>CM032453.1:45138665-45196165 GCA_019049505.1 Pachyrhynchus sulphureomaculatus | reverse complement strand
AGTAGGTAATTTAGTACTTATGTATTATTACTATTCTGCTAAAACGAAGTTTTTATAGTCTTTTTTTTTTCTCTTTCTTTTGTTGCTTCTTAGAGACGGATGATGAAGACAAGTTCGAAGAAGGAGAAGAAGACACTGAAGAGGACAGCATCTACCAGGAACTTGAGAGCTTGGAGGAAATGGACATCCCTGAAGAAGCTGCAGTAGATCCAGGACCATCTGAGAGCAAGAGGATGAAAGTTTCATTTGCAAGGGGCGTTAAAGAGATTTTAAACATGAAATTGTCCATTTTATTAGATCGATGTAAGGTATCCGACAGAAATGCCACGAGAATTTTAATAGCTACTCTAGAAGCACTAAACCTTGACCCTCTTGAGTACAAAGTCTCGAAAACTTTATTACATGATAGAAGGCAAATGTTCAGAGAACAATATAATAAAAAAATTTTTGATAAAGTAAACATTCCTGAAGAAGAGCCCGTGGTTGTCCATTGGAACGGTAAACTTTTACCGGGTGTTTTAAAAAATGAACAATGTGGGCAAATAGCTATAGCTATTTCATATGGCGAAAAGGAACAGCTGCTGGGAGTTCCTGTAACAGCAAACAGCTCTGGAGAGGAGCAAGCCGTAGCCGTATATGAATGCCTACATGAATGGGGTCTTCTCAACACCGTCAAGGCGATGTGCTTCGACACTACAGCATCCAACACGGGAAGACTCAAAGGAGCATGCGTCATATTGGAGCAAATGTTAGGAAGAGAATTGTTATACCTAGCCTCCCGTCACCATATCTTGGAAATTCTGTTAAGAGGCGTATTCGACACAAAAATGGGATCAACCACTGGACCTCATCCAGACATTTTCAAGAGATTCCTCACTGCGTGGCCCAAGATAGACAAAGGAAAATACGACACAGGTATCAGTGACAATCTAATACAAAAGCAGCTAACTCCAGAAGTAATTGCAAATGTTACTGCTGAATTCAAGACCAAATTAACTGAGAGCCACCCCAGAGATGACTACAAGGAGCTATTGCAGTTGGTTCTCGTATTTATTGGATCACTAGACGGCAATGTTGTGGGTTTTAGAACTCCAGGAGCCATTCATCACGCTAGGTGGATGGCAAAGGCTATTTACTGCTTAAAAATGTTCATTTTTCGTCGTCAATTTAAGATGTCTAAAGAAGAAGAAAGTTCTGTGCGTGCCATTTCTGTTTTCCTAGTTAAAATTTATTGTAAAGCTTGGTTCAATGCTCCAAAAGCTCATCTTGCAAGATTTAGGTATTTTGCATAGTCTGTTAGACTATAAACAATGTGACAACGACATTGCAGAAATAGCCCTGACCAAATTTTCGAACCATTTGTGGTAACATATTTGAATGCAAAGTTGGTGGGATTATCGTTTTTTGATCCCACCATTACAGACGATGAAAAGTTGTTAATGGCTAATAAATTGCTCAGTAGCACAGATGAACCATCACAGCAAGCTAGGGTTGTAAATCCAAAAGTTAGGAAAGAAAACTTAAAAGAGGTAGTTGATGGAGGATTGGTAAATTTACTTACCAAAGAAACGTTTACATTCTTTGACCAATTTAATATAAAAACAGATTTCCTAAGACAACATCCAAACACCTGGCCTCAAAATAATGACTTCCAAGAAGGATTAAAAATTGTCAAAACATTAAAAGTAGTTAATGATATGGCTGAGCGTGGTGTTAAATTAATAACCGACTTTAACGACCTTCTGACAAAAGATGAAGACCAAAAGCAATATGTCCTGCAAGTTGTAAGTAAATGCTAAGCATTATATCCTGACGTTTCAAAAACTACTTTAACAAAAGCTCTAGAATAGATTAGATAACTATGTAAAATTATCAACTCATGTAGGTACTACGTCTGTATCTTTTCTGTGTCTGTTTTGTATGTATTATATACCTAATTTTTATATTTTAAAATAAAAAATGTCATTAGACTTATCAGTATTACTTGTTTTTTTATTATATTTCTACTTTAAACTCAAAAATATACCAAAAAAAGCAAAATTTATCACTTAATAACAAAATATACGAAGTAGGCTCCTAGTGGTACCAGGTCACGTTTTTGGGGCTAAAGGCTGTTGTAACTCGGTTTGACTTAAAATAACAACAATTATGTATAGAATATAAATTTTGAAGAACAACATTAGCTTTTTTTGAGATATTAAGCGTGTTTCTATTATTTACCGTTCTGGAGTTATGGCTCCATATGTCAGCTTTTTGGCCAAAAATTTGGATTTTTTCAAACTTTGAGCGACGAGCGGCACGGGTTAACGTCGTTTAATCGAGCTCAAATTTCGGCTATCTCAATATCTGGAAAGGGGAATCGTTTTGTGGGCTCCAGACGAACAAGATTCCGACATTTTTTTCCCCCTCTGTGAGATCCGGTCACTATAATATATATATATATATATATATATATATATATATATATATATATATATATATATATATATATATAAATATATATACATATATATGTATATATATATATATATATATATATATATATATATATATATATATATATATATATATATATATATATATATATATATATATATATATATATATATATATATATATATATATATATATATATATATATATATATATATATATATATATATATATATATATATATATATATATATATATATATATATATATATATATATATATATATATATATATATATATGTATATATATTTATATATATATATATATATATATATATATATATATATATATATATATTTATATATATATATATATATATATATATATATATTTATATATATATATATATATAATATATATATATATATATATATATATATATACATATATATTTATATATATATATATATATATATATATATATATATATATATATATATATATACATATATATTTATATATATATATATATATATATATATATATATATATATATATATATATATATATATATATGTATATATATGTATATATATTTTATATATATATATATATATGTATATATATTTATATATATATATATATATATATATATATATATATATATATATATATATATATATATATATATATATATATATATATATATATATATATATACATTTCGCAAAAAAACTTTATTTAAAGGACATTCCTATCCAACCAGATCCTAGGCATTAAAGCTATATTGTTGAATTACAAGAACGTCTATAATTTCGAGTCAAAATAAACACTTATTATTTTTCGCCAATTTATTTTTATTAGACAAAAGCAAAAGAAACCTGATAATGTTGTAACTGCTTTTTAGAGGGAACATTGTAATTAGGGGATAATTTACGAGCAAGAGTAGTTCTTTTTCTAAAAAAATCATTAATTTTAATTACAATCTATTCACTTCGGTCTGTTATCATTATCAGGGCTAACTGTAAGTTAATAAAGACTGTGGTTAGACGTATAAAAATTTAGTTACCCTAACTTAAGTTAAATACAATATTATTATGATTATATACCAAATATATAGGCCAGATAATCGTCCACAAACAGGAAAGTAAAAAATCATAGCAATATAAGAAATCTAAAATAGGGTTAAAATCTATACAATGTAACAAAAACAGAAACGATTACTATTTTTACAACAGGACAATCACAACGAAAAATGTCAAAATGTAAAACCACTGTTATTATTGTACAAATTTTATACATTTTATTTGTAATTTTCTTTTTTGCCATTCTGTTTTCACTGCTTTTTTACGATAGCTTTTTCTTGGAACGCCGTAGAATGTTAATTCTAGCTATTTAAAACCCTACTGAGAATGTTTTTTTAATGATTTGAGTACCACCTAGTTAATATAACTGATCTTGCCTAGCCTAAAAATAGAAAACAAAGAAATAAGAGTTAAAATGAAACATCAATTTATACAAACACACACTGTTCTTTTGTCGTTAAAGAATAATATGGTATTTTGAAACAAAATGATCATATGGTCTGTACTATGATATAATATATACAATCAAGCCAAGATTTGAACAAAATAAAAAAACCTTGTCAGCGTAAGTATTCTTTTGTAAAAACGCATAAGTTTTTTTAGTCCTTAAAAATTATTCTTTTTGCGAATGTTTTGCAACTTTTTCCCCAGAAATTTATTGTTTTCATTACCTAGGTTACCGGGTATGGTGCCAATTTGCCTTTTGTAAAAAAGAAACGGTTTACTTTATGGGAAACTCAGCATGCTCCAAAAAGAAAACGAAACAGTGAAAAAAAAATCAGGAAGTTACTCAAAGGTGAGTTTTTAGACCAAAACTACAAATAAGATTTAATTTTGGGCTCGGCGTCACACATAAAACAAGTGAATAAAGGAATGATACTGTAGTATAAACGTCGGCTTTGGAAAAACTGGTACCTATCGCACAATCAACTTGATGCACTGGAAAGAAAATTGTCTACCGGGCCTTGGACAATGATACTTCCTTACAGAGGGAATAAAAAAATTGGACTCCCGCTGGCCCAGATATATTAAGGCCTACGTTAAATATGTTGATAAAAATTTTTTAATTTAGCAAAAAAATGTTATTTACTTTGTTTTTTACAAGGCTTTTAAGTCCATCCTCGTATATAGCCACCTGCTCAAAGATGGCTAGAAACTATAGTCAGTCTTTGGTGGTTGCCTTTCAACTCGGCCACTTAAATCATTTGATTACTCTTCTTTGCTAAGATATAAAATTATTATTTGTGCTTAGAGAGAGAGTTTCAAACCACTGATAACAGTATATAGTATTATACAATTTCTCCTGCAAGTTTAGCGTATATTTTATTTTAAACAAATCTAAAAGCTACGTTAAATCTCGTATAATTTATATCAGCACCTGCTTTACTTTTTTATTTGCTTAAACGGCAATTTGACTGAATAAAAATATATGTCATCCCTGTGTTGTTCAACGACCAGGATTGAAAACATGTAAAACAGGTTTAATATATTCAAGAATCTGGTGGTTTATATAGTATTCTATCTCATGGGATCGGTAGAACTTGTCAGTCATTTAATTCTTGTCTGCATACATTAGTGTATCTTGAGAAATAATCTGAAAATTACAGTAATTAAAAAAATTACCTAGTGCTCAATATTAAATGGGACTTGGTAATGCATGGTTTTGAATCGAAAATGGTTACTATGTTTGGCCAGGTAGCTAATGGTAGATTATTAAATTATTGGATGTGATGAGGGATTCGTGTGTCGGAAGTAGTAAAAATATACATTTAAATTATATAGAAGATTAGATGAGAGGATATGGGCGATACTTTAGAAATTATTTACTTCCCTTCCTAAGGTGCTAAATATTGTATTCATGGAAAAATGCAGGTTCGTTACGTTTTAGAGTTACTAGATCAGAAAAAACATTCGTTCCAATTTTCTTCAGTATGTCTATCTGTGTGACGACCCGATAACTCTCGACCGAAGTGAAATAATGATTTTAAAATTAGTATGCATATAATACCTCAAGTAGGATAGAAAGCCAGGGAAAGGGGTTAAAGATTTGTTGTCGGTATATAAATTCCGTACTTCTACAACAATTTTTTCTCATTTCGGTTGTGACCATGAAATTTTAAGCATAATTTATAGTTAAACATAAAAGGAATGAAAGATGCAGTCGACGGTAGTACACGGACATCTTGGGGTGACAATAACCAACTAGAATTTGACGCTATAGAAACCCAAGCGGCAGTTTTTTTCTAAAAAAGTTAACGTTGCTGAACCCGACATGATTATGTTGGGACACTCCTTTCCTCTGGCATAGCCGCTTTATTGGCTGGGCATGCATACCAAAGAGAGCTTTTCAAAAGTTCGGAATATTATTTCGAACCAGAAAGCTTTACACTCCACAACAACTGTTAATTTTTTACAAAGCTCAAATTCTACCAGTTATGGAATACTACTCCCGTGCTTGGGGCTCTGCTCCCATGCTTGGGGCTCTGCTTCCATATCTAGGGCTATACGCCCAACTATACACTGTATTTGTTAAATTCTATTCAAAAGAGAGCTGTTCGCCTGATTGGCGACCTAGAACTCGTCAGCAATCTTAATTTCTTGGAACATCGAAGAAGGGTTGGTGACTTGAGTCTATTCTATAAGTATTTTCATGAAAAGTGTTTAATGAATGTAGCCCGCATAATTTCACCCAGAGTGGTGCGTGCTAGCAATAGACGTCGCATTAATACTTCACATCTGTATAAAGCTCAGTTAGTCACTAATTGTACAACCCTTTCCAAGTAGTCTTTTATATGGAGAACCTCATTTCTTTGGAGTAATTTGGACTGTGTTTCCCGACGTACATTTCTAGTCACTCAAGACTAACGTGAATCGCTTCTTCCGCACACGCGCCGCCTTGTACGTGTGCTATGACCCTAAAAAAATAAAGAAATTGCTTCAGATATATCATGTGCGTACTTTTCAGGATTTCTGGAGACTAGGAATCTGAAAATTACCGTATTTCTTCGTTTCATAAAATTTTAGCAGAAACAATATGTGGAGGGAAATATCGAGTATCAGTTGTAAATATTTCTAATGTTCATCCTATACTCAACTATAAATCAATAGCCGCGATGAAATCATTGTGACCGTGCAGGAGTTCTTTAAAACACTGTACAGTTCTGGATCCAACAGAGATCAGTACCGTAAAAGAACGATTCAAAACACAAAATCAGAAGAAATATCTAAAAGAAGCCTAGAAAAACTGAAAGCAGGGCTGCAACCAATGAGGAATGGTCGATGCCTGGGCGAAGATCGGATCAGCAATGACATGTTAAAGATAGGAGGTGAATCGTTGCTCGAAAGCGTATGAATTTTACTTGATAAGTGTCTAATGGAAGCAAGAATCTCAGATAGCTGGCAAAAGGCAGAAGTTATCTTATTGTATAAAAAAGGCGATCGAGATAAAATAGAAAACTATCGACCCATCAATTTGCTGTCCCACTTATATAAGTTAGTGGAAGCTTTCGGATATATTCAATCCTTCTTCAGTCACTCTACAAAAGGGGATGGTGGTCGTTAAAAAAGGCTTTAAAAAAAAATTATTAAAAAACTTACTGTAAGTGAGGTTACAAACATAAACTAGGCTCTTCCAACATTCTTCCTTTTTCAAAAAAAACCTTTTTCTCTCTTTCACTACACAGTGTATATGTAAACAATAAAAACATTTAAAAGAAAAAACAGTTATTAGTTAAAATATTCAAAATGTAACACCATAATACATGTACGAGTATATACTCAAGACGCACAGAGAGCGGTACCACTCTGCCAGTCGTGGTAATATGCATTTTTTTTGAGATGTTTGTTAGATTTAGGAATTTCTCTCTAGAAGAAGATAGAGGATATACGGTTTATTTTGAAATTAATTATAATTTATGTTTTGTAATAGGATGTCTATCTTTTTATTTTCGAAAACATATATGAGAAGAATGAAATTAATTACACACACAGTGAGAAGAAGAAAAAAAGAAAAAAAAAGTAAAAAAAGTTAATATATTTTCTCCCTTTTTTTCTTCTCTTTGTTTTTACTTTTTTTTTTAAACCCTTTTTTAACGATCACCGTGCACTTTTGTAGAGTGACTGAAGAATCCGAAAGCTGTCACTAAGTAAAAAGAGTATTATTTTTTGTGAATGTTCTAGAAAATACTTTATAATCTGGCTGCAACCCTGCGAAACTCACAATTTTTATTTAAATACACAGCCGTAAAATTGATAACTTATATATATATATATATATATATATATATATATATATATATATATATATATATATTTCGTGGCCTCCGTTGACTACCGTAAGGCTTTTGATATGATAGAAACCTGGCCAATTCTCAAAGCTATGGATAATGCAAGGATAGACTCTAGATACACAAAACTTAATTGAATATATATATATATATATATATATATATATATATATATATATATATATATATATATGTATATATATATATATATATATATATATATATATATATATATATATATATATATATATATATATATATATATATATATGATGCGTCACTGCAAATAACCATTGACGAGAACACAAAGACCGATAATATGCGTACCGAAAGGGAAATACGTCAAGGGGACGGGACACAATTTCACCCAAACTGTTCACCTTAGCGCTGGAAGATGTACTTCAAAATCCGAACTGGCATGACAACGGAATTAATATAGATGGCGTACGACTCAACCAATTAAGGTTCGCAGATTGTCATTATTATCGAGATAGCAGAGGAACTTCGAATCATATTGCAAAAACCCCATGAGGCTTCCTTAAAGGTTGGACTAGAAATTAACGCAAATAAAACTAAAATGACGAGTCCCCTAGAGATAGATGTGACTGTTGCCAACTAATTGCTCGAAAACATGCCCTCGTATGTTTATTTAGAACACAAGATCCAATTGGGAAAAGAGAACCAAGATGCGGCAATCTCCCGATGAACAGTCTTAGATGGGCAGCATTTGATAAACTTGGTCATATAACAAAGTAATCAGTTATCCCAATGAATCTTAAAAGGAAAGTCTTTAATAGTTGAATAATGCCTATTCTCACTTGTGGTCTAGAAACAACGGCACTAACTCCCAAGCTCCAAATCTCTCAAAGAGCACTGGAAAAATCCATGATTGGAATAAGCCTTAGAGACCGAGTCAGAAACCAAGTTATCCGAGAAAGAACAAAAGTACCGGATATATGGGAAAAAATGGCACCGCTAAAGTGGCAATGCGAGACAATATCTGAATAGATGGACTAATAAATTGTTAATATGGAGACCAAAAGAAGTGTGGGAAGACCACAAAAGCGATGGCAAAACGACATCCAGAGGATTGCAGGAACGAACTGGACATAATTTGCAATGGATAGAAGGGTATGGAAGGTTTTGGAAGAGGCCTACATTTAGGAATGGATGAACACGGGCTGAGAAAGAAATACTCAACTAACTTTTTTCTTTGTTTTAAGTAAAGTTGTCTTTTGGTGTAATAAAGTGCATTCAGTATTTATTTTAGAACTCTCGATTTCCGAGGAAGTTACTGAAAATATATTTTCCCGATTTGAAAA
Organism: Pachyrhynchus sulphureomaculatus; assembly: GCA_019049505.1. Taxonomy (NCBI): domain Eukaryota; kingdom Metazoa; phylum Arthropoda; class Insecta; order Coleoptera; family Curculionidae; genus Pachyrhynchus; species Pachyrhynchus sulphureomaculatus. The sequence goes on along the minus strand of CM032453.1, from coordinate 45,187,038 downwards.
AAAATCATTTAGAATATAAATATACTTACTATGGAGTGTAGCACATTTTTACTATATGAAAATAAAGTGTTTAGTTTAGTGGTGATGCCTGATGTGTGGTATTATTGTGTCAAAGATTTCAAAGCCTCAACGTAGACACGCAGGTAAACTGGTACGTTAAGAAATGCAAAATAATCGGACAGTTTTTTTAACAGGGAAAGTAAAAGTATTAAAACTGGCATGTGTAATTAATAAGATAATGAAAACCTTGAACTCAAGGAATTTTACGTCAAAAGGTGAGAAAATATGACCAAAATTGTCATTTTCAAGGCGAGTTCTACGTCTGTACCATAAATACATTTTTTAAATTTTTCAGGATTCAACATATACATTAAGTACTATTAAAAATTTTATCTATGTCCTTGTTATACGAAATCAATTCCAAAAAAATTATCAAAAACATAAGTCTAATTTGAAACAAGATTTAATCTTAACTAAGTCAAACAACCGTGTTTTTCCACCTTTGTCTACATATTTTATTTATTTAGCATCACGCAGGGGTGCTTTTACCCTCTTCTCGAGTTATACTGATCATATTTCCATGACTATACCCATAAATCACTTTAATAGGAAATTTTACCTCCTGCATATTTAAGGCACGCGCCAGTAACAGAAAAGTGAGAATTTTAAGAAAGTCTATTCTGAGGCTTGAAGATTTTACTTCTTTTGTAGGCAGATATAAATTGATTTCGGTAGTTTCAATGTTTAAGCTTTTACTAATTAAAAAACTTCAAAAAAAAAATAGTGAAATTAGTTACCCAGTATTTCTCTTGAAAGCACACAAGTCTAAAATAAACATTGAATTTGAATTTCTTGCGGTAAATAATAACATTAGAATGAAGAGATATTAATAAAAAAAGAAATGTCCATTATCTCAACCAAAAAATTCTTATAATACTGTTTAAACTATACAATATTTAGCGTCCAACCCACCTCTTTTAACCCTTTTCTCAATTAAAATTGAAAGTAATGAAATAAATTTTGAGATTCATCTAACCTCGTATTCCTTTAACCGTTGATATACTTTACTTGTCTATTTCACCAACCAAAGTACAAGGAAAAATTGTACAGGGTGAGTAAACGATAGAGTAAAGTTCATTATCTCATTTGTTTCGGGAATGACGAAAATATATTAAATACAATAGTTTTAGGAAATGTTAAGGTGCATAGTTTAAAATTATTATCTGAGTATACAGGGTACTTCAAAAAAGTGTGACCGATATAACATATGTATGAAACATCCTATTTTCTAATTTATTTTTAAATTCTGCGTAAAATTTTATAACTTTTTTATTAGTAATATTATATACCTAAACCTAGTAGTTTTTCTAATATTTCAATTTTTTTAAAAAAATACTAGTTTTCAGTTTTGTAAAAAATTGCCAGTAGCGCCATTGTTTCTGTAGGTGGAATACTTATAATTGGTACGAGCGTTCTATAGAGATGAATAAAAAGATATATGTAAAGACGTTTGAGTTAGATTCTACAGGGTGTTCAAAATAAACTTATACATTTGGACTATTTTAAATTGAAAAATCTCAAATTTTTTAAATGGCATACCCTGTATATTATTATTTTTTCTGATAGATTTTACAAAACCCTCCAACTTTTAATAAGTATGTCATATACTTCTTTTTAATAGTTTTCGATTTATTTTGAATTTTCCAATTTTTACCCTTGTTTTTAATACACTTACGCTATAACATCATAGTTGCCAAGACAAAACAAAAATGTAGGCATTGTCAAATTTTGACATGTCTATTAAGCAAGTAAAAATAGTTTAATTTGTTGTAGTAAATGACGTATAAAGGTAATAATTATGGATTTTCCTAAAAATGAATTAATTGATATGATTTATATACTGGACGAGTAAACTTTTGTACCACCATGAATGGAGCAATAGAGGCCGATCCTTTCGATCCGATTCTTATCCAAAATAATTTTTTCTGATGAAGCTACTTTTCGCAGTAATGAAGCAGTTAACAGCCATAACATGCATTAAGGGAACAAATGTGGATTCGACAAGACCGAGCTCCTGCCCATTACCACCAGGAAGTTCGGGAATTTTTAAACGATCGTTACCCACATAAATGGATCGGTAGGGATGGATTCATTCAGTGGCCCCCTCGATTATGTGACTTCTTTTTCTGGGGCTACATTAAAGATCGTGTTTATGTGAATCCCTCTACAATACCAGTAGATATGGAAAATAGAATACAGGATGCGTGAAGGACAATAACGCCCTTGATGCTAAGGAAAGTGAAGGAAAATATAGTAAAACGACTAAACATATGTGTTCAAGTCGACGGGCATATTTTTGAACATTTATTACGTCATAATAATTAATCATTAGATAAGTTAAACTATATTAAAATTATTATTAACAATTTGTTTATGTTTTCACAATAGCGTAAGTGTATTAAAAACAAGCGTAAAAAATGAAAAATTCAAAATAAATCGAAAACTATTAGAAATAAGTATATGACATACTTAATAAAAGTTGGAAAGTTTTGTAAAATTTATCAGAAAAAATAATAATATACAGGATGTGCCATTTAAAAAATATGAGATTTTTCAATTCAAAATAGTCGAAATGCATAAATTTATTTTGAACATCCTGTAGCATCTAACTCAAATTTCTTTACATATATCTTTTTTTTATTTCTGTAGAACGCTCGTACCAATGATGAGTATTCCACCTTCAGAAACAATGGCGCTACTGGCAATTTTTTACAAAACCGAAAACTAGTATTTTTTTAAAAAATTGAAATATTAGAAAAACTGCTAGGTTTAGGTATATAACATTATCAATAAAAAAGTTACAAAATTTTATGCAGAATTTAAAAATAAATTAGAAAATAGGTTGTTCCATTTAAAAAAACATATTTTAGTCAAAAATAATTTTAAACTATGCATCTTAACGTACAATATTACATTACAATATTTAATGTCCCCCATCTCTTTGACCTCCTTCCTAAATTGAAAGTAATGAAAAAATATTCAGTACAAATTCCTCGACTTCAAGAACCTTTACAAGAAAAAAGAGCACGATATATACGAAGTAACTCCTTTAATACCTCATTAACCACTAATATACTTTACTAAAAATAACAAGCTACAATTTGTTCATTACATTAACTGAAAAGCCTGGAAAAAATATACTATTAAAACTCTAACGACCCTTTTACCTTGGTCCTGTGTTCAAATTAAAAATAATGAAAAAATAACGTAATTTTTCACTCTCTCGATTCCAAAAACCCTGAAAAGAACAATAAATATGTTATATTTGAAACAACCCCTCTAATTTCCTCTTCCATACCTTCAACCCCATATATGTTCAGTTATAAATATTTACGCACAAAAAACTTGACAAAATTTATCGACACTCATCCCTTTCACCTCCTTTGCCCTGAAGCGATATCGCTCAAATCCTACAGGTTTTATTCCATAGTTTTATATGTGTACTAAATTTAAAATTGACATCTAATTTCGTTCGAAAGTTATCGCGCCAATAGAACGGCAGACCGATTGTAACTCAAATATTCTATAGGTAGGAAATATCTTTTCTCTTTTCTGCTCTATGCAATCATAACTTCCAAAACATAAAATTCGTATCGAAAACTTTATCTCCTGGGAAAATACAAATAGCTTGTTCAAAAAATTATTACTCCTTAATAAATCTTTTCGTATTCGTCTGTATTTGCATTTTTTTATAAGAATGAGAAGTTTTCAAGTTTCTTGAAGCAGGCGGTCATGATACTACATCTTATTTTAAAGTTTGAATATACCACGCTAATTAAACACGAAAAGGGCAACAAACTTAAGATAATTCCTAATTTTTAGGTTACTTAAAATATTTCTTTAACAATTAAACAACTTAAATGACCAGAAAATTAATATTCTTCCTGTATCTTCTCACGCAGAAGCAACTCATTTAGAATGGTCGTCAAGTGTATAATTGAGTGTTATATTTGAAGATATTCTGACAGCATAAACACTATAAGTCTCTTTGAAATTAAAAATGAGGAAAATATTTTAATATGTCTCTTTGTCGTTGAGGTAGAGAATCGTAAATTCAGTTTTTGTTAATGTGAAGTTAATACTTTAGATTAAATGAGGCGTTGCGGATAGTAAGGGCGAACTCAACATTGGGTCAAATTTTTTTTTATATAATTCTATTTTATAGTACTTTTCCTACATCACATACCGGTCTAATTGTTGAGTTCGCCCTTGCTTCGCCTTCAAATTTCAGTATCAAATAAATGAAAAATTTCGAACAGGCGATAGCCGGGCGGGTAGTAAGGGCGAACTCAACAATTTCGCGCGGAGCAACCGCCGGTATTGCGTCACTAAATGAGGTTTACTTGAAATTTTACGTTTTCTGCGTGTTAGTTCAAGTTAATTTTGAAGTTAATACGTTTATGTTTTGTTTGGTTTTGTTACTTCTTTTTTTAAGAAAAGTATGGCGCAACCTGGACCTTCTAGTAGTGAAGTAAGTGTACAACATTTAGATGGTAGTGCTGTGTCGGGTTATTCGCGAAAGAGACCTGCTAAGATGAATGATTGGCAAAAAAAAACGAGTGTAAGTTGAAACGAAATTCAGGAAGTGCTTACATTTCAAGAAATAACAAAAGGCACGTTGTTGCCCGCAAAATTGGACCTCCTTGCAAGTGTGGATGTTTTGAGAAAATAGGCGCTGAACTGGTCACCAATATTTTTGACTCTTTTTGGCAAATTGGAAACTATGATCTACAGAATGCTTACTTATCAAAATTGTTGATCTGCAATGATGTAAAAAGATCTTACGTAAAGGGGCGTCCAAGTCGTACCCTGAGACGCATGCAATATAATATGACTGTTGATCACGCTAATCGTGAAGTTTGTCGTACTGCGTTTTATAACATTCATGGCATCTCTGAAAAGCGCGTTCGAGTCGTACTTGACAAAACCAGCAGAACTGGAGCTGTTACAATGGATCAAAGGGGGAGGTGTGAACCCGCGAAGAAAATAGGAAATGACGATCTTTCTAAAGTAAAAGAACACATCATGTCACTACCTACTGCCACCAGTCATTACAGTCGCGCCAAAAGCCCTCATCGAAAATACTTACCTGTTGGTCTTAATATTAAAAAGCTCTATTCTCTTTACAATGAATGGCTTACGGAAAATTACCCTGGTTACAGCCCGGTAAATCAGCACTATTATCGTGATACGTTTAATATGCAGTTCAAAAGTATAAGTTAATGATTGAAAGCTGTCACCGAAAAAACCAGTTTTGCGTTGTCCAACTTAGACAGGACATGATTTTCAATTTCTCTAATTTTCAAAAGAAATTACTAAAATGCAGATGGCTGGTGCTAAGTTTAAAGATGGAAAGATCTTTGAATTTACAAATAGCTTTAAGCAAGGTTTCTACATTCATTCTGCTTACAATTTGGATGTTGTCAAAACGGCAGTCAAACTACAAAAAGGCAAGGTGAAAAACTATGATCCTGATCATTTTCATTTGGCCAGTGAAACAGTGACGAGACTTTACAGTGCTCCCATTAAAATACCAGCCCCCAAATTAAAGGACATTCAGGACTTGTTACCGTATGTTCCCCTACCTTGGAGTCGGTACTTTACTAACATTATAGCCTCTCAAGACGCAGCAACGAATAAGAGCACCGAAAATGAAGATGTTATGGACGATGACCAAATAGATTACAACTGAACTTGGCTAATTATTTGTTTCTTTTCTTTAGTTTTTTTTATGTTAGTTTCAATACCATATTTCCACTGTTTTGTATGTTGTATCAAGTAACTATTTTGTAATAACAAAACTTTTAATTAAAACAATAACCTTAAAATTAAATAAAATGTGTTCAAAATTTTTAATACCGGTCTAATTTTTTCCCAGGTATTGCCAATTTTAGGTGATAGTGTAGCATCAGAAACGAACAGTAAAATATGAAAAAAAAAAATACACAAATAAATATTTAAAAAACATTTAAAAATTCACGGAATACACTATTCTACTTAAGTAAATAATAAAAAGCTAATAAATTATAAATAAATAATAAAAACCTAATTTTGCCAATATTTTGTTGAGTTCGCCATTTAGATTTTTCTATAAATTCAATTTTTTCGAAACTTCATTTTGTTGAGTTCGCCCTTACTATCCGCAACGCCTCAAATGTAGTAGCTTCAGAAGGGTCACTATTGTTAGTTTATAATTAGTAGCATGTCCACTTCTGTCGTATTTCCAAGAATGTTGTTTAGCGTTTGGTATTCATTGACATATTTATTAAGAATTTCTTAGGAACGAGATATTGGTTATTAAGCTTAGACAATTCCTCTGTTTAAGTCGAATATATGATAGGACCTTTGGAGGTGGTTTTTGCCATCCAGAACAAGCACCAAAAGTACTATCAGATCAGGTTGTCTAAAAGGATAAACATTCTCTTAAACACACCAGGTGTGCTTTTTGATATCTGGGAGTATTTTGTCTCTCGAACTCAACGTGAAATAAGTATCGATGAGGGAGGTTCTTTACAAATTTAGAATTCGCTTAGTTAATATTCTTGGAGAATGCTAGTAGTTTTCTTGAATAGCCACCGATAGGTACACCTTCAAAAATAAGCTTTCAGTACCCAAACTAAAAATTTGTGTATCCTACAAAGCCCTAATAAGAATCTAGTTTCATTTATCAAGATTTTTAGGAACATAAGCATTAAACTCCAATATTATTTTTATATAGATAATTAAGATATCAAATTATGTTTTACTCTTGTGATGTCTTCAGTATGATCTAACGTACCATCTTGGTTAGTTCAGTACCGAGAATTATATACCTTGTACATACGCAGGTTCAACAAGAGGATTTTATTTTTTTCCGCAAGAGTTTTAATGTAGTCATTTAACAAAGGAAAGTTTTGGGGAAGACTCCAGAATTAATACGTTTTTTGGGATCGATTATATTTTTTATCGTGGTGGTTACTCAACAGAGTCTCTATGTATTTCCTCCAAGCCTTTTTTTCTTCTCCTGTATCTACAGTAAAGCACCTCTCTTCGTTCCTTATTGATGATTGGCAAAGCAGCGAATGAAATAGATCGTGTATATAAATGAGTAAATTATGCTCTTTTTATACGGGGTGACACAACTTGGAGCAGACTCATCTGGTTGGAGAAAAAGACTTCCTCCTGAATTCAGCAGAGGATATCCACATCTACCTGTGACCAAGCAAAGGGGGAGCAGGTTAATACCGGATAATATTCATGAAAGAAATGCGACTTAATACTCTCAGAAGGGTAGTTGACCAAGAAATCAACAAGCACCTTAAGAATGTAGACAACAATGACGTGCAAGTCTATGAAGTTGAGCCGCAACAGCAACCTGAGAGACCAAATAAACCTGATGGTGCTCGAGGTGCAAATGATAATCGTCATTAGAAATTATTTGCCAAGTTTAGAAGGGCAGTATTAGAGTATGATGACCTCACAACGCAGGCGATCACTGCCGTTTCCTATTGCTAGTATCCATATTTTTTTCGAGGATCCAGCTATGTGTTAATCTTCTTATGGAAGTTGCAGGAATCATGCAGTTACATTGTGTTCTAATCTTGTAGGTGATTTTCTTTTTAGATTTTTTAAAAATTACTATTTATTGTGCTCTTATGGACGACAGATCACAAGGCAATATAATGTATTTAAAATAGTGAAGATTATACTGTATTTATAATTAACTTCGTACTTACAATTCATTAAAGATATATGACTGATATGTAACTGTTTTTGTATTATTCGATGAATCAAGATGGAGATGACATACCTGAAATAAAAAAAAATGAATTGAGCAATCAATTTACCTTAAAAATTTAATTTTAATATTAAAATGATTGAATATAATGGAATATTCACTCACAATTTTTTTAATATAATAAGGACATACGGATAGCTGCGACATCTAACTTTTTATTTTCTTTTCGAACATAGATGTTATTAAATAATAAAATAACAGACCAAGTGCAACTCGGACTTTAGCAATTAGTGTTCCGTGGGTTGATTGCTTTTTAAATAAAATTTTTTGTTACGGAGGTATAAAATGATCAGTGACTTCACAAAACACACCCTAATTTAGTTTTCAACAAAGTTTGTTTCCGATTTTTGTTGAAAACTGATAAATTATTTTCGTGATAATTTTCATTCAATTTACAACCTGTGGAAAATTTTCCAGAATTTTTTCAAAATTTTTTGATCAGTACTTTTCGAGAAAAGGGGAGACATCGATTTCTCGCAATTTTTTTAAAATAATACAAAGAAAAGTGTGCGCAAGTATTACATTATATATATTTTTGAACTCGTGTTGCCACAAGCTTTCATTTGACCCCCACTCGACAGACACCGAAGTGATCTTGTAACTGTTCCGTACGGAATACTAAATAACAAGCTATTACTGAGTCGTGCAATGATGTCAAGGATAACGCCGTTCGAGGGTCCACTCTAGATGTTACTAGCAAATATATCACAGAGTGGCTTACGCTGAGCTGGGAAAAGATGCCAAGGGAAAAGTCGCATGAGGCATTCGGTCCGACTACTAACCCTTGCTAGCTGTAAGTCCTGCAATGGTGCCAAGGGTAAAGTCGTCCGAGGCACCTGCTCCATATACTAGTTAAGATATAATAAAACAGATAGCACAACTAAATATCTAAATAATTAAATAAAATAATATTCGTTAAGCTTCAAATATCAATTATTAATTAAATATTATTAGAGCTTTGTATAATTAAGCAATAGGTACCCGGCTATAAAAATCACCACAAGAATCACCATTATTAAATGTAATCATAATAAAAACAGATATTATTCAGTTGTAAAATGTACAGGAATAGGTAAACTAAATTGCTTTATGAGCAAACTCACTTCTATTTAAAAATATGTTCTGCAACACACAAGAATACATAGTTCACTCAATAGTGGTTAAAACTAATCTGAACTAAGATATGAGTATTTTATAGTTTAAAGTGTTGAGCTTTTTGGTATCCCCTTTGGAGAGGGGTCCTTGTTTTTATTAGCCATATAGCGTATTCCATTTTCTTTTAAGTATACAATTACTTTCGATTGTAAGGCAAAGCAAGACTTGTTTAATTAACATAAAAAAACTGAAGGAGGTTAACGACAATAGAAGCCTGAGTACAACCCACTATCCAGACGATCGAAATGGACACAAAATAACATGGAAGGATTATATCACAGAACTATTTGATGATCAGGAACCTGAATGTGATATGACTGATGCTACGTCAGGCCCACCAATTACTAAAGACAGAGTGGCATTAGCAATTAAGCTAGTAAAAAATTAAAAAGCAGCTGGACCGGACATTTTGTCTTTGTTGGCTTACAAGCTTACTTATATTAATGATCGTTGTTACTATATGGTATGAAATGGACCAGACCAAGTACTGAAATTTTAAAACTGTTCGGTAATAAAGGAATAACAGCACTGATAAAACTTTTTAACGCCATTTATGAGACCGTAAATACTATCGACTGATTGGCTGAAATCAACATATGTCATGATTCCAAAAAAGAACAGAGAAACCAAATGTAGTGACCATCGAACAATTAGTCTCATTAGACATGCTTTAAAACTATTTTTGAGGGTGATGCATGGCAGGATATATAATAAGCTTGAAGAAAGAATTGGAAGCAGTCAGTTTGGTTTTCGAAATTGATTAGAGACTAGAGAAGTATTATTTGGTATCCATGTGTTAATCCAGAGATGTCGCGATGTCAACTAGAATGTGTTCCTTCGTTCAATTGACTTTGAAAAATCCTTTGACAAGGTATGCTATGAAAAACTTCTAGAGATTTTAAAAACGGCCGGTATAGACCACAAAGACATTCGTAACATCGTTAATTTGTGTTGGCGTTAGACAGCTGAAGTACGGTTAGAGCATCAATTATCGGGTGAAATTAAAATTAAGTGGGGTGTGCGTCAGGGTTGTATTCTTTCGCCCTTGTTGTTCAACCTCTATCCGGAGACGATATTCAGTAAAGCACTCACTGGTACCACTGACGGCATTAATATCAACCGGGTAAACATAAATAACGTCAGATATGCCGATGATACATTAATTATTACTAATGACGGAAAAGATCTACAAAAACTTATGGATAAAATAACTGACACTTGTCCACAGCTTGGTTTAAGACTCAATGCAAATAAAACAAAATATATGATTATAAGCAAAGAATTTAATATTGGGGATGGTGGTATTACAGTCAGTGGCACAAAGATAGAGAGAGTTAATAAACTGATACCGTATTTACGAAGAACAAAAAAATCTTAACTAGTCACGACTTATCATTGAAACTAAGGATGAAAATGGTACCCAGCTATATCTTTACGGTTCTCTTGTGCAGCCTGGAAGCGTGAATGCTCACTGACGCAATGTTTAAACGTCTGGGACCATTCGAGATATGGGTGTATCGATGGCTGCTGAAAATCATTTGGATGGACAGAATTAGTAAAAACAGCATCCTCACTTGCATGGACAAGTCACGACCATCAAGCGCCAAAATATTTTGGTAACATTATGAGACTTCCAGAATAATATGAAACCTTGCATCTGATTATAGAGGGAAAGATTCCAGGCAGACGTAGTTTAGAAAGAAGGAAAATATTGGGGTTGCAAAATTTGAGGCAATTGTACAGAAAATCTACGGTTCAATTCTTCCGAGCGGCTGTCAATAAGACGATGATCATTAACATGATAATCAAGGATCGTTGAACGTTCATGGTACCCGAAGAAGAGGAAGTTATTAAGTTGTCGAAAAAGTAATGAGCCTCTTTCTCGTTACATAGCTTTAGTGTCATATATTTGAGGTAATATAAGTCGCGCCATACTTAGCATCAGTTGAAAGCTGACATTTGACAGTAGTAAATATACCAAAGCTGTTGAAATTCATTTATTCAGACTGAATTTAAAGTGCCTTGAGATTGAGTGAAATTTCTGCAAAAGTTCGTTAAATTTTACAATTTTATTTCGGTACGGGCACAAATGCTGTGCAGGCCTATGGAAAAATTTGCGTTGTTTATGGTCAAGATACGTGATCAACAGCACCACCAAAGATTCGTTCGCTTTCGTTCAGGAAATTGACCGATGACAGAAAAGTTGATAGAATTTTGGCAAGAGTTGAGCAAGACCAGCATATAAGTAGCCGTGACATCGCCAAGGAACTAGATATCCATGACCAAATAGTTTTAAACCATTTTAGTACAGTCACTTAAGCCAAAAAAGAGGGTCAACCTCGGAATGAGAGATAATAAGGTGTAAACTTGTATAAACCTTTATTTTGGCATTCTAAAAGTTGTCTCAAAAGTCTCATAAAATCTCGTGTCCGTGTTTTAAGATATTCAAGGTCAAAGGTCACAAAAATCGGTTTTTCGCCAATATCTGACTTCCTATGGTTTCAATGATATTTGTATCTATTATAAATAGTATAATAATAGAAATTGTAGGAAATAAAATTCTCTACAAATTTTGTTCTAAACATTTTTTTATACTCTTAACCGTTTTTGAGATAGAGCCCGGAGAGCGCGTAGCGCTCAGCAATACATAGCATAATGCAAGGTCAATCGTGAGTCCCGGTAATTAATACGTCGTATAAAGTTAATTAATCACTAAAAAATCCATAATTATGAATAATTTGCATTATTTATGAATTAATACATTATATTTAATAACATTTTCCATTTTTTCAAATATATTCGTTTAATAATACTTACCTGCTTCGTGTAATTAAAAAATGGTTAAATGAAATACATTAAGTATATTTTAATTATATTCTAATATATATTAATTATATTTTAGTAGAAAAAGAATTAAGTACTTTTTCTTTAAAATGTGTAAACTCTAAATACTTATATTGATTGCTATTAAGATTATACGTACAGTATTACCATACGAAGCTGCAAATCCCAAGATAGATAAAACATCTAATAGTCTTTTAGATTCATATCTTCTATGAAGAAATACAGAAAGGCCTAATAGTAGCTGTGATGAAAATGACCGTTCTCGTATCGAAGCCGTTATTGCATGACTTATTGATGTGCATTTCGTTTTTAAATGATCTGTTTTTCCTTTTCTATTTTTTATTATGACTTCTTGTAAAAAAATGCAATAAAGTTTTTGCTATTTCTTCATTAATATCATCTAACATTTTACTCGGAGGTGGATAAGACTTGATTTCGACTATAGATGATCGAATATCTTCCCTAACGATAACTTCTGCAGCTTCTACAATCCGTAACCGTTCTTTTTCGGGAACCTTTTTTTTATTGTCGTACCAAGCTTTTGAAAATATATTATCTTGTGTATCACGAAAAGAAATGATAGTAAATGATCCTACCTTTCTCGTAATTATTATGTCAGTTAAATATTTTTGTGGAAGTCTTGTAATGATAGTCTTATCATCTGGTACCACCATCTTTAAGCTCTTTCAATGTAAATTGTGAATCTTCATGATTTTCTATATAATAAAAAATCTCTTTCATTGCTTGCGTGACTTCATTTTCTTCGCGAGGCTTCTTATCAGTAGATGTACTCGACTTAAGAAATTAGTATAGCAAATGGTATGGTACTTTGCTTCAGCAGCTATCAAGTCATACCCATAAAGTATACGATCTTTTACTAATTCTCCTTGGTTTTTCTACTTTTTTGATGACATTGTCTTTGAATTCAAGAGTACTTACTTTACTAATCGTGCGTCTGTACTTTTCTTTTTTTTTTCGTTTCTGTTGCTTCATCAGTTGCTTGGCCATAAAATAAGCATAGTTTTTTGAAATCAAACACTTCATTTCTTTTTTTACGAGGTGCACTTGATGATGGTGAAGGTTCACCTTCTTCTAGGCGTCGTTTCGATGCTGCAATAGAATTTTTACTGATGTACACTTTTCAACACTCGACATGCACATTCACAGAGGTTAAGATATTTAAATAGTTTATGTGACCGTCATTTCCTTCAATACTTGCAGTTTTTAAAGTTTGTAAGCCGCGCACATTAACAGAATCACCTTCTGAAAATGACTTATCACGTATAGAACACAAATCAGCCATAACTCTTAAAATTGTACGTCCCTAGTTGCCAAGATACAATTTAAAACTAACGAATAAACTTGGTTAGTAGAAAGTGGTCCCTTGAACAAATTTTTTAATTACACGAAGTAGGTAAGTATTATTAAATGAATATATTTGAAAAATGAAAAATATTAAATATAATGTATTAATAAATAATGCAAATTATTCATAATTATGGATTTTTTTAGTGATTAATTAACTTTATACGACGTATTATTTACCAGGACTCACGGTTGACCTTGCGTTATGCTATGTATGGATGAGTGCTGCGCGCTCTCCGCGTTCTATCTCAAAAACGGTTAAGCGTATAATAAAAGGTTTAGAACAAAATTTGTAGAGAAATTTATGCTCTACAATTCTTATAATAGATGCAAATATCATCGAAACCATAGGAAGTCAGATATTTGCGAAAAACCGATTTTTGTGACTTTTGACCTTGAATATCTTAAGACGCGGACACGAGATTTTATAAAACTTTTGAGACAACTTTTAGAATGCCAAAATAAAGGTTTATACAAGTTTACAGCTTATTATCTTTCATTCCCAGGTGACTGGACTATTTGGAGAAAGCAGGCTAAAAAAAGAAGCTCTAGTTGCTCTTGGTTGCTACATGATTTGACGCTAAAAATTTACTAGATTGAACTTCCGTCTGCCAACCTCTACAGACACGTACCAAAATAGAGCCATTTCTGAAGAAATTGATCAGGAATAATGAAAAATGGATCACAGTACGACAATAATGTGAGAAAAAAATCGTGGTTGAAAAAGGATGAAGCTTCACAAACGACGGCAAAGCTCGGATTAACGCCAAAAAAGTAATGCTGTGTTTGGTGGGATTAGAAGGAAATGGTGCATTATAAGCTACTGTAGCCTAACCAAAGGATTGATTCTGTACTCTACTATTAACAGTTGACGAGATTGAATCAAGCGATTGGAAAGAATTTGCCGAAACAGTCAACCAAAAGAGTCTCGTCTTCCACCATTACAACGCTAGACTACACACATATTTGATGACTGGAAAGTTTTAATGTATCTAGCCTCAAACTTGCACCGTCAGACTACCACTTGCTTCGGTCTCTGGAGAACTTCCTTAATGGTGTTAAGTTAGTTTCAAAAGAGGCCTGTAAAGATTACTTGTTACAATTTTTTGCTCGGAAATAACAGAAGTTCTACAGTGATGAATTTATGGTGTTGCCACTGCAGAAGGTTATCGAACAAAATGGCATATATTCAGTTTAATAAATTTCTTTTAAAATATCAAGACTCTTTATTTATCTTGTTGGTTTTTGACAAATCAACGGCCGGTCCACATATATTGTATGGATTAAGGCATTCTAATTATACATTATCAATGCTCTAGAACATCTTTCTTTAGAAATATGGCACATATCCATGTTTAGTCGTTGTTCGCAGTCGTTTGAGATTTATTAAAAATGAACGTCGTAATAAATAAAATATTTCTTCACATAAGCGACAATATCCATTCTAATATTTCATCCCATATCACATTATTGGAAACTGCAATTCTTTGTTTTTCTGTTTTACTCCACAAAGGAATTTCAAACAAATAAAAGTACAAAACCTGTCGATAGTTTGATAAACGACACCGTGAGAACATTGGAAACATATTGCGCATTAATAAAGAAAAATGTTTTATTATTATTATTATAATATTGAAAAAAAAACGCTTACTTATTGATATGTTACGAAAGGAATTAGTTTTGTTTAAATTTGCATATAATAAAATATAGCGGACGTAATTTCGTCGAGAGATTATTTCTTCTTATTCTCGCGAAAATAAAAATAACATGAGTATGTTTAATGATATCGTAAATTGGCTCTGACGATTTTGGAGATATACAATATACAGTCTGTCAAGTAAAAACGTGACTGCTCGTATTCTTGAAAAAATGTGTTTCAAGAACATTTTTTTTGCCATCAATAAATTCTTTGGTGTGCTAACAACGGCGCAATTACTTTAATAAGTTATCCAATCGTCTCCTGCACCAATAATGGCCTTGCACCTTCGGGGATGCTGTGGACGAGATTTTCTGCATACTCTGTAAATTTTTTCGAATCTCGCGAGACATCTGAGTCAAAGTCCCCAGAGTCTTTCCTCTGAGCTTTCTCTTTACAAGGGACCGAACGTTTTCAATAGGGTTGTCCTCCGGCGATTGTAAGGGCCAATCTAGTATCTTATCTTCGGCCCAAGTGAGCCGCTTCGCGACGTGATTGACGCCTTTTTTTTTATGGGTCTAGCACACGTGCTGCAGAGAAGTCCCAAAGTGCTACAGGAGCGACACGTGTGCGGAGAAAGCAATTCACGTTGTTTTTGAATCGCTGTAAATTGTACTCGGTGGGAAACACAGTCCGGGGCAAATTATTCCAAAGGGATGATGTTCTCCACATAAAAGACTGCTTGAAAAGCGTTGTACGAGGAGTAACAAGCTGAACCTCATATGGATGTGAAGTATTAGCATGACGTGTACTTCTAACATGCACCGCTCTGGGAGGAATTAAGCGGGCCACATCCTTCGAACATTTTTCATGAAAATGTAGAATGGTCTCAAGTCGTTCGTTCTTCGATGTTCCAGCGAATCAAAGCCGCCGGTCAGTTCCGAGTCTCCAATCAGACGAACAGCTCTTCTCTGAATAGAATCCAAATGCAGTGTATATTTGGGAGCGGAGCCCCAAACATGGGAGCAGAATTCCATAGTTGGTCCAATTTGAGCTTTGTAAAGAATTAACAGTTGTTGTGAAGTGTAAAGGTTTCTGGTTCGAAATAATATTCCCAACTTTTAACAAGCTCTCCTTGCTATGCCTGCAACATGTTCATGCCAGGACATATTTGCTCTCAAATTAACGCCCAACAAATTGAGTGACGATGTTAGAGGATTGGAGTTCCCCGATATAACTATGTCGGGTTCAGCAACGTTAACTTTTTTAGAAAAAACTGTCGCCTGGGTTTTTGTAGCCTTAAATTCCACTTGGTTACTGTCACTCTCAGATAGAATTTCTTCCAGGTGTTTGTTAAGTTGAATGACTTCCTACTGTCTGCGGATATTCGTCTGAGTAGCCGATGTCCGACCGTTCAAAGTGAATGCAGAGACAAGCGTACTGAGATCTGTAAAGCTGTAGATTGGATTCTCGGTCTTTTCCAGCAGATCGTTAATGCAAATGAGAAAGAGAGTAGGAGACAGTATGGAGCCTTGAGGTACACAACACACGTTGATAGTGAAGGTGTTAGAAAGAAATCCGTCGACTGCCACTGCCTAGCAAAGGTTGCTTCAACGTTCTTCGAAATTTAATATCATGAGCTCGAAAATGTTCTCGAATGGTCTCATGGGACACATTCAAACTCGATTTTCGTAATTTTGCCGTTCCTTGACGCAGCGTCGATTTCGGGTACCGTGAAAACAAAGACACGATTCGTTTTTGGACCTTCGGAGTAACTTTTCCTACCGACTCACGTTTTGGTAAGTCGTCGACATTTTTCGTCTCGTTAAAATATCTACTTCTTCACAAACGTCACCGACTTTTTAATATATTTAGCGGCTGCGGAATGTGTCATTTTAGGGCCCTTTGGATGGGAACAAACAAAGATTGCCTCGAACCGACGTGCACACAAGGAACTCATTTTGGATTTTACGTGATTTCAACGAAAGTTCGGTTCCCTTTACCGATTTTTTGTTGAATGGCTAGAATCGCATCTAGCAAAAATTAAATCTCGCGGACACGTTCTTATTGTATAGGTATCATATAACAATATCAGATAGATAGATACATTATTATACAAATCAGATAAATACATTATAGACATGTGGCTAAAATGCATACAGCATTTAGGCCTTATTTTTTGGTTACAGCAGGAAAATATTTTTTAAAAGGTCGAGAGAGGGAAATCTTAAGTGAGTTTGTCTAGTCTTCGTGATTACCAGACAAAACGTGATTAGATGAAGAGTCGCCAAGCATCAACTGCAGTTTAGGTCAACTTTGACCCCAACGCGAATGAGGCTTTTTTTATGAGCATAGCTCACGTACTGTAGGGAACTCTTTAAGGCTCTACACCAGAGACGCGTATGCAGAAAAAGCGATTCACGTTGATTTTAAATCGCTCAAAATTATACTCGATGGAAAACATAATCCTTGGCAAATCATTCCAAAGGGGTAAGGTTCTCCATATAAAAGACTGCTTAAAAAGGATTGTAAGAGGAGCCACAAGTTGAACCTCATATGGATGTGAAGTATTAGCGTGGCGTCAATTCCTAAGATGTACCGCTCTGGAAGGAACATTTTCCATACCACTTGTAGAATAGATTCAAGTCGCCAACTGTTCTTCGATGTTCCAAGGAATTAAGGTTGCTAGTGGGTTCTGGATCTTCAATCAGGCGAACAGTTCCCTTCTGAATAAAATCCAACAATGCAGTGTATGTTCAGGAGCAGAGCCTCAAACATGGGAAAAGTATTTCATCGTTGGTCGAATTTGAGCTTTGTACAGAATTAACAGCTGTTGTCGAGGGTAAAAATTTTTAGTTGCTGTGCATGCAATATGTTCATGCCAAGATATATTTACTCCCAAATTAACGCCCAGCAAATTGAGTGACGATATAGAGGAATGAAGGGTCCCAACAAAACTATCTCGAGTTCAGCAACGTTAACTTTTTTAGAAAAAACTGCCATCTGAATTTTTGTAGCGTTAAATTCTACTTGGTTACCATCACCCCAAAATAGAATTTCTTTCAGGTCTTTGTTAAGTTGAACGATTTCCTGCTAGCTGGGGATATTTCTATAAGTAGACGATATTTGAGCATTCAAAGTGAATGAAGAAATAAGTGTAGTATCATCTGCAAAGCTGTGGATTAGATTTTTGATCCCTTCCAGCAAATCGTTGATATAAATTAGAAAAAGGGTAGGAGACGGAGCCTTAAGGTATCAGCGCTGATAGTGAAGGTAATAGAAAGAAATCCATCGACTGTTACTCGATGCTCTCTGAGGAAACCCGAGAGCTATAAACAAAACTTTTTATATATACCATAAGAGCATAGCTTAGCCAATAATCTGTCTTATCAATTACTGTTGAATGCCTTAGAGTGTGCATAGTGTTCGAGCCTTTCGTCATGGGCTCGAAAAAAACTTTTTTTATACAATTTTTTTGGGACAACCTATCTATTGGGAGAGTAAATTGACCATTTTCGTATGTAATAGAATTCGTGGAATTCGGAACAACTAGTCCCAATAAACAAAATCGTTTGAGTCTATTACTATGGGCCCAATTAGGCCCAAATCGGTATTTGTTTGTAATACCACCTTTGGCATCAAAATGAAAATTTTTCTGATTCCTCAAGTATAATTACGTTAGAAAAGTGTTAATTTCCCATTTTCATTGAAATATTATGCCAATAGTTGCAAGAAATTCACACGGTAAGTACTTTAAAAAAATTTTTTGTACATTTTTATTGCAATAAATAAGTTGGAAAATATATATTTTTTTGAATAAATTGTAAAAAAACTTTTGACGAATTTTACAGTATTTACTTAAAAATAACTATGAGGCTTCGAGAAAGACAAATTCAGATTCTACGGGTCGAAAAACATAAAAAAAAATAATTTCAGTTATCCGGTACGAATTTTATGTAGAACCTATAACAGCGTCTATACTATCAGAACTTCAATTCATTTTTTGAACTTTGAAAATACCTTGGCTTGTTCGGGTACAAGCGAGGCGTTTACCCTCGTCATATTTTATTAATTAAGGTCTAAATTTTCCAAAAATAACTTGGGAAGACGCGTAGGACCCAAAACTTGAGACTTACAGAATTATTTATGCAAAAATTCGAAAAACGACCGTTTTTACCTGGAAAAAGCGGGTCCAGCTTCGTCCTCCGGTATTAGCGGCATGCGCCTTTTGCAGGTTCCCTTTTCTTTTATCAAGAAAAAACAAAATTTATTGAGTTTTGGGCCCTAAAGCTGGGTCCGGTCTCGGCGGCGTCTGCCCGTTGGGGCGCTCGACTTTTTTAGTGTCAGCAAATGTTATGGTACTTAAGGTTAAACGACAGTCCATTTTTGGATGTAGAATTTGGGGTCTTATCTGGGCATTTCAGGGTACGGAGGCCACAAAATCAACTTTAAAGGCAGATGTTTAGTCGACAGGTCAAAATTTCGGGTCGACCTCTTGGTCTATTAATACAATTTACTTAATTCATTCCTAAAAATAAATTCAGCGTCAGTGTGCATATGTTAAATAAAATACTTCTGCAATGGCCTGACTTCAACTTTCTCCAGAAACGTCAACGTATACAAATGATAGAAATCTTAAGTACCTCTCCTAAATGTTATAGTAGCTTTGATTAACCTAAACTTTGTCGAAATTTCCACATCTCAATAAAATAATGATTTTAATAGGTGTTATAGTTTTGTTTTTTATTACCGTTATTTATGACACAATGGTTTATGTAGGTTAAATGATCTGTTTATTTATAAACGGAAGCTTACGCAGCTGGAGGCAAACGGATCGGTTTTAAGATGTTTTGACGTGATATTTTACATAATTTTAGATTTTTATGGTCTTGAGGAAAAGGGATGTTATCTTGCTTATGAATGTTAAAAGAGAGGTTCAAGTGTTGTTTAAGTATATTTATCTTTTATGGGTGGTCTTCTTCTGTTTACGTTATTAGGTGCTTATTAGGCTAAAATTTTGGTTTTAGATTCAGTGGAGTGAAAATCAATACGTACATTATTTTGTTAGTTCTCTAGAAAAATAAATATAACGTCAATCAGCTTTTCTGATTAGTGTTTTAGTTTAGTAAGTTTCTTGAAATTATAACGCTTTTTTCGCAGTGTTATTCTTACCTGCAGATATAGGGATCGCTAAATATTTCTATACTCTTTGAAGCTTTTACAAAAACAGTGAAAGACAAAAGAAATTTTTGGTATAGTATTTTTCAAGATCTAAGAAAGTGATTTGGCAAATTGATGAAACAAAAACAATAAACGACCGTTAGGATCTTCGCACGTACCAGGGTCGTAATTGATATATATATATATATATATATATATATATATATATATATATATATATATATATAGATATATATATATATATATATATATATATATATATATATATATATATATATATATATATATATAGATATATATATATATATATATATATATATATATATATATATATATATATATATATATATATATATATAGATATATATATATATATATATATATATATATATATATATATATAGATATATATATATATATATATATATATATATATATATATATATATATATATATATATATATATATATATATATATATATATATATATTGGCTACTTCGTGTTTATAAATATAAAGAATATTTTTCATTTTATCTGCAGTATTATACTGAAATAGTGTGTATTATTAAGTTCAATAGTGTCTTAAAATGTCCGAAGCCCTTTCCATCAGAAGTCGCAAATGTTTGCCCGTTGAGGCAAAAGTGATAGTTAAAAGTGTTTTTTTAAAGTTAGTGGAGCGAGGCCACGAAAAGTATTTTTCATTGATGGAGACATCAGCTTTAACAAGTATCCCTGAAACTACAGTTTAGAGTACGAAAAGACAAAGGTGTGTCGAAATGTATTGATTTCTGTCAAGAAGACTTAATCCGCCGTAAAATTTATGAAATGTATGCAGAACAAAAAGTTCCCACGTTATTGTCACTTTCACGGAGGCTGTCCGAGGATAATTGTGACATAAAATGTTCCACTATAACACAAAAGGTAAGTTATAATGGAATCACGGTGCTTACAACAACTCAGAATGGAATATCTTGAAAAAATAAATATAGCTAGATCGGAAAAATTGAACGATAATCTACCTAGATGAGACTTGGTATGACCCCCCTGATACACCCAGTAAAGGATGGATTGATAAATCCAAAAAATCCCACACCAAAGCTCCATCAAATAAAGGTAAAAGAATAACTATTTTACATGCGGGGTCAGAAGAAGGCTGGATACCAGAATGTCTAATTATCATTGTAATACAACCGCTGAAGTTTTTGAAGACTGGCTTCAAAACAAATTAATACCGAATATACCATCATCTGTATTGTGATGGATAATGCATCCTATCATAGTCGCCAAATGAATAAGGTACCAAGTTCTACCAGTAGAAAAAGGGAAATACAAGCGTTTTTGTGCGAACGTGACATATATTTCCATGCAAGTTATACAGTTAAACAATTGTTAGAAGTTTTAAAAAGTTACATTTTTTCAAAGGAATATGTTTGTGATAAAATTGCAAAGGAGGCAGGACACGAAATAATTCGGCTTCCACCATATTATTGTATCTTTAATGGGATCGAGTTGATATGGCATAAAATAAAGGCTAATATACTTGCTCACAATAATTCACCCACTTTAAACAGTAGTGTGATTGAGTTGATAAAGACAGAAGTCAAAAATGTAACCGTTGAAAACCGGAGAAACTGTATTCAACACGTCAAAAAAATTGAAAACTCATACAGATGTATGTACATAAATATAAATAGTTTAGAACCTGTAAAAAAACTTATTATTGATTTGCAAGATAGTAGCGATAGCGAAATTGAACTAGAAAATAATTAATTACTAAAATTGTAACAAATGTACGCGAGGACACTGTATAGTGTTTTAATATGTAATTACTATATTGTGTATTATTCAGTACATTAAACATTAAAATCAACTGTCTTATCACAATAAAATTTTAAACCCAACAATTATACAATTAGGTATAGTGCGGCCCTGCACGATGCCTTGTCATTAAACAGCAATAAATTTCGAATCGTGTTTGAATTTTGAATGGGTATAGGTAGCTAAGTCACTTTCTTAGATCGTGAAAAATACTATACAAATCCTTTTATTGTTTCTCAAAATTTTCGTTTTAAGATACTTTTGCACGTTTTCGAACCAAAATTGTTGTATAGCATTAACTGTTCTTCGATCCTCTCAAGCAATGGTTGCAACATATCCACTATAACCAAAGAAAGAAGCTATCATTTTCTTCGGATTCGGTTCATCTTGAAACACCCAAACAGTTGATTGTTGCTTAGTTTCCGGCTCATATGAATATATCCAAGTTTCGTCTCCTATTACGATGTTGTTTACGAATTTTGCATGTCCTCAGTCGAATTTTTTGAGCATGAGCCTTTATCTCACGGTAAGTCACTTGCCGAACCTCTTTAATCATGTTGCTCACAGCATCGATGTTTTTTAGGACAACCTCCGATTTTAGTCGACCTTCACGTAATTCATCGCTGACGGACATGACGAATTTCTGCCAACTAATTGTAAACACTCCTTTCTGAGGGTGATTCATTACCAAAAGTTGAACGAGGCGATTTGAGGCATTGTTGTTGAGTTAGGCCTTTACTAAAACCGTAAAAAATTATCCAACGAAAACCTTCCCGAAAAATTTCCATTTGTCCACAAAACTGTTTTTTTAAATGCTCACCGTAAACAAACTACTCGACCAATTTTTGAGCTGCCACTGTTTTAACAATAACAAATGTCAAATTTTACAACAATGATAATGTCACATCTCAATTAAGGGGCCACTCCAGATCCTAGGAAAAAAGGTTAATTTCTGGAATTTTTTCAAGAGTGTAATAAAAGCAGTCGAAAATTTATAAGTACTGGATTAAACAAATATTTAGGTGTACAAAAATATATATATATTTTTTATTTTTTTAATTCAAAATGGCCGACTCAGAATCCAAAATGACAAGTTACCTTTTATGCGTTGCCTGAAACGGGCGAAAAGTTTGGTAACGTAGATTTCAAACTAGAAAATTTTGATTAATATATGTCAAAAACTAGTGGATAACGAACAGATTTTGCGATAAGTTAGACTTCCTTTTTTATAAAAAATTTTTCGGAAAATTTTTGGGTGAAAAATAAATATTTTTTTTCAAATATGCACCATTTTTCGAAAAAAAAAAAAACGATATTTTTAAATTTCCGTACATTATCCACTAGTTTTTCACATATTTATACCAATGAAAATGTTTTTGTTTCCTGTTCTAGGTTAAAATCTACGGGAGCAGCCGTTTTGCACGTTTCAGTTCTCGCATCAAAGCTACCCTGTCGTCTTGGATTCTGAAGCGGCCATTTTGAATTGAAAAGATAAGAAAAAAATTATTTTTGTAGACTTAAATAGTTGTTTGTACTTTTGACTGCTTTTATTATATTCTTGAAAAAAATTCCTGAAATTAGCCTTTTTTTCCTAGGACTTGGAGTGACCTTACCCCTTAATTTGACAGACTGGTGCTGCTACGTCATTTCAAAGCTTTCCCGATTGTCTTTTTAAATATTTTTTTTATGGGTCTAGCACACGTGCTGCAGGGAAGCTCCTAAAGCGCTACAGGTGCAACATGTGTGCGGAAAAAGCGACTCACGTTTTTCTTGAATCACTGTAAATTGTACTCGGTGGGAAACACAGTCCTGGGCAAATTATTCCAAAGGGATGATGTTCTCCATATAAAAGACTGCTTGAAAAGTGTTGTACGAGGAGTAACAAGCTGAACCTCATACGAATGTGAAGTATTAGCGCGACGTGTATTTCTAACATGCACCACTCTGGGAGGAATTAAGCAGGCTACATCCTTCGAACACTTTCCATGAAAATACTTGTAGCATAGGCTCAAATCGCCAACCGTTCTTCGATGTTCCAGTAAATCAAGGCGGCCGGTCAGTTCCGGATCTCCGAACAGCTCTTCTGTGAATAGAATCCAACAAATGTAGTGAATGTTTGGCAACGGAGCTCCAAACATGGAAGCACTATTCCACTGTTGGCCGAATTTCAGCTTTGGAAAGAATTACCAGTTGTTGTGGAGTGTAAAGCTTTCTGATTCGAAATAATATTCCCAACTTTTGAGAAGCTCTCCTTGCTATGCCTGCAACATGTTCGTGCCAGGACATATTTGCTCCCAAATTAACGCCCAACAAATTGAGTGACGATGTTAGGGGAATGGAGTGCTCCGACATAAGTATGTCAGTTTCAGCAACATTTTCAGAAAAAACTGCCGCTTGGGTTTTTGTAGCGTTAAATTCTACTTGGTTACTGTCGCTTCAAGATACAATTTCTTCCAGGTCTTTGTTAAGTTGAATGACTTCCTGCTGTCTGCGAATATTCTTGAGATACGCTATTTCATTGTTGAAATTATAATATAGAAAAAAGTCTCTAGACGTACTCCACACTTCCTGAAATCGGTGGTGAGGTATGGTAACATAAAGGATCAAAGTGCAGAATGGAACTCAAAATCATTACTGCAACCCAGCAGTACATTACCCACCATTAGTATTCATTTTTTGTCAAACTGTGTATTTAAAATTAAAGGTCTGTCCGTCTGTGTCTTGTGTGTATGTGTGTATGTATGTCCGGGAAGAATTTCCGAACGAATAAACTAATTGCAGTTTTTTTTCACCTGTAGATGAGTTAAGTTTTTCAATACATAGGTTAGTCAATAGGCTTTGAAAGCGGAAATGAAACAAAATGAATAAATGGGTCGAAATACATTTATTCTTCAGTATAATCTTCCTTAAGCTCAATACATTTTTTCCGATTTCATTTAGCCCATCTCTGAAATGGTCTTCCGGAAGACCTTCAAAATACTCATCTACGGATGCTATCACCTCATCAATTGTTGAAAAAAAACGCTTCCCATGTAGAAATCTTTGGAGGTTTGGAAACAGATGGAAGTCAGACGGAGCCAGATGTGACGCAAATAGGGTAGATGTTCTATCAATTCGTTCTTCAATCTGACCAGTTTTGCTGTTGCCGAGGCTCCTTTGTGAGCAGGTGCATTGTCATGATGAAAGATGATTTTTTCTTCTGCAAACCGGGCCTTTTTTCACGAATTCTGTCATCCAGCTGGTCCAAAAGGTTGCAGTATTACTCTCCTGTGATTGTTTTATCGGTTTGAAGGTAATCAATTAACAAAATTCCTTTTGTATCCCAGAAAACTGAAGCCATAACTTTTTTGGACGACTTTGTCTACTTTGGCTGCTTTGAAGCTGAACAACCGAGCTCATTCCACTGTGCGGTTTGTTATCGTAGTTCAGAATCATACTGGTAAACTTCAGTCTCATCAGTACTTACAAATTGGTGCACAAAATCAGTTTTATTCAACGCAAACCTGGCACCCATTTTGTGAATGTACTAATCCATGTGAGATGTCCATAACTTCAAGTAAATCATCCACGGTTAACTGACGGTTTTCCATTACCATATCTTGTACTTGCATAACAGTTTCTTCAGTTGTTGCAGTTTTTGGACGTTCTGAACGTGGATCATCATTGACGTTTATATGACCACATCTATGAACAGTTTGGAAACGAAAGAGCAGACTTCTTTAACATTTTCACTTACTTTACATGATTTCAGTTGCCGATAAACCTCCGAAAACAAAGAATTTTATCAGTGTACGATATTCGATTTTTTCCAAATAATTCCAAATACTTAAACACGTCTACTTTAACCAGCTGATAAACAATGAATGACTTGACAGATCGACTTAAAATTTAGGGTGTATTCATATGACAGATGGAGCTTCAAAATGGGGTTCAATATTTGGTAGAATTGATACTCTTTAGGTGTTGCTTTCAAAACTTATTGTCTGACCTGATATTTAGTTCAAATTGGTTCGAAAACAAAGTAAATATTAGGTTTATAGTTATTATTTTATCTGATAAATAACCCCGTTGCGACTACTCGTACAAGTATCAAGAATATCCCACTCATAGCATATATAATATAAATGAAGGAAAGTCAAGTGTATTAACGAAATTCTGTGACTTTATACTCTTCATTACTTCAATATGTAAATTGTATATTACATACGGCAGTAATAAATGAAATTGCTACGAAATTGAATAATTAAATCAAAAGGTTATAAGCAAGGTCGTTATGGATGTACTAAGATATTGTACAGAATCCAAGTCTAAATTTTTAATATAGTGATATGTTCTTCATTATTCAACTTGTTTGTAAAATATATTTAATAAAAGTTGAGAAACCTGGGAAGTATTCAGGTTAAAAAGGGCGTGGTGCGCATATCGATACAAAAGGCGTTTCTTTAAGGAGAAAAAGAGGACATTAAAGGCGGAGCTACTTACAGAGAGAGGCGTCAACCACAACCGAAAAGAAGCCTCTTGCTCTGCGGAACTCTAAAAATTTTCACCAAATTTCCTTTTCTTTCTTATATGGTGTATCATATAAGTAGGCATAATGCCTGTTTCATCCCCATTATGTCTCTTTCGGTGAGGACGTCCATCCTTCTTTCCATCTTTTCGGAGGTCTGAGTTTGGCCCTTTTTGCCAGTCTATGTCGTCCATCCGATCTATGTGTTTATTCTATTGTTTTCTTTTGATTCTGGTCCATTCGGATATTCCTTGGTTCTTACTTAGTTCTTGTAAATCTTTGTTGTGGATTTTGTCGTGTACAGTTTTTCCATGTTTGTCTCTAATTACCTTAATTTCTGTTGTCCTGATCATTTGTAATGTTTTACATGTCAGCATATGTGACGACCGATCACACTGTTGCCTTGTATATCCTACTACTACCTGGTCTACTTTCCATTGTGAGGTATTTATGTCTCCAGACCATATCCTTCAAGCAATCTACTATGAGTGATGCCTTCATACATTGCTGTTTTACTTTTCTGTTTATGTCTCCGTAGTTTAGTAATTCTTTTGAAGATACCATACATTTTGTCTTGGTTGTGTTTAGTTTATTTGCTTCTAAATTGAAGGAGGGAAAGATCTTTTGAAGGTTGTCTTGAAAATCAGAGATGAGGACTCCGTCATCGGCGTGTGTTGCCCATTTTGTATCCTCTAATTTTTAGAAGATTCTCTACTATTATGTCCATCACGAGGTTAAAGATAATCCACCAAATTTAAAAATCGATAACCAGAAAGTAAAGATTTTCAAAAAAAAACGCTCCATTTCTAAAAGACTGCAGGATAAAAAAAACTGATACGAGAAAGAAAGAAGCTGTGTGAATGACACATGAGAGTGATTCTGAGCTGTTCTATAAGTTTTTCTGAATACACATTTTCTGGCTAAAATTTCACATTATTTTATTACCCTGAAAATTTACTTCACATTTAAACCTTTCACAGTATTTGGACAGTCTTATCTAATATGTCCTTGCCACTTTGTAACAGGTGACGTTACCTGGTATTATCGGTCTTCAGTATCTGCTGATGATCTTGCCAATCTCTATGATTTATATAGGTTCTCTTTACAATACTTTTCTTTACTGCCCTTACGAAAGCATAGTGTTGCATCCGTAAAAAGATTACCCCCCGAGATTTTAGAGTTATAAGGTTCCTAGGTCATAAAAAGCTAGTGCCGATGACTCTCGAAAAAAATAAGATATCGATTTCAAATTTGAAAACGTGGTCCCAAAAGTTGGACAGAAACCTACAGTCCTTAAAAAGTAATGACAGACAAAGTGCAAGTCGTACTTGCGCAATTAGTGTTCCGTACTTTGATTGCTTTTAAGGGGTTACATACACCTGGGTTTTTCAAAAATTCGAATTTTTTACGCCTTTTTATTTTCTATACTTCTAAGAATTATTAAAAAAAAAAAAAGAAAATTCCATTCCATTACAAAGTGATGGAATGGAATGATATTAAATGTGGCCTGGCGTCGGATTAGGACCGCTACCTGTCTCAATGCACTTTCTGCAATATTAAAAATTTTTTAATATTTTTTAACTTTTTTTTGTTTTAGATCTTAATAATTACTTTTTCTACAAATGGTCGAGAGGATTTTAAAATTTTTCTAAAAGACAATTTTTATAAATAACACAGACCAACAAAAAAAATATTTGTAAAAACTTTTTAAACCAATACATCTAAGTGTTATGTATTTTTGGGTGCTGAAACAGTATCTGGTATTAGTTTTTCTGTATCACCCACAGTTCTCTCACAATATGACATCGATTAAATTTCAAAATTGGGAAAATTTGATAAATAAAATTTGATATAAACTGTTGATCTCTTGTTCTATAATGGTAAATAGATGTTCCAGATTCCAATAAATAGTTTTCTTTCAGCCTAGAACCAAGCAATTCTGCTTTTTCCTTAGTCAAACCCAAATCTCTCACTAAATCATTTAATTCAGCTTGTGTAAACAATTGTGGTTTTAAATTTTCTAGAGAACATTGAAACTCATCAATATCCGGTCGACTTTCAATAAATTCGGGACTGGACGGTAAAACATCATCAATAGACTGAGGTGGCTCAGGGACAGGAAGTCTCGGTCCATGCCCTACCGGCCGATTAGCTGAAGTAAAGTTTGGATAGATAATTACTTTATTATTTTTGGAGTTATATCCAGGAGCATCAACGCTGCGAAAATAACAATCATTTGAATAATTTTCTTGCTCTCTCCATACCATGGGTACTGCAAATCTAAAAGCTTTCTTTTCTTTCTTATACCATTTCCTAAGATCCTCGACACAAACATAACATACTTTGTGAGGAGCCCAACATTTTTTTTTGATTACCGATTTCTACACTAAAATATGCAAAGGATACTTTTTTACAGTCAGTAATGTTTCTTTGATGTTTTTTAACTACCAATTCACCACATAAATAACAAAAAGAGTTACAACCACGATTAGCCCTACTTTGAGTGTGAATTAAAGCACATGGTTAAACATTGCAATGCGAGGTTATATTAACTGGAAGAAAACAAATAGCTGTGAAATTTATCGGAACTGCCAACCTAATAGCATTTGATTTTACTGCCAATCTTATAAAATTCTGATTTTATTGAAAACCTAATAACATTTGAATGATAAAAAATAAACTTTTCACATTTTGTATAATAAAATATGAAAAATTGGTGAGTGACACGACTTTTTTATTATCATTTTCGGACTTAGCACACCAAAAAACATAGGAATCAGGTAAAATTATTAAAGAAGTTTTTTCATCGTTGGCCTGTGTAATTAAACATAAATTTTTTGGATCAAAAATTGCATACTAAAGTTTGAAACACCGTAAATTTTTTATTTGTGAAAAAAAACCCTTCGACAATTTTTAACTACTACATTATTTTAGAAGATTAATTTTTATTGTTGCAGAGTGGCTTCTTTTTTGTGAATTTATCCTGCAGACAAAGTTCTCATCAGTGGTCCATTTAACGCGATAAAAAATAATGTTAACATTTAAAACATATTTAAAAAAAAAATTATAATTCAAAGTACAATGAAAATATATAATCGCTCTTTTTTTGTAATATTCATTTAATAACATTAAAATTTTTTTTTTAAATAAACATACTTTGTGCTGCGCCCAGGTATAGTATCCCCTTAAAATAAAAATTTTTATTACCAAGGTATAAAATGAACAATGACTTCCCAAACTACAGCCCAAATGAGTTTTACCAACAAAATTTTTTTCTGATCTTTAATGAAAACTAATGACTTTTTGTTTTCTCTATATACCAGGTAAATTAGTAAAGGTAATGCACTCATGATAATTTTCGTTCCATTTACACCTTATGGGCAAAATTACAGAATTTTTTCAAAATTTTTTGACCAGTACTTTTCGATATAAGGAGGGGACAGCAATTTTTAAAAAATAATACAAAGAAAAGTGTGCGAAACTATTACATTATGTATATTTTTACAAGCGTTCGTTTGACACCCCACTCGATGACCCTGGTAAAATTGTTTTTTTCTGTTTCGATTTTACCCACCAAAACTAATTCCTTAAGTCAAAACTACACGGCTCTGATGGGGCCATCAATTCCTATATTAGTGTCAAATTTCAACTTTCTATGACAAATAGTTTCGGAGAAAATCAGGTGTGACAGACGGACAGACAGACACCGAAGTGATCTTATAAGTGTTCCGTACGGAACGCTAAAAAGGAGTGAATTTCGTATAGTTTCATTAGTATGATGATAATTTTTCTTGGTTTGTGGTGGATACAATGGATAAATCTTAAGTCTAATTCATTATTGTCAATCATGTAAAAATTTGAAGGAGTAGGGAAGGAAGTTGGATGGTTTGCTTAGAATATATCCTGTTGTACATTCTTTTCAGGATTCTTGGAGAGTCCGGAAATTATGTTATTTTTCATATTTCCAATCCTAACAAAACCAGGATTTTATCAATTTTTTGGATATGTGTATGTAGGGTGGTGTTTTGCGATTATATAAGAAGATTAGTTCATTTTAATATATAAAATTAAATATTTATTTGTGTTAAATGTTGAAATACATTAGAAACTATCCTTTCAAATTAAATGCTTCTGTGCTCGTACTTTCAACGGAAGTTGAAAGTCCTTTAGTTTAGCTATATATAAAATAAAATGAATTCAACATGCATTTTAACAAACAACTCTAAGCAACCGAACATCATGTCTTCCTACATTTAATGTGCCATTAGAAGAAGTGCTCGAGGTAGAACCAGATTTATGCAGCGCTATTGCCATATTTTATTATCTCTTTTGCAAGTTATAAAATCCCAAATAGAGAAACCATTTTATGGAGCGCGGAAGAGAAGATTTTATTTTCACTTTATGTAGCTCCGAAAAATTGCAGTTAGTGGTAGTGAATTCCTCTAATCAATATGCTAGTTTTACTTGAATTTTTATAAAAATAATATTTCCAATTTCTTTCATATAAGTTAATATAGAAAATATTTGAAAGTTGAAATAAATAAAATAATATAGTAACACATACGTATACAATAATACATGTACAATTTAACAGATCGATGTATTCTTAATGATTCATTTCATTGCAAATAACACAAATTAGCCTCATTCCATTTTTTAGTTCATCGTTTGGTCACTTTTCCTCTGAATAGAGTAAACTTGAATAATGAAAGGAATCGTCTTAGAAATATAACTAGAGTTAATGGTTGCGACCATGACTTAGTAAACAAGCTAATAAATAGACATAAGTTCAGGTTAAATATTCAGAATTCCACTTTTTTACACGCGAAGAAAATAACACCAAGTATGTCTCCATACCATATAATCCGAAATATAGCAGGGGACTCAATAAGGTATTTAATAAGGTAGGCCTCACCTTAGTCTATAAGTCATCAGACAAACCGAGGAATATCTTAGGAAATTCCAAAGATAAGATTCCTAATTGTGAGAAAAGTGGAATTTATGAAATTAGTTGTAATGATTGTGACAAAAAGTATGTTGGGCAAACTAAAAGGTCAATTAAAACACGATTTGAAGAACATTTAGCACACTTAAAATACAGTAGAGCAGAAAAGTTTAGCATTGCCGAACATGCCCTTGAAGCTGATCATATTGTAACATTAGATAATCTAAGATTAATTAAAAATGTATCTGATAGGAGATTGTTGAACGCATACGAAAGTTTGGAAATTATAAGATGTAAAAGTAGTTTAAATAAAGACAAAGGGCCTATTCCTTATAGTTCCCTCTACTGGTTACTTGACCGGAACTGATGGCCTTGTCTATACCATTAGTTCCACCTGAGTAATTCAAGGGTTAGGGTAAGTATAAATAGGGTAGATTTGTAGTTTAGCTTTAGTCAGTCATCACTCCTGATGAAGCTAGCATCGTTAACAAAACACGCGTCGAGTGCAAAAATAAAGTGTTTGGTGTAGTGGTGATATATACTGAGTAAAGAATATAAAGTAAAAAATTATATCATACATTAATCTCTACTACTAAACTACGAGGCTCGTTTTTAAAGTAAATACCGTTTTGATATTAAACAAATATAAGGTCATTTTTTTAACAATTTTATTTTTACTTGAACGCCCAGACTTTAATCTACTTTTCAACATAATTTTCACCTATATTAAGGCACTTGTAAGACCAGCTTCTGTATACCATCCTCATAGAAATCTGCCTCCTGGATTGTTAACTGCAGCACGGCCGTTTTGACGTCGTCGTCGGTGTCGTTGCGCTGACCATCAAGGTGCTTCCTTAAGGTCACACATTGTAGTTACTGGGCGCTAGGTCAGAGCTATACAGAAGGTGATCAAGTTGCTTCCCAGCTATATGATGCGATGTGATCTTGGGTTCAATGAGCCATGTGTGGACGGGCATTGTCGTGAAGCATAACGATCATTCTACTGAATGTAATGCAGTTTATTTGAGGTTTTACTAGGCAAAAAAGCCACAAATAACACGCCCTACCTATCCCAACACACAGTGCACATAATTTTTCGGGTTAAAAACATTTGCTTGAACTTCACTTTCTTGGGTAATTTTGAATGCCTTCATTCCGTGGACTGTTGTTTTGATTCCGGTGTAACGTACGCAACCCTTGTTTTGTTGTGACAATTTGGCTTAAAAACTGATCACCTTCGGCACTGTACCTCTAGAGGAAGGTTAAAGCACTGGTTAAACGATTGATTTTGTGCACCTCAGTCAGCATTTTTGGTACCCATCGTGAATACAACTTCCCTCATAATTTCTTGAAACTTGAGGAAACACATCAGATAATGATGAAATCGTAAAGCGTCTGTTTTCTCGAACTTTCCGCACCAGGTCATTATTAATAACGCACGGTCGCCGATCTTGTTCCTTCTCGTGCATGTTTGTACGGCTTTAAATGCTCTAAACCATTTTCTTACCATTCCATTGCCTATAGTATTTTCGCCATTCACTTAACTAATCTGCCTATGAATTTTAGCCGCTTTCACGTCTCTTGCATTTAAGACACGAATTACAGGGCGTATTTCACAATCCGCGGAACTTTTAATAGTCTGAGCTAATTTAAATACACAGAAACAAACGTAAAGTCGAACGAGTGCTTCCGTACTGCCTGGTTGTGGCTAGCCAATAGATGCAGATACATAGCGCGCATGCGCGAAACGGCGACCGCAATGCTCGAGTGACAAGATTTCAAACCAGTGCTTACTTAAAAAATGCGCGTCGTACGTACAAACAATTAAAACACAATAATAATATGAGAAATCCGATGGCGAAACGTATTAATAAAACTATAATATTAATCAGTAATTACTGAAAGGAAAAAAATGATTAGAGTGTAACCATATACTAAAGAATTATGCCATAATTTCCTATAAGGCCGTGTAGCAAGATCATCACTGAGTCAACAGCAACTACAGAGATGGAGGAGGCAGTATAATAAATAGTATGTAGAATTTGACAAAAGATCTGCTGAAAAGATTGGCGCCTTTGAAGTTCACGTCTTCTAGGGATTTTTATTTCCTGTTGACTACTAACCATTTGAGTGAATAATCTATATAAAGCAATTCTTTAGTTTGTGGTATATTCTTCGTGCGCGTCTTTACTCGAACGACGTGAACGACGCGACGCAAGCGGCAAAATTAAACCAATACTTTTATATGAACGTTATACCCGTTTAGCGCAGTGCTAGTGATTTTTGAAGT
Source organism: Pachyrhynchus sulphureomaculatus (assembly GCA_019049505.1). Taxonomy (NCBI): domain Eukaryota; kingdom Metazoa; phylum Arthropoda; class Insecta; order Coleoptera; family Curculionidae; genus Pachyrhynchus; species Pachyrhynchus sulphureomaculatus. The sequence goes on along the minus strand of CM032453.1, from coordinate 45,153,459 downwards.
TTCTACAGGAAACAAAGGACCCCGCACATATCTTATGGAAAATGTTCTAGGTTAAATTCGCTTAAACTTTGCTATCTTCTAGTTTTTGTTATTCTGAACAAAAGTTCCCATGGTCACAACAGGATCTGACGAGCCATTTTTGCTCTATGAGGTTTCCAGTATTGGTAATAACAGCTCAATCGTATAAGTATGTGAAACTATTTTTACTATTTGTAACTTCTTTTTTACTAACTTTTTAACCTTTTTCACCTTAAGTGTAACAGTATAATATTGTAGTATTGGGTTGGAAGCATTGTCTCAAGTAGGGCGTCAGGCTATCCCCTTTTTGCTTACATATGCACAGAACGAGAACATTCTCTTGCCGAACACAGTATATATATACACTACATGTAGCACTTTACCAATAATAAAGTGGTTAACACTTGCTAAGAACGTGTTTTATTTTCATGAACTATATAATATTATGGTCTGATCATTGGCATATAATGATACAGTTAAACTTTTTGTTCTAAAAGATGTGCAAGGTTCGAATGGAATAATTCGATTCAGAATATTTTGCAATTGAGAATATTAAACGTATTTTGCATTAATAGTATCCGAACTTCAATACCGCTGGTAGATCTTCTGATATAAACTATTTTTTCTTTTTTTATCGTGAATAATTGGTTTCGTTAGTATAAAATCACATATGATTAAAGATGATTTGTTTTTTGTACCAAGTATCATAGACTTGGCTCATACAAAAGTATCAATATATAGTTAAGAGAACTGTGTGCACTTAATCCAATATTCAGTTGAGTTTAATTAAAATATATAAAACATCTTTTTATCATTATTTAGTATTTTATAGTAATGATGAGTGTAGTCCGTGCTGGAAATAGACGTCATTGCTATGTCTGTAATCGACTTTATAATTTTAGGCAAATGATAAATCTTCTCGGTGAACAGAATGAAGGCAAATGCGAAATCGCTATTCGGCGTCGTGAAGTAGGAAATTATCCACCACTCGAGATAGCCATAGATACACGAATATGTTTTAACTGTAACTTATCTATCAATGCAGAAATGCGCGATGTGGAAAGATATCCCACATGCATCAGACTTAATGTTTTAACGCAAACAGCAAGTTGCTCATGTCTTATATGTAATTCACCAAATAATGTACAGAGGCTTTCTATTCAAAGCAGGACAAATCTATAATATATATATATATAAAATGCAACGTCTCTCTGCCTGTCTGTCTGTCTATCTGTCTGTCTGTCTGTCTGTCCGTTAGTGCGCTTATCACTGGAGAACCACTTATCCGATTTACGTACTTTTTTTTTTTAAACATACATATGTTCTCTGGCCAGGTTATAGGCTATATTTTATTACGATAGGTAGCATAAGGAATGAACAGTGACGAAAATAGTAAATGAAATCGGAAAAAAGTTTACCGCTAGCGAGTTTCCTTGCAATACACAGCCTAAACCATATGGAACAATATTATGTAGCAGAGAGTATCTATATTCTATAATCTATAATATACATAAAATGCAATGTCTCTCTGTCTGTCTGTCCATTAGTGCGTTTATCACGCGAGAACCACTTATCCGATTTACGTGTCTTTTTTTAAATTCATACATACTATATTCTTCGGCCAGGTTATATAATAATAATAATAATAATTATTAATACTCACATCAAAATAGAGCTCAGAACCGAATTCAAAAACAGACTGACGAAACTTTTGCAAACAAAACTCAACTCTAAGAATCTCACTAAAGCCATCAACACGTTCGCTATACCTATACTCACATATTCATTTGGTATCATCAAATGGTCACAAACAGACATAGAAAATATTCACATCCTTATACGATCTCAATTCACCAAATACAGGAAATTACACCCCAACGCATGCAAAGAAAGACTTACCATCGAGAGGAAGGCAGGAGGAAGAGGAATTATAGACATCAGATTCACAGTTCAGTACACACAAAACAAATACAAACACTTAGGAAATTCTTTCACAGCAAGCAAACCAGCCTCCACACAGCGACAGTGAAAGCAGACAAAAACTACACACCTCTCGACTTAGCCCGGGCAGACCACTCAGCAGACACACACAGTCACACCCAATTACAACAGGAAAAGATGAAAACGTGGTCAGAGAAAACACTCCACGGAAAACACAGATACCACATAGAACAAGACCACGTAAATAAAAAACAATCATACACCTGGTTACGGGATGGGCAGCTATTCCCTGAGACTGACGGCTTCTTACTTGCCATCCAGGATAAAGTCATATTAACCAGAAACTACCAAAAGCATATCATCAAAGACCCGACTATTGCAGAGGACAGATGTAGGAAATGCCACCAGCAGAAAGAAACGATCGAACACATAACGAGCGGATGTAAAATATTGGCCGGAACGGAGTACACAGCCAGGCATGATTCAGCTGCCAAAGTGGTTCACCAAGCACTGGCCACAACATACAGACTCATAGAAAACACAGATCCCTACTACAAATACACGCCAACATCCATACTTGAAAATGAAGATTACAAGCTCTACTGGGATATCGGTATCCATACAGATAAAACAGTCTCCGCCAATAGACCCGATATTACTTTTCAGTGCAAAAAAGGAAAAGTCACCTATCTGATTGACATAGCTGTCCCCAACGACACAAACATCCAAGCGAAATACACAGAAAAAATTTCCAAATACACAGACCTTGCAACGGAAATAAAAAGGCTATGGAGACAGGAAAAAGTCATCATTGTCCCCCTCATTATATCAGCCACAGGCCTTACACCAATAACATTCACACCACATTTAGTGCAATTGGGACTCAACACGGACATACACAGAAACATTCAGAAGTCAGTGATTTTGAAAACATGTAACATTGTCAGGTCATTCCTTAATACGGAATGGTAATAGCGTTTGTGCTGACTTGGTTTTGGCCCGTCAGCCAAACATGGAACCACATTGATCAAATGTGAGAAAAAAGAACTTTTTGTAATAAATAATAATAATAATCTGTATCTATAATATATATAAACTGCAACGTCTCTCTGTCTGTCTGTCTGTCCGTTAGTGCGCTTATCCCTCGAGAACCACTTATCCGATTTACGTGATTTTTAAAATTCATACATATGTTCTCTGACCAGGTTATAGATATATATTTTATTACATCTATAATATATAAGAAAATGCAACGTCTCTCTGTCTGTCTGTCTGTCTGTCTATTGATGCGCTTATCACTGGAGAACCACTTATCCGATTTACGTACTTTTAAAAACATGCATGCACGTTCTCTGGTCAGGTTATCTATCTATAATATATATAAAATGCAACGTCTCTCTGTCTGTCTGTCCGTTAGTGCGTTAAGTGCTTTTTTTTAAAACATACATATGTTCTCTGGCCAAGTTATAGGATATATTTTATTGCGTTAGGTAACATACAGAATAAGCAGTGACGATAATAGTGAATCAAGTCGGAAAAAAGGTTACCGTTAGCGCGTTCTCTTGCAATACACTGCCTAGGTCATTAAATATGGAACAATATCATGTTGCAAAGAATATAATATATATAAAATGTAACGTCTCTTTGTCTGTCTGTCTGTCTGTCCGTTAGTGCGCTTATCCCTTGAGAACCACTTATCCGATTTACGTGTTTTTATAAATTTATACATATGTTCTATATAACGCGATATAAGCCTAGATAATGGGAGATAAGGTGAGATAATGGGAGATAAGTATAAATAATGGGAGATAAGGAGAATTAATGGAAGATAAGCAGAGGTAAGTCTAGATAATGGGAGTTATGGTGGGGGTTAGGGGAAATAAGGAGAAATAATGGGAGATAAGGAGAAATATTGCGAGATAAGTCGAGATAAGCCTAGATAATGGGAGAGAAGGTGAGATAATGGGAGATAAGGAGAAATAATGGGAGATAAGGAGAAATAATGGGAGATGAGCAGAGATAAGCCGAGATAATGGAAATTATATAGAGACAATGGGAGATGATAAATAATGGAAGATAAGGAGAAATATTGCGAGATAAGTTGAGATAAGCCTAGATAATGGGAGATAAGGTGAGATAATGGGAGATAAGGAGAAATAATCGGAGATAAGGAGAAATAATGGGAGATGAGCAGAGATAAGCCTAGATAATGGAAATTATGTAGAGATAATGGGAGAAAAGGAAAAATAATGGAAGATAAGGGGAAATAATGGCAGATATTTTATTACGTTAGGTAACATAAGGAATAAACAGTGACGACAGTAGTAAATCAAGTCCACGCGAGCGGAGCCGCGGGCACGGCTAGTGTTTATATAAAGAAAGATATTTATATACCAAATAATGTTAGATGCTGCCTATTACATTTAAATGAACAAGGATACATTTTACCGAATTTGCTTGAAGGATTGAGATACATTAATAGACCTTAAAAGGTCAAGAATTGTTGGTTTCTTGCAGAATCTACGCATAGTAGCTAATGATAATTATGAAAATAGATTCAGTGATGAAAATAAGTTTAGTGAGGAGGAATTTAAAATAATGACTTCTGTCACTAAAGATCAATTCTGCGAGCTCTTCACGTATTGTGACCCAGTACTTACTGGATATGGTACTTCGAGACATGTCAGCAAAAAAGATCTCTTAGCGTTTCTTTGTAAAATGTAAAATGCATCAAGGATTATCTGACGAATTTTTAACAATTGTTTTTAAATACAATACAAGGCAGATCACAAGTTTTGAAATTGCAAAGGTTCGTAAGTCATTGCTGCAACGATTCGTTCCGCAAAACATAGGGTTCAATGCAATAACCAGAGCAGAATATATAGAAAGTCACGCATCTGTATTTGCAAACGAATTATACAATCCAACCCCGGAAAATCCAAAAGCTATATCGTACATTGATGGTTCTTATATAATGATTCCAAAAAGTATCAACTTCTCAAACTTGCACTAGTTGTAGCCGCAGATGGTTACATTCTTGACATTCAGGGACCGTATTTATCCGATTCTGGGAACAATGATGCGCAGATGCTTCGTCGCGAATACGAACGAGACAATTCCGAAATGGCACAATAGTATCAAGGTGGCGACATTTAAATTCTTGCGTGATGTTATTACAATCATTCATGCATGCTCCGGACATCGGCGATTATTATCGCATTGCTGGAGCTATCATAAATAGATGCCATCCTCTAATAGAAATGCAAAATGCCACCGTAGAAACGGTGCAAGCCATGCTAGTAAAGGCACGGACAAGAAATGACCTTCAAGCACGCGTTGAAGCTCAAGATTTAAAGAGGAGAAACGGTCAATGGGTTTTGATCGACGAAAATGACATACCTGAGTTTCCACGACTGACATTAGATTATTTAGAGAATTTGACTGTAGGCACGTGTCAAATAGAGTTGGCACCGTCTTACATTCAAGACAAGTTGCCGAGAAATGAAGTTGAAGAACTCCAATTAGATCAACTCATAATAGAACCCGGCTTACTAAGATTTAGAATTTATTCTAGATTTAGAAATGCCACTAAGCATCAGCTGTGGATTAAATACGAGTCAGACCAGAATCGAATACATAATTAACCGATACGTGGATATTATTGTACGTGCAAAGTTGGTGCTCGAACCCTCGGTGCTTGGGCTCATATTACCAGCATTTTGTAGTATTTAGGTTACACGCGATATGGAAATGTAAAATACCCATGAATTATGCTATTGCATCTAATACAAGAGGCCGGTGACCGACCAATATATATATATATATATATATATATATATATATATATATATATATATATATATATATATATATATATATATATATATGTATATATATATATATATATATATATATATATATATATATATATATATATATATATATATATATATCAAGGATTTCCTACAGCTAACGCTGTCTTCCTTCTCTCAGCCTTTGATTCCATCCGTTTCTATCTTCCCAGTCTCCATCTGTTAGACCCCTGACCTCCATAGCCTCGTCCACATCGTCTCTCTACGATCGTCTGGGTCTTCCTCTTTTTCTTCTCTCTATAGGACTCCACTCCGTTATTTTCTTTATCCACCTATTATCTTCGCTCCGTCTTATGTGTCCATACCATTTTAATCGTTTTTCTTCAATGGTGTTTACTGCGTTCTCTTTGATGTTCGTTCTGCTTATTATTTCTTCATTTGTTATTCTCTCCATACGTGTCACTCTACAACATCTTCTCCAGTACTCCATCTCTACCGCGTTAATTTTAGATTTATTTCTTTTGTTGATCGTCCATGTTTCTGACCCGTATGTCATTATGCTTTGTATTATTGATTTGTATATGCGTGTTTTGTTTCTTTTTGTAACGTGTTTGTCCCACAGGATCGAATTTAATTGTCTTATGCATGTCCGCGTTTGTCCTAATCTAGCTTTAATCTCTTCTTCTGATGTTACGTTTTTTGAAATGATGGTTCCTAAATATTTAAATCTATCGGTTCCTTTGATTATTGTTTCATTATCGACTTCTAGATTCTCCACGTTTCCCTTCTTTGTTGTTAGATATTCCGTTTTATCAAAGTTTATTGCTAATCCTGCTTTAGTGTATTCTTTTTTCAGTTTTCTTACCATATAACTGAGGTCTTCCTCATCTTGCGCTATGATTACTTGGTCGCCTGCGAAACTTAGAGTGTATAAGTAATCTTGTCGTATTGGGACTCCCATTCCACTACATTTTTGCTTCCATTTTTTTAATGTTTGTTCGAGGTATATTTTGAATAGTGTTGGGGATGTAGTGCATCCTTGTAATAGGCCTTTTGTTGTTTGGAGTCTCTTCCCTATTTTTATGTCCTATTTTTATGTTCACTGTGTTGTTTTCGTAGAGAGCTTCTACTGCGTGTATTAGTTATTTGTCAATGCCTATTTCTTTCATTGCGTTCCATAATCTTTGTCTTGGTACTGAGTCATAGGCCTTTCTTATGTCTATGAAGGCTAGGTGAACTTCTTTATTCTTTGTCAGTTTATAGTGTATATGTGGTCTATACATGATTTTCCGGCCGTAAGCTTGCTTAGTCTTCTCCAATTTTTCCTTTTATATTTTCCTCTATGATATTTTTAATAATTTTTCCATATAAACATCCCATACTCGATATTATGCTTAGGACTCTAATAGTTTCTGCATTTTCTGCGGTCTCCCTTTTTAAATATAGATACTATATAGGCTTTTGACCATTCCTCTGGTATTTTTTCTCCGTTTATCGCTCTGTGGAACATGTTTCTCAGCATTCGATGTAATTTATTAGACCCGTACGTAATCATTTCATTTACCACACCTCCAGGCCCTGCAGATTTATTATTTTTCAGTGTTTTTATTTTCTTCTTTACTTCTTCATAGCTTAGTTCTATCTCTTTTTTTTCCTTATTCTGTTCTTCTTCAGGGTTCTCTTCTTGGAATTCTTGTCTGTCTTCTGTTAGCAGCTTCTAATAATATTCCTCCCACTCGCTCTCTAGGATATACTTAAACTGACCATTTATTTTTGAACTCAAAACGGGACATAAGTTTTTATACCCAAGTTAGCAGGTTAACAATGAAAATAAACACAACTTCTTAATTTTCTTTAATTTAGAAAAAGTGTAACTTAATGCAATTAGTATTGACTGTTATTATATTCATATTAATTATAATTATTTTTATTATAACAAGTTGTGAAAAATAAAAATCAATCACCAGTTAACCAGCTTTATTGAAGCAAAGTTCCTTTGACAGAAATTATTAAATTATATGCACCATATTTTTTTTAATTGTATTTATATTTATCAGAGGAACAAATTTGCTTTAATAAAGTTGGTGATGATTTTAAATAAGAATAAAATTCTTGGCACGTTTTTTTTATACTGACCTTAGTTATCAACATCGCTTTCAGAACTGGTACCTGTAAGTGATTTTTTTCAGACGTCCACAATTTATTCATAAGAGAAAAGACTCTTTCTACTGGAGCATTTGTACCAGGTAGACATAAAATATATTCAATTAAAATACAAAAATTTTCATGTTGTAGATTGTTGGTGCGAAAGTGTTTGAATACTTCCACCCAACGAGTTTCTGTGGAGACTTTTAAATTATCCATTCGGTAATTTTTTGGGAAGTGACGTAGCTTGAAATTAATGTAAATTCGTCAAATACTTCTGTATCTTTCAGCGCTTTTTGAATATCTTCCCATGCAGGTACTTTTCTTAAATCTGCCCAATGAAATATCTCCATTTCTTTAGTAAGAAAGCAAGTCCACTGTTCCAAATATTCACGGCTTGTTTTATAAAATTCTGTGGCCGTATTTTTCACAAACTCTTCATCAATATTAGTGCCATTATCTTTTAATTTCACAATTAAACTACGAACAGTAAATGGAAAAAACTGGTTGATCTGTTTCTGAGCCAAATTGTCTTTGAGATGATTGATTTCTTTTGCAGCCTCAATTGCCGACACAGTCTGACCTTCAACCTTCAATACAGCTTGGTGAAAACTTGCTGACTGAGCGTGTAAAAAATGAAGCCATAATTCTGATATGGGATCATCAAAAAAGTTTTTTAACAATTTGGGACATTTTTCAATGGTCAAAAAATAGTCTTTTAACGGCTGGTACATTTTTTAAAACTCTCTCCAAGGCAGGCATAAGCGCAAGCCACCTGGTTTTACTGTAGCCGAGCATTTGGTGATGTTCTATTTCAGCTTCAGCGCAAAACTCCTTTAGAGCTTCAACTCGAACCGTGTAAATATAAAAAAATGAATATATTTTTACGATAATGCTTTCGTAATTTAAAGGTAGACCATCTGCAGCAGATTTTATTGCATTGTGAATTATATGGGCTCCACATCCAATACCTATCAACGGTTTTTTTCAGAGATGATTGTAATTTTGCTAATACATTATTAGTTCCTCGCCTAGCTACATCCCCAAAATTGACATTAGCATTGTCGCCACAAAATGCCACGACTTTATTTGACAAATTATTATCTGTCAATACTTGGTGTAAATAGTCGACTATGATATCAGAAGTTTCACCTGGTTGCTCTTGGAGGTCTAAAATTTTTACTTGCACACCTTCATAAAGTTGAAAAAAGCGCACTACACAAGGATATATTTTCTTGTTACCGTGGTTTGAAGCGTCGTTTAAAATTGTAATACAATTGGACTTATTGAGATCATCTTTTAAATTATCGATCGCTGTATGCGCCAAAACATTTACTATAATAGCTTCTGTTTTTGTACGCGCACATGTGAATTTTGGATCAAAACATGATTGGATTAATTTCGACGCACAATCATTGGAGCGAAAACTGTGGTTTTCTTGTATAGTGTGATAAGCCCAGACGCCTTCTGCAGCAGCAATATCCAAATCCTTTGAAGTTGGCGCGTTTGAATTCTTGAAAAAGTTCAACACTGAAGCAGCGGCACGGTCGGCATTTTTATGTTTTTCAGACTTCAAATGCTGTTCAATATCACCAGCACCACTATGGGAAACACTAAACTCTGTACGACACTTTTCGCATTTGACGTCCGAGGAAGTATTAATTTGCTTAATAAATGGGTATTTTGATTGTAAGTTGACATTAAATGAACACTTGCGTTTCGGCATAACTATAGGTAAAATTCCAAAACAACAGAAAACTTCAAATTAGTTACCAGTTTACGACTAAACTACTTCACGAACATTACGCAAAAACAAAACAATAGCGACAAGTCTGTGTGCATGCGCGTGATTAGCCTAATAACCAAATAAATGCTCCCTCTTCTCCCCGCGTTACTAGGTAACCGACAGCGCGCGCGGGCGTGGAATCGCCAATGGTCGACGTCGCGACGGTCTGTGATTCCCCGCCCGAGCGTGTCTCACGAGCATCGTAATTTAAAATTTTCGCGCGGTTTCGGAAAACGGGACTATTTACCGTCCCGGCGCTTTGTTTGGGGACAACGGGACAGGTGACCGAGAAAAGGGACAGTCCCGTTCTAAACTGAGATAAATTTATTGCTCTACTATTGGCAGTGTTCTCTTCAACTCACCTAACGTAAGTAAAAATGCCGTTACATCAGTTTTTTGTTGTTAACAGTCAACTTCTTGGCCAAAGCCACCATTCCAGCATAATTCAATACTTTAAGAACAAGAAGCCGAGCGTGCCTTTAGTGCGCGTAAATTTTATCAAAACAATAATTTTGCGACTATCCTACCGCGAAAATTTCAACTTCAGTTTTATTGACACAGCGTTAATGAAGCTCCAAGTGTTCAACTAATTAAACAATAGATGCAGAAGTTTGAAGAGACTGGTTCGACTGTACGAGGCTGGTTTGAAAAGTCCGTGCAAAGTCCGAGAGATGGCACCACCGGCGCGTATCGAGGTCATGTTTAGTTAGTAGCATCTCTTGAATGAACGCACACCAAGTTTCAGCCATATTGGTCTATTTCTTTGTGTTTGGCATTCGTGTGAATCAAGGAAGTCGAGTGATTTTCAAGAAATGGACGGAAAAGAATTTCGTGTGGTGATTAAACATTACTTTATGAAAGGCAAAACGCCTCAGGAGACCAAAGAGAAGCTCGATAAACATTATGGTGACTCTGCACCTTCGATTAGAACAGTTTATAAGTGGTTTCAAAATTTTCGGACTGGCCATATGGGCACAAGTGACGCTGAACGTTCTGGACGGCCTGTGGAGGTTACGACTCCAGAAATCATTGATCAAATCCATGATATGGTGATGGATGACAGAAGAGTTAAGGTGCGTGAGATTGCTAGTGCTGTGGGCATCTCGACTGAACGGGTACATAATATTTTGCATAAACCTTTGGACATGAGAAAGCTATCCGCAAGATGGGTGCCGCGATTGTTCACGCTTGACCAAAAACGGAATCGTGTGAAGTGTTGCAAGGATGGTTTGCAGCTGTTCCAGAAGAATCCGGAGGACTTTAAGCGTCGTTTCGTCACTGTGGATGAAACATGGATACATTACTATACTCCTGAGACCAAACAACAATCTAAAAAATGGGTTACCAAGGAGGAATCTGCACCAAAAAAGGCGAAGACCGTTCCTTCGGCCGGAAAGGTTATGGCGACTGTCTTTTGGGATTCGCAAGGGATAATCCTCATCGACTATCTGAAAAAGGGTAAAACTATTACAGATGAATATTATTCATCGTTATTGGACCATTTGAAAACCGAGCTGCAAGAAAAACGCCCGCGATTGGCCCACAAGGAAGTCCTTTTCCATCACGACAACGCACCAGCACACACCTCAGCAGTTGTGGTCGCAAAATTAATGGAAATAGGATTCCAACTCGTTTCGCATCCCCCCTATTCCCCAGACTTGGCTCCCTCGGACTACTGTTTTTTCCCCAATTTGAAGAAATGGCTGGCGGGACAAAGATTTTATTCAAGCGAGGAGGTGATTGCAGACACTAATGGATATTTTGCAGACTTGGACAAATCCTATTATTCGGAAGGGATCAACAAACTAGAACATCGTTGGACGAAGTGTATAAGCCTAAAAGGAGACTATGTCGAAAAATAAAAAAGGTTTACCCCAAACACATAAGTAGTTTTTATTTTTGCACGGACTTTTCAAACCAGCCTCGTTAGTAAATATCCGACATGGCTATTTACCTCAGGAAGCGATGCAAACGGGCAGTTTTCGAAGATCTCAATATGCAAACAGCCAAGTCCTACAATGTATTATTTCTGTAAATTTATGTCTTCACTTCTATAAAATGCCATTGGTGCAAGAATTAAACCCAACTGATACAGCTCAGAGGATCGACTTTGGTAATTCAATATTTGAACGTTTTCCAATATTTACTAACATATTATTCTATATGGCTTGTACCAGACATAACAGAGGCAGGACAACAACTGTTTAACTGTTGTCTGATGATTCAGGTAGTTAGAATCAGAACACCCGGTTTTAGTAACATGAGACGATATTACCCAATTTAAATAGCGTAATCTGAAAGAGCATTCAATTTTACCTACTAGGTGAGATTATTATCATATTTTGAGCATCGGAACATAGTTTTTTTCGATTGTCAGTAAATGATCGATTGGATTCGCTTGGGCTCGATTGGGGTTGATTCGGTGAATAGTGGGGGTAGGAAGCATTTTCGCGAGTTGTGCCCGTTGAGATTTTTATTCAGGAGCACAAGATCTACCTTTGTGCAAAATTTCAAGTTATTCCACCGAAACCCAATTTCTATTTAAAGTGTGCGTGGTCCTTTCCAACAAATCTTCGTTGATTTTAAGTTACCCAAGTGCGTAGATAACCTACAAAACTGAAAGAAACAAGCAAAACACTTTTTTCATTTTATTGTACAGGTCCACTAAGCTTCGGCTTGAAACTTTCAGAAAATATGCCTTGTGTTACATGAAAATTACTCTGAAATTTTAGTATAAAAATATTAAACCTAGTGGGCACAATTGAATTTGTTATATAATTTGAATTGCCCGTCATTTTATGCCATTTGATCCAAAATGGATCTTTTTTTTTTTGAATTTAGGTCTCGACGTCAGCTTTCAGAAGCCATTAAAAAAAATTTTTTTTGGAGACATTTTAACCGTTTTTTTTTTTTTACATTTGTTTATTAACTAAATAACAACAATTGTTATTTTGAAAAAAAAATATTAACGAAAATAATTTTTCCAGATCTGATAAAAAATTTTCAATTTTTTTTTTTTTCAAAATGACCGAAATTTGTTATTTGATTAATAAACAAATGTAAAAAAAAATATTAAAGTGACTCCAAAAAAATTTTTTTTAATGGCATCGGAAACCTGGCGTGGAGACCTAAATTTAAAAAAAAAGATCCATTTTGGACCAAATGGCATAAAATGGTGGGCAATTTAAATATCTTTACAAAAAATTTTTCCAAATAAGTATATCTTCGAAGGAGGTGATTTAAGTTGACCTCCATGTAGCTCTTATTTTTGGAAGGACTAACGATTAGATTAACAAATATCGCTTCCCGGCTCAATAACAAGTAAATATTTGGCAAGAAGTGGCAGCGATTACGGCAGCGACGTAGCAAGCCCTGATCAATAATTACACTGCTTGCTTAGAAATGTGCCGGAAACGTAACGGTTCACATTATTTGGTTTTATTTTTGATAAATACATTTTAAAGTCTGCAGTTTTATGTAAATTAATTTTTATAATTATAATTTGATTTAAATAAGCAATGAAGCACTAAATAATCTGTTCATTATCTGGTAGATCTAAGAAACATTTCGAATATTCCGTTATACATAACTTATATAATTTGCATCCGGTATCATCGTACAGGATTCCATATTTATTTAGGATAATTAATGAGAAATGGAGTTTTGAAATTATTTAAAATTTGAATTTCAATTCTGATTCGTTTAATATTAGTAATGTTAAACAAAAATTGGGAAAAATAAAACGTAATCCAAAGATAAAGCAGCTGTTGCAGTCAGGAACTTCTTTAAGAGAGTTAAATATTTCTGCTGAAGTGTCACCTTGATCTTGTTCTACTCAGTATTGATTGATTATCAATCATCTCTCCTGATAAAGATAACATGGTTAGCGTCGGGAGCAAAAATAAAGTGTTTAGTGTAGTGGTGATATAATTAATATTGTTGGATGTAAAGTTTATTTAAACAATATTCCCATTTTTATTATACTTGCATATATTCCTCCAGCCTGCAATCTCAGGGATTACTAGTGTGTGGTTGAACTTGAAGAATCTTTTGAATCATTATATGGTAAAAAATTATTAATTTACGGGAGTTTAACATAACAGATTTCACCAAACATGCAGGCTCGAACATTCCAAAATGCGTATTAGTATGTAATTTATGGATAAGTTTGCTCTCAATCTATATAAGGGCTATCTTCTAAGTTTTTACCAAAAAAAATGAAAGAAATAAAAATTTTTGGTTGTAATTGTTTTATTGTTTCTTAAAATATTCGCGTTTAAGATTTATACACTTTTACATGCGTTTGAATCAATTCTCGAAACATTTTTTCCACTCTGAAGTTGGTACCTCAAAAAGATGGTTTTAGAAGGATTCAACAGCTTCGTGAGGTAATGAAAATCGCTGTCCATGCATTTTTTTTTGACATTCGGGAACAAGAAGAAGTCGTTAGGTGATAATTCAGGTGAATATTGGCAATGAGATCATAATTTGTGTTCCGTCAAATAATCAATTGTTTGACGTGCTGTGTGAGAGCTGGTATTATCATGATGAAAATGATGCGAAGTTTTCGGTTGTTATTCCTGATTTCATTGATGACTTCTGGCAAATAAATTGTTGTATACCACTCAGCATTAACTGGTTGCAGCATGTGCAGTATAACCAAAGAAACAATTGATCATTTTCTTGGAAGTGCTACGCGAACACTTTTGTTCATCTTGGAGTGCCCAAATAGTTTCCTCTCCTATTGTGATGTTATATACGGATATTGCATGTCCTCTTGTCAAATTTTTTGAGTATTTCCTTACACTAATTGACATGAGCCTGTTTTTGGGTTTCGGTCAAATTATGCGGAATCTATCGGGAACAGATCTTTTTAACAGCTAAATGTTCACACAAAATCGAATGTATTGCAGAATTACGAATTTTAGCTGTGTAGTGGAGATAGCTATTCGTTAGATGGTTCTGGTTCGAGTAACCATTACTAAAATAAGAGGTTGTTTTTTGCGAGTTGATATCTTGGACAAATTGAGCAGCAATTGTATTATAAAAAACCGGCATAAATTAGAAATGTTGTAGTTAAAACTTGATAATA
>CM032453.1:45093665-45133665 GCA_019049505.1 Pachyrhynchus sulphureomaculatus | reverse complement strand
CTATATATATATATACGTACAGGATATTTAATTTGAAAGATTTTCCTTTGTGAGCGTTGATAATTAGAAACCGGATATCAGATTCTTGCTGAAAATTACTAGTTATGGCATGAAAAGAAATATTTTTGTTTTTATTTCTTTATTGGTTGAATGTATACATTATATTTTAAAGCACTGAATAAAAATTGTTGGATTTACACCATAGACGTCCAATTGATTTTGTTTGCCCCTTATTGACTTTAAGGAGCTATACCAGTGTGATAATTTCAAAAAATCGATTTTTTTTTACATATTTAGATGCTTCTATATGTATAAAATAAGAGGTCGAAGTATTACAGTCGGTCTATGTTTATTTTTGAAAATACAGTTTTTTTGTAAGCGTAACGCGAATCGGAGCAGGTATTAAAATTCCAATGCTATGGCGTCATCATGTAAGTAAAAGTTAAACATCTAATACTTCAGTGAACTCAAAATAGTCACAAAGGTAAGTACTTGGCAAGAGATCATTATTTATCTGTTACACTTTAGTCATTCTTTAAACGCGCTTTTCTCAAAACTGCTTTTTTTAAATTTGCTGCAGCTGTGACTCAAAAATAATTTTGTTGTATCGACTTAATTTTTTTTTTGCAGGTCAAGGATATCTTTTGTCGTACCATGAACCGCGGATTTTTTGATTAGATTAAAAATGTCAATTTGGCATGCAAGAAACGGACACTTTTTTGGCGGAAATGTTATACTTTTATTTCTAAACGCCACCATTCTTACAATTTTTAATATTTTTCAAAATTCATAGTTGATGGTACTGAAAATTATCTCTATTTTTATGGTCATTTTTGACATACCCAATGTGGAGGCGCCAATCATGGCAGCAGTGGAGCTACTATTTTTTTCACCTGTTCCGTTAATGGGGCAACAGTCCAGTAAATTTCAATATTTTGTTTGGAAAAAATTTGTTTGTATTTGTAAACAAATAATAAATAGGTACTCAACATTTTAAAATAATTGTTACAGTAGTTTTCTTTAAGAAAAATCTAGAAAAATGATCATTTTTAAGTAGTTGCACTGGTATAGCCCCTTAATAAAACTAAAGTAAAAATACAAATAAATTACAAAATCAGGTAGCACTTGATATTGTCATTTTTTTTTTGCAGAGAGTGATCCAAATTTGTTTGACTTTTTACGGAAAAGCCACAGACACTTTAATCCATGAAAATTTAGTTAGTAGAGAAAGTTTTATCACACCTTAGTGCTCATTCTATGTGTGAGAGTTTTACAAAATCAGTAATCATTATCATCGCTTTCAATATCATTTACACATAGTAAATAAAGCCCTATGTGTTTTAATTGATAAGGAAATGGGTACAGAAGTTTGAAAAAAACTAGTTTGAATTTAAGTAAATGTCAGATAGGGCAAGGTCATGAAGAAAAGATGAAAACTTTAGGCGTGTTCCAGTGACAGTTAGCACTAAGTTCGACCTCTCAAAACAAAGGTGCACTAAGATGCATAACTGTACACAGGAGGTTATTACAATGGATTTCTTGTAATGACTGTCTGGTCTCCTGAGCTAGATAAAGCAAGCGGATACTGTTCAGAGAGTAAATTCATCAGTAACATGTTTGAAAGCTTCTCAATTACCATCTTATTCTAATCTATTACTAAAGTATTAAAAGCTTTTACGTTTCCCTAATATGACGGTTTGAGTCACACCATATGCAGTAAATTAATCGGCATCTCTCTTCGATGATGACAGAGGCACAGTAAACAAAAAATCGATGGCTGGGTGGAACAGATTTTCCTGGCGTTACTTTTTTGATGATCATTATAATTTCACAGTGCCATTTGGTACTGTGATAATTGCATATATATATATATATATATATATATATATATATATATATATATATATATATATATATAGGGTGTTATGGAAATCGCTTAATATATTTAAACAAGTATATCTCTAGCATTCTGTTCAGCGATGGGTGTCATAGACGTCCGTCGTCTCTTTTTAATTCATTTTTAAGCTCCCTGTGCCTCTCTCTGACTCATGTATTCTAAGGTCCAACGATCTTCTCAGCTGTACTGGCGCATTACTTTTTAAAATTATGTAGTCTAATAAAGAATTACATATATATAAATATATATATATATATATATATATATATATATATATATATATATATATATATATATATATACATTTATACATATATATATATATATATATATATATATATATATATATATATATATATATATATATATATATACATTTTATACATATATATATATATATATATATATATATATATATATATATATATATATATATATATATATATATATATATATATAAGGATTCTTCGATATGCCCACATCTCAAACCTATCGACCTATCGATTGCTATGGAGAATATAAGGCTGGATAGCAATCTTAACTTTGAGTGTCTTATGACAGCTGGATCTTTCCAGCCTTAGTGAGTTTGATCGTCGAGTATCTAGCCATAGCCAAACGTCTTCTTACTTCCGCTTCGCAGCAACATTGTTAATTATGAGGCATCCCGAATAGTTGAAATGGTCTACAACAGTGAAACCAGCAATTTCATTTATGTGTGGCAGATCCTCATTACTACTAACAATCATTACTTTGGTTTTCGCTTTATTAATTTTCAATCCACAGTTTTTGCTAGTGATTTCCAGGCGCTCCATAATTGATTCTAGGTCTTGTATTGAGGTTGCAAGTATAACAGTATCATTCGCATATCTAAGGTTATTTCACTTTTTTATACTTATATATATGTATATATATATATGTATATATATATATATATATATATATAATATATATATATATATATATATATATATATATATATATATAATATATATATATTTAGTGTCCTACTTAATCCCTGCTAATTGAATAAATATCGCTATCTAGACTAATTGCTTCAATTTATGGCGTAATTACTAGTTCCTCGAAGTGATATATAGCTTGTAGCTTTTCCTATTAAATATGTTTCCTTCATCACACCAAAACAATACCATAAACGCAACAAGGATATTACTACAGCACTAACTAAATCAATTTAGCTGAATTCTATTCGTAACTAGCTATTCTTAGTATAAATTTTTAGTCGGATTGTATCTAGTTGTATAACATGCACTTGTGTTATTGGAACGTATCTGAGATGTAAATTAAATGTCTGATATCAAAACAGATTGATTCTGGTAAACACAAGAGGGTTAAATTGATATCAGGCCAAATGCGATTTATCGCTTCATAAAAAAATATATTAATATAAGTAATTAGAGCAATTTTATAATATAAAAACCGGCCAAGTGTAAGTCGGACTTGCACAGTTATGTTCGGTATGGTTATTGCTTTTAAAATAAAAAAATTGTGTTACCCTAAATGAGTTTTCAATAAAGTTTGTTTCCGACCTTTATTGAAAACTGATGACCGTGAAATTTTTGGTTTTTTTTATATACCAGATAAATTATCAAAGATAATGCACTCGTGATAATTTTCGTTCAATCTACACCTTGTGCAGAATATTCCAGAATTTGTTCAAAATTTTTTTATCAGTACTTTTAGAGATAAGGGGGGATAACGATTTTTGACAATTTTTTTAAAAATATTACAGACAAAAGTGTGTGCAAGTATTACATCATATATATTCAGATGTGGCTGGTAGACAGACAGGCAGACAGACGGAGAGACAGACAAACGGACATACAAACGGACATACAAACGGACAGACAGAACGGTAGACAGATACCGAAGTGATCTTATTATAAAACGCAACGTCTGTCTGTCTGCTCGTTAGTGCGCTTATCACTCGAGAACCACTTATGCGATTTACGTGTTTTTTTTTTAATTCATACATATATTCTCTGGCCAGGTTCTAGTGTATATTTTGTTACGTTAGGTGACATAAGAAATAAGCAGTGACAATAATAGTGAATCAAAAAAACCTAAATAATAATTCTATAGACCACGCAAGCGAAGCCGTGGGCACAGCTAGTATTTGTATATTTTTAAGTTAAATATAATTATATAAGGTTATGATATTTTAATGCTTTTTTGTTTATCTTTCCCTAAAAGTACATAATATTTACAGTAAGATACTCTGGCCCCAGATTAACAGAAGAATTGTTACTAACTAGTACCGCTAATCAGCTCGATAGTTGGGGTTCTAACACAGTAATAAAAATCTATATAAACTTCTAAAAATGAACAAAGGCCATATTTTAGCAATAACCATTGTTTTCTCATCTGCCAATCCCTCGGGGGAGGCATTTCACCGTTAGTCTCTTTCCTCTGCGGTGATTGCTAGTGATAGCATTGGTCGGTATATTTATTTGTCGTACATGATGTAGGCGTACTTCAGGCAACGTCTTGACAGATTTGTAAAACTGACTGAAATGTTCTTGTTCGGTGCTGTTGGTTATAGCGCTTCATCGATTGGTATGCTGGGATATAGAATCAAGCAAGGATAAAACACCAGACAAGGACGTAAGCGCTTAATGAGCCACTTAACTCCGGTGAGTCAGCATTGAAAATACCAAATAAGATCGTGATGATACCTCTGCAAGATTCCCCTCACAATATAACCAACGAATAGTATACGAAAAAAAAGCAGACCTGCGATTTCTTACGTCTGAGAAAAGCGTTACATTACCAAATAAACTACAAATTATCAGGCAATTGCAGATCAAGCTTCGAAATTGTATGGACAGCTAAGGAGCTTATTTTCTCGTGCAATATTGAAAAATTGTTGTTTTAATTTATGTTATCTATAAATAAACCTCAAGTGAATGAAAAGCAATTGCTTTTCGATATCTATAAACCTATTCAACCATATCATGCTAATATCATACTGTCCAAGGCTTAATATTTTCTGAAAACAATAACATTAACAATCGATTTTTACCATGCGAGTTGGACAGGCGAGCTTAAAGGAAAAACCAAATATAAATATGAATGTATTTCTCTTTTATAAGTAAAATATTAATTGTTTAGAGTGAAATAGGTATATTTATATTAAATTTGATATTTCTATAAAGTTTAATTTGAGAATGGACATACACAAATATATGTATAGGGTGTTTTCTAGGTTACAGTATTTTTTTGAGGTATAATATTTATTAAAATAAATCTCTTCGCCAGATATGCGGTATACATATGATGAATACTAAAACTGGTAAAAACCTTGTGAAGTTTTTAAAATTATTAATTTCGATCCTGTCAAACTTCATCATTGTCTCGTCTGCTGACGATTTTATTTTGGTATCGGTGTTAACAACACTTTGAATAATTTACATTTTATTGTGTTGGTAAAGGGTACGTGAATATTCAATAAATAACAATGCAGTTGGTTTTGTATATATAACACCCGATTGTGTTTTTTTCAACTTTACTAGAAATAAATAGTATTTTCAAATTTCGGATCGGTGTAGTATTTTTTTGGTGAAAATATTTCTTTTCTAAAATAGTTCGATAAAGTCAGATTTTGCGAATGCCTTTATCAGTAAAATAATATAAACGAAAATTATGCTAGAACAATTTCAGTTACCAACGAGGTTATATTTGTCACAAATATAGTAATTAATTTTCAAATTACTCATAGTAAGCGGAGAAAAGTAACTATGTTATTTTCCGACCGAATATTTAACGATTTTCAATAAATATACGGAATACTGGTAGTTTAAGTTATCCGTATTTCTTACAAAATATTGTCTATTCGTGCCTGCATTATTGCTAGGATTGCTAGCGGAAGGACTTCTAAATGTTTTACAAATGATGTATGTCCTTACGTTTCAGGAGGGAAAGAAGGGATTTAAATATCAATCTTTTTAACAGACGAGTAGTCCCAAATGTACCAATATCCCTATTACTCTCGTTAAAAGACGGTGTGAACAGACCACCACCATCTGGTGGTCTGTTTGCAAACTTACGACGTTAGTCGTTGTCCTCGTTGTTCCTCTCATTACTGCACCCTGCACCTGCCCCTCTCCCTTTCGATAATTTTGATCTAAAATTCTGCCGTGGTTTGGTTTCTATTTAATTGTTATAACTTGTAAACACGCAGCTGTAAAATAAACACTGAATATGTCTTTCACACATGACACTACTCAGTGTACATTATACTTCGCCAAACACTTTATTTTTGCCCTCGACGTGCGTTTCGCTAACTATGTTAGCTTCATGAGGAGCGACGATGTAGTCAATGTTAGCTTTATCGGCAATGCTTGACTACAGTTAGTCATCGCTCCTGATGAAGCTAATATGGTTATCGAATCTCGCGTCGAATGCAAAAATTGCTATAATGTAGTCAAGAATGCCCGATATTATATTCAGTTCAATACCTGCCATAATACTTAAAAAATGCGCGAGAGAACGCGACTTGAGTCTATTCTGCAAGTATTTCATGGAAAGTGTTCGATGGATGTAGCCCGCTTAATTCCTCCCAAAGCGGTGCGTGCTAGGAATACACGTCGTGCTGATACTTCACAACCCAGTGACGTTCAGTTTGTCACTATTTGTACAAGCCCTTTTTAAGCAGTCTTTTATATGAAGAACCTCATCCCTTTGGAATGATTTGGCCAGGTTGTGTTTCCCACCGAGTACAGTTAACAGTGATTCAATACCAATGTGAACCGGTTTTTCTTGACACCTGTCACTTCTGTATCGCTTTAGGAACTTTCTTGTGACAGGTGTGCTACGCCCATAAAAGAAGACTAAAGTTGAGAAGGTGAATTTATTTAGCGGCAAAAATAATGCTCCAACTTAACAAACATCCTGTACATTAAGATACTTAAAAAAAACACAGATTGCGGGTCGTTTTACACATTTAGTTTCAGCAAAGTAATTTATTTACAGAGTTATTTGATACCTTGATTGACGATAACTGGGTAACATTATTATTTATAACAAATTTACAGTTAACAATCTATTGTCATTAATTTATATAAACAAAAATTAAATGCTGTTCGTTGGTAAGCGCATCACTTGAGAACGGCTGAACCGATTTGGCTATTTTAAAAAAAAAATGTTCGTAACAGTCCAAATAAGGTTTTTAGGGAAAAAAAATTGTAAAACATGCCCGTAAAATTGGAAAATTCGGGATAAACTGAAAGTGCTTTTTTCTATGGCATTTTTGTATGAACTCAAGACCATAACTCACGACTCGAACGATGGATATGCGTAATTCTTTTTTTGTTTTGTTCGTTATTGTTCTGGAAAATTGGAGACAATTACAAAGGAAAGTCGGAAAATTCGCACAAACTACAAAAATCATAATTTTCGTATGCACTCTCGATCATAACTGACGATAAGAACGACATATTTGGTTGATTTTTTTTTGTTTTGTTCGTTATGCTTCTGGAATGGAAATAACTCAGTTGAATGTTTTCAATTAAAAAAAAAATCTGGAAGAACTGGAGAAAAATCTGGAAAAACGCATTCCAGCCTAACTTAAAATAAAATTACATTTGTTTTTACTTTTGTGTTGTTTCGCGATCTGTCTAACAAGTGACAGCTGATTGTCAAATTGTGACTCAAGCCAATCGGTTACATAGTGACGAAAAATTGATTTAGTTGTTTATTCTCAGTTGAATTTTGATTCTGTTGTAAGTTCATCGCAATCGTTTCATGAAATGAATTAAGTTTCGTCGTTTTATCTCAAACAAATTTACAGATTTACTTACGAAATACGGTGAGTTTTGAAGTGACAAACGGTTATAAAGTAACAAGAAAGTGAATCAATTGTCCATTTTCAGTTGAATTGTGATTCTTCGCATCTTACATGGTGTCGCAATCGACACAATTGAATTGAATTGACACAATTTAATCGCATTGCAATGCCGCCAATAAGACGGAGCAATTTAGGTTGCAGAACTCGTAATGCTACAAACAAAACGAATTTTCGATCCAATCGCACTGCAGAGCAACACGAAGAGTGAAATGAAATTGAATGGAATCGATTATCACAAACAGGTTCAGCACGTACACAAGAAGAAAAAGAAAATGCAAACGAAGATAATATACCTCGAATGAGACACCATCGGTCAGTAGAAACCAATCGCGCGACAATGAATAATCGTGCAAGAAGACAAGCTAATGTTGCGTTGAATACTCATCGAGTTGCATTCCGTTACAACGTGACAACTAATTACAGTACAGACCAATCCGTTGCAATTAGATCGATGAGCGTTGTGAGCCCACATTGTAAGGCATTGAAATACAGAAATGAAACCCCTGGACTGTGTTGCGCAAGTGGCAAAGTCAAATTGGCGCCATTGGTCCCGCCACCAGAGCCATTGCGCTCATTGGTTTCTGGAACAGGAACAGATTCCACACATTTCCTGACACAAATACAGAAATACAACAGTTGCTTTCAAATGACTTCTCTCTCTAACCACCTATTCAACCAGTGATTTTTTTACTACAAATAATGAGCCTAAAATTTGTCCATTACATAAATTTAAAAGCCGGAAAAAAATCTTATTGTACTATCGAAACAAACAACTCCCATCTCTTTCACGCCCTTGCTCTACTAAAATTGAAAATAATGAGAAAGGAAACTAATTTTGGGATTCTTCGACTCCAAGACTCCTGAAAAGGACATATAACGCGATATATCTGAGACAATCCCTCCACCATTTTAGCCCCTTGTATGTTTTATGCACAAAATTTGTTTAGGATCTCAATATTACCATTAAAATCAGACTCAATTTATCTACAAATTGATATCTAATTTCGTTCTAGACTTATTGTACCAACAACCTGATAGACCAAGTAACGGACAGAGAGCCCGATGAAAATAAGTAACTAACACGTAAGCTGAAAAATTTGTGGTCTGACACATAGATTTTTAAACAATCCATATGATTTTTAGGAAGTACCAACCTTCAGACGATATGTGTCAAAATTTTATGACATTTCGACGGTTAGTTTACAAGTTACAGCGGTTTTAGTGACGTTACTTTTGATATTTTCAAAATAATGGAAAAATCGAATTTCTTGTATTGATTAAACACTGCTTTTTGATGGGAAAAAATACCATCCAAGCAAAGTAATGGCTCGATAAGTATTACGGGGACTCTGTCCTTGGAAAATCACTCATCGTTTATTGGTATGCTGAATTTGAACGCGTTCGTACAGATATAAATGATGCTGAACGCTCTGGACGCCCAAATGAGGTGGTTACACCGGAAAACACCAAAAGAATCCACAAAATTGCTAGGGATGATCGTAAAGTGGAATTGCATAAGATAGCTAACACCCTAAAGATATCAAAAGAACGTGTTGGTCATATTTTGCACGAATAGTTGGGCATGAGAAAGCTCTGTTCGAAATGGTTACCATGTTTGCTCACAGTAGACCAAAAACAACAACGTGTTGATGATTCTGAGCGCTGTTTGGACCTGTTTAAGTGCAATAAAAATTATTTTTTTCATGCTATATGTGACAATGGATGAAATATGGAACCATCACTACACACCGGAATCAAATCGCCAGTCAGCTGAGTGGACAGTAGCGGATGAAAGCCGCCCGAAGCGACTAAAGACAGTCGGCTGGGAAGGTTTTGGCCTCTGTATTTGGGATGCGCATGGAATAATTTTCATCGACTATGCTGAGAAGTGAAAAAACCATCAATAGCAAATATTATATAAAGTTATTGGTACTTTTAAAGGTAAAAATCGCAAAGAAACGGCCCCAAATGAACGAGAAAAAATGCTCTTTCATCAAGACAATGCACCGTGTCACAAGTCAATGGTTACGATGGCAAAATTGGATGAATTAAAGCTCGTATTGCTTCCTCATCCACCATATTCTCCAGA
Source organism: Pachyrhynchus sulphureomaculatus (assembly GCA_019049505.1). NCBI lineage: Eukaryota > Metazoa > Arthropoda > Insecta > Coleoptera > Curculionidae > Pachyrhynchus > Pachyrhynchus sulphureomaculatus. Next base: position 45,123,816 of record CM032453.1, on the reverse strand, counting down.
TTTGGCCCCCAGCGACTATTTCTATTCGCAGACCTCAAAGAAATGCTCGTGGGAAAGATATTTGGCTCCCATGAAGAAGTTATCGTCGAAACTGAGGCATATTTTGAAGGCAAAGACAAATCCTTCTATACAAGAAAGGTATACAAATGTTAGAAAAGCGTTGGACTAATTGTATCGCTCTTGAAGGAGACTATATTGATGAATAAAGTCAAATTTGGAAAAAAAAAATGTATTTTAAGTAGCTAGACCAAAAACTTTTCAGCCTACATGTTATGTTTTTCGTGACGTAAAAACCCCAAAACGTGAAAAAAAATTTCGAAGGATAATTTTTTCACGAATACAGTACTGTCGTTTAGCAAGGAAACTAAAAAGAGTAGAAAATCTGATTGTTTCTCGGAACAAGAATATTTTATTCCAATTCTATTATTGATCTCTCTGATGATGATGGTCCTATTTTTGATCATCTAATAAAGTTATGAAATATCTCAAAAAACACTAAGATCTCTTGAAACGTTTGAAATAAAATAAATAACCCGTAGTAACACAATATCCAATCAGTTAGTAAAACAAATATCTTTAGTTACAAGTCTTCGAATGGTACTACCATGGAATTTTGGTTCCTTTGGAAGATTTAGTATTGCATTCGACACGCTATTTGTTAACCGTGTTAGCTAAACCAGGAGAGACAATTGACTCAATTATCGCTTCTAATGATTGATTCATTTACTCCTGACAATTCTAACGAGGTGCGTAGAGTGCAAAAATAAAATTTTTGTTGTCATTGTTGGGTAGTACTGTTAAATGATAGTTTAGATCTACAGATGTTTCTAGTATCGAAGAAAGGCAAACAATGCACAGTTTTTCGTATGGATTTAACAACTGTCATGCAGTTCTTTTCTCAGTGGTCGGTTTCTAAAATAGTGTTTTGGCACCTTAAAATAGACATTCAAAGATTTAGAAACAAACATTTTGCCTGCCCAAGAATTCCAGGTTTTTTTTGGTCAACCGCTTCGGTCATTAATCAAAATTTCACCAAATACACTATACCATCACTCACATGGTCAACCCTGCAACAATACCAGTTCAGAAAGTCAGCTTGTTTGCTGAACTTTCTGCTTCACGTTCTACCGCTGATTTTCAAGAAAGTTCAGAAGGTGAATTTATTTAGCGGCTGAAATAATGCTTCAACTTAACAAACAACCTGTATTTTTAAGATACTTGAAAAAAAACACATATTACGTGTCGTTTTACACATTTAGTTTCAACAAAGTAATTATTTATAAAGTTATTTGACACCTTGATTAACGATTACTGGGTAACATTATTATTTATAGCAAATTTACAGTTAACAATGTATTGTCATTAATACTAAATAATAATATGGTGAAACAATGCTCGGTGGCGAGTTAGATTTTTATATTTTGATAAATGTAGGCATGACCATTAGTCCAAGAAAAATATTTCAAATGAAACAACTAATAATATAACGAAGGACACTTTAAGTTTGATGGGAGAAATATTGCTTAGATTAAGTTTGTATATTCCGGGCGTGCCAAGGAAAAATACCCATTTTAAATAAAATATGTCTTACCATAGTCATACAAAAGTTGTCTTTACCCTGTTTCTCATCAATTTTACCTACATCACTAAGTGAAATATTATATTGGTGACGTTCATGGAAAACCTGTTTTTTAGTTCGATTTGAAATGGTTAGTTATTTAAGTTTGTCTAAGCAACTGACTCTATACTGTAGGCCATATGGAGTATTGATAAACCATTAATATTAGGAAATCGATGGTCCGTCTCCAAAAAATGCTTAGCGAGATTTAAAAATATATGAATCCTAGCTGTGCCAGCAGCTCCGCTCGCGTGAACTACAAAATATTTGTTTAGTTTTTTTTTTGCGCTGGCGGCAAACTTTTTTCCGGCTTGATTAACTATTATCGTCACTGCTTATTCCTTATGTTACCTAATGAAACAAAATATATACTAAAACCTGGCCAGAGGACATATGTATGAATTAAAAAAAATAGGTAAATCGGATAAATGGTTTCCCGAGTGATAAGCGCACTAACGGACAGACAGGAAGATGTTGCGTTTTATAATATATATATATATATATATATATATATATATATATATATATATATATATATATATATATATATATATATATATATATATATATATACTCCTGGACAAAATTAACCCAACAATATATTAAATCATACAAATCTCTATAATGAATTAATTTTAATAATTTTTTATGAACATTGGTTACACTAAAAGTTAGAAAAAACTTATTCGGATACTTTAAAAGTGAATTAGCTACCAAATTTCTCTATAAGATTCGAATTAAAATTATTCTTAAGACCTAATAACAAAATCGTTAAAATTATGTAATAATGAAAAAAATAAACTGGGACACTAGTAGCAAAATTAATGGTGTAACTGGGACACTAGTAGCGTGTGTTGCCTCCTCTACTTCGGATGACATCGTTTATGCTCTTAGGCATGCTTCTAATTAAATTTTGGTTAAAATCTTGAGGAATTTGCTCCCATTCTGTGATAACTGCATTTTCAAGTTCCCTCAGGTTTCTAGGTGCAGGTATATGACGTTTCACATTTTTCTTAAGGTGATCCCATACATGTTCTATCGGATTCAGATCCGGGCTTTTTAGTGACCATCGCATAATCGGTATATCAACTTGATTAAGATAATCGAGTACCTCCCTAGCCACGTGAGGTCCAGCGTTGTCTTGCATAAACAGGAAATTGGGCCCCACACATGTTTTATTACAATATTCTCAAGATAGTAGTCAGCATTTATGGATCTCGTACGGACAGGAACTAACTCTGTGCGAGCATCAAAGCAGATGCCACCCCAGAACATAACAGAGCCACCGCCGAATGGAATCCTTGCAGAGATATTGCAAGGAGCAAACCTCTCTCCTGGTCTTCGCCGTACTCGCTCACGACCATCTGGATGTTTTAGACTAACCTTAGTTTCATCTGTGAAGAAAACTTGTTTCCAGTCATCCACAGACCAATTTTCGTGATTTCGAGCAAAACGTAACCTGGCAACTCTGTTCTCTCTAGTAAGCAAGGGCGCAGTGGCTGGTCTCCTACTGTTTAATCCAGCTTCATTTAACCGTCTTCCAACTGTTTTAGAAGAAATTGTGACATTGCGAACAGCTTCGAGTTCGTTTTTTTATTATAGAACTATCGACAGTCCTGTTTCTTAAAGCATATTGTCTTATAAAACGTTCATCTAGGTCGCTAGTGCATCGTTTTCGCCATTGCACTAGACTTCTAGAATAAGTTCCTACTTCATTCAAGCGTCTTACCATACGACTTATTGTGGAACGATGTTTGCCTAACAAATTGGCAACATAACTCTGACAATATCCCTCGTCCAATAAAACTGAGGCTCGCACTAACTCGTGTTCAGTTAAATTCCTTGTTCGATTCATTTTTCTAATTCTTCGGGGTCAAAAATAAAACAGTCTACCACAAAAACGTATTGCTCTGAAAAAGGGAACAATTTATAAACTTACTTTTAAAGAAAATCTATCGCATGACAGAAAATTGTTTATCTTCTAAAAAATTCTTTAAAAACTGTAAATCTAAACGAATTGTTTTTGATTTCTGTCATGAATAACGAAACAAAATATGCATAGCCTACTATTCAAATACTCGATAAATTTTAAAACTGACATAAGAAAAAGATAAATTAATTTTCAGATTGTTGCGTTAATTTTGTATTTATATATATATATATATATATATATATATATATATATATATATATATTATATATATATATATATATATATATATATATATATACATTTCCCTTGAAGCGATATCGCTCAAAAAACAATAAGCTTCACCTTATCGTTACTTAATATGTATGTGCCACGATTGAAATAGATATCTTATCGTACCAACAGCCCGATAGACCAACTGACAGAGAGCCTGATGAAAATAAGTAACTAACATGTAGGCTGAAAAGTTTTTGGTGTGACACATAAATGTCACCCTATTTAAAAAATCCATATCATTTTTAGGAAGTACCAACCTTCAAACGATACGTGTCAAAATTTCATGACATTTCGATAACTGGTTTAGAAGTTACAGTGGTTTTAGTGACGCTACTTTAGATATTTTCAAAATAATTGAAAAATAGAATTTCGTGTGTTGATTAACACTGTTTTTTGATGGAAAAAAATACCGTCCAAGCAAGAGAATGGCTTGATCAGTGTTACGGGAATTCTGTCCCTGGGAAATGGAAATCACTTATCATTTACTGGTATGCTGAATTTAAACGCGGTCGTACAGATACAAATAATGCTGAACGCTCTGCATGCCCAAATGAGGTGGTTACACCGGAAAACACCAAAAAAATCCACAAAATTGCTATCGATGATCATAAAGTGGAATTGCATAAGATAGCTAACACCCTAAAGATATCAATAGAACGTGTTGGTCATATTTTGCATGCACATTTGGGCATGAGAAAGCTCTGTTAGAAATGGTTACCACGTTTGCTCACAGTAAACCAAAAACAACAACGTGTTGATGATTCTTTCATGTGATATGTGACAGTGGATGAAACATAGATCTACCACTATACACCGGAATCAAATTGGCAGTCAGCTAAGTGGACAGCAGCCGGTGAAAGCCGTCCGAAGCGACCAAAGACACAACAGTCGGGTAGGAAGGTTATGGCCTCTGTATTTTGGGATGCGCATGGAATAATTTTCTTCGACTATTTTGAGAAGGGAAAAACCATCAATAGCGATTATTATATAAAGCTATTAGTGCGTTTGAAGGCAGAAATCGCAAAGGAACGGCCCAAATAAACAAGAAAAAAGTGCTTTTTCATCAAGACAATGCACCATGTCACAAGTCAATGATTACGATGGTAAAATTGCATGAATTGAAGTTCGAATTGCTTCCTCATCCATCATATTCTCCAGATCTGGCCCACAGCGACTCTTATCTATTCGCAGATCTCAAAAAAATGTTCGCGGAAAAGAGATTTGGCTCCAATGAAGAAGCTATCACCGAAACGGAGGCCTATTTTGAAGGCAAAGACAAATCCTCCTACAAGAAAGGTACATAAATGTTAGAAAAGCATTGGACTGACTGTATCGCTCTTGAAGGGGAGACTATGTTGATGAATAAAGTGGAATTTTGCAAAAAAAAGTATGTTTTAAGTTTCTAGACCAAAATCTTTTCAGCCTACGTGTTAATAATTTTGAACATATCCCGTTTTGCACTCTCTCAAAAACTATTTTTATACTCACCCTTAGCTTTACCTTATTACCAACAAAATTTCTAACATAAGCCAATGCTATTGTGAAAGGACGCGCATAAAAATCTTTGAAAATGTTACTACTTCTACTTTTAATATTTTGGTCTTGGTCTTTAAATTAGTAAGTTGGAGGTGCGGTCCATTTTGAATCACTAACCCGATACGATAAAAATAAAGGTCTGTATATTATTTATTTACTGCTTATCTCCAAAACTGATGTCACCTTTAAATAATTTACAAAACAGGTAAGTTATTATTATTGTTTCCTTTACAATAAATTACTTATTGTCATATCGTAGGTGTTCAATTATCCCAAGATTTATGATCAAAATGTTATAAAATTTCGCATCAAACAACTCTATACACATTTTTGAATACAAACGTTTTTTTTAAGCAGGCTATTATAATACATTAAGTTTATTGGCGACCATAAATTATAAAATAAGTTGTGCGTCTAAACAGCTGTTGTAACTTGAGCGTGGGTGATTTCTTTAATTTTCATTTTACATAATAAATTAGGTTTGTAATCTTGTGATATACCGTGAAGAGAAGAGTTGAATGACTCGTTTTTTATTTTTAAAATATTGCTTTTAAGTTTAGAATATTGTTTTCGGAGGTTTTTTTTTTGATTTATAGTGTTTATGGAAAAGCTTTTAAATTATTTATATTCCATTAATCCTACTTTATTGTGGCAAAAATAAGTATGGACCTTCAGATTTTGAAATAAGATGTTTTGTTGATTCTATAATTTTAAAATTTATAGCTAGTTACTTTTCTATTGTTTAACAGATGTCTGATAGTTACATTGAACTTCTTTTTTATCTTTCGCCTCCCCGCCTGAGTAGGAATTTTATTCTTTTTCGTATCCTAAAGATATTGGCGAGGAGGTCGTAATACCCGTCAACGTTGTTCAAGTACCGAAACATACATTTTTGTTTTTCACAGCACCTTTTAGACAACGCGGTAGTGCCGCCACGGACGTTATTGCATTTCTGCAAACAACTACTACATATGTACGTGTCCAGGCCAAATATACTTAAATAAAATAATAAATAAGTAACCGACCTGACTGAAAAAAAAAAATTTGCCAGGTCATCGAGTGGGGTGCCAAATGAAAGCTTATAAAAAGTATGTGCATAGTGTTGTGTTGTTGTGTTTCAACATATCGAAATTTATACCGAACAAAGAGCATTCGTGGACAGCATTAATTTTTTGTTTTTATGTGAAGAAAACTACTGTTGAATCATACCGATTACTTCGAGAAGCTTATGGTGAATATGCTCCATCGCAAGATACGTGTGAAGGATGGTTTCGGCGTTTTAAAAGTGGTGACTTCGGAATTGGAAGCATTGTTGGATGAAGATGATTCGCAAACACAAAAACAACTCGCCTAGGAATTGGGCGTTAGTCAACAAGCTGTTTCCAATCGTCTACGAGAGATGAGAAGACCGGTAGATGGGTACCATATGAATTGAACGACAGGCAAATGGAATTGAACGACAGGCAAATGGAAAAGCGCAAAAAACACGTGTGACATTTTGCTCGCTCGGTACAAAAGGAAGTCGTTTTTGCATCGTATAGTTACAGGGGTTGAAAAGTGGATTTATTTTGAGAATCCCAAACGCAAAAAATCATGGGTAGACCCAGGCGCACCATCCACATCGACCGCAATACCGAATCGCTTTGGCAGAAAGACGATGCTCTGTGTTTGGTGGGACCAGAGAATCGCTGTCTATTATGAGCTGTTAAAACCTGGGGAAACGGTTAATACTAAACGTTACCAACAACAACTGACCCATTTGAACCGTTCGCTGCTTGAAAAAAGGCCAGAATACCGAAAGACAAATACACAAAGTCATTTTTCTTCATGACAATGCTCCATCACATACGGCAAAACCAGTCCTCTGGATTCTTCTGGAACAGCTGCAAACCATCCTTGCAACACTTCACACGATTCCGTTTTTGGTCAAGCGTGAGCAATCGCGGCACCCATCTTGCGGATAGCCTTCTCATGTCCAAATGTTTATGCAAAATATTATGTACCCGTTCAGTCGAGATGCCCACAGCACTAGCAATCTCACGCACCTTAACTCTTCTGTCATCTATCACCACATCATGGATTTGATCAATGATTTCTGGAGTCGTAACCTCCACAGGCCGTCCAGAACGTTCAGCGTCACTTGTGCCCATATGGCCAGTCCGAAAATTTTGAAACCACTTATAAACTGTTCTAATCGAAGGTGCAGAGTCACCATAATGTTTATCAAGCTTCTCTTTAGTCTCCTGAGGCGTTTTGCCTTTCATAAAGTAATGTTTAATCACCACACGAAATTCTTTTTCGTCCATTTCTTGAAAATCACTCGACCTCCTTGATTCACACGAATGCCAAACACAAAGAAATAGACCAATATGGCTGAAACTTGGTGTGCGTTCATTCAATATATATATATACGCGCCGGTGGTGCCATCTCTCGGACTTTGCACGGATTTTTCAAACCAGCCTCGTATATATATATATATATATGTATATATATATATATATATATATATATATATATATATATATATATATATATATATTGCGCACACCTTTTACTTGTATTATTTTTAAAAAATTGCTAAAAATCTTTGCCCCTCCCTTATCTCGAAAAGTACTGATCCAAAACTTTTGAAATAATTCTAGATTGTTCTCCATAGGGCATAGACTGAATGAAAATTATCACTACAATAATTTATCTGGTATTTAAAAAAACAACATCAATTTTCAGTAAAGATCGTAAAAACTTTGTTGAAAACTCTTGGGGTGTGTTTTGTGAAGTCATTGATAATTTTATACCTCCGTAACAAAAAAAAAATTAAAAGCAATCAACGTACGGAAAACTAATTGCGCATGTCCGACTTGCGCTTGGCCGGTTTTTTTTTAGATAAACTTTATGATTCTGTATTTTTGTGTTTATATTATCATCGTGTATGTCTAGTTTGGGTTAAATTTGGACAGTTTCATTTTTTCAGTTTAAGGCGTGTTCTACTATGCTACACGACAGACGGATCGCTAGTAAGGAGTTTAGCGTGTCCATGTAAACAATGTAACGATTTATGAATTTTATTAATTTTTTTTTTTTTTGCAGTTTATAGCACCCTCCTTGTATGGATTTATCTTCTATTTACCTATAATCACATTGTTCAAGCTAGCATGCCCACAAAAAAGTTTTGTTTTTTTTTATACCCGCTAACTATTGTGACCTTTAGTTTATTTTTTAATGGAATAGCCACCAGAGACAACATGTAAGTTCTTTTTGTTAATTTGCTTTTTTATCGTTATAGCCCCAGGAGTTAAGTTCGTTCTAGGGTCCTGGATGAAGAAATTGTTCATAAAACTAGGTAAGCTGTATATTTTCTTTTCGACCGCCTCGTTTTTTCCAGATTAATCTTAGAATTTTCAACAAATGAAACCATTCCAATTTTTTTGCCATTCACTAACTTTGGACAGCCACGTGTGTTAACAAATTCAATAAGAATTTTATTGTATAATATATCTTTAAAAATATCATCAAAAGAACATTCTCTCTGTGTATAAATTAAAAAAAAAACAATTAATCAGAATAAGTTGGATAAATTATAGTTTATTCTCACAACAAATTCTCGTTTCAATGCCAATCTGGTAATTTTTTTATAATTATCAACATCAATGTAGTTTTACACTAGGTTAGAATCCATAAGTAGGTTTAAACAGGTAGCATTCAAAACTTACAATACACACAATAGTGTCTTCAATAGCTGAGAACATCTTTTTCCGACTGCCATATACAAAAAATTAGGTAAAAAAAGATATGCTTCCATATATATATATATATATATATATATATATATATATATATATATATATATATATATATATATATATATATATACATATATATATATATATATATATATATATATATATATATATATATATATATATATATATCCATCTCCTCGCAATGGACCTGATTTTATGCATAGGAGTTTTAAGTAATATTAGTATAGCCTGTCTCAAAATATAAGATCCCGATTTTTGCCGTTTTAAGTGGATAATGTAAAAATTCTGACCTTTCGTTTATGATAGGTTGCAGAGATGGACTTTTATTCATTAATGCAAATAAATAAAATTATAAGTGTTTTTGGAGATGTTCATTTATAGATGCATGTAAAAACAAATAGACAAGAAGTACAAAAAAAGTTTGAATGAATGAGGTTTACAAAAGGGGACATATTGTATAAATAAAAATATATTTTAACTTAAGCCTAACTCGGTTTCACTATCACTGTCATCAGCTGAGGTAATTATCAGTGGTTTTATATTATTTACATAAATATATGAATCTTCAACTTTAACAACGTGCTGAATGAAATTCTTCCAGCTTTCATAAGGTGTATCATTTATAACATTTTTTACTAATTCAACCACTGACACCCTTAAAGTAGGAGAAACATTTTGTGCCCTTATTTTTGATTTAACTTCATGCCAAAGATGTTCAATTGGATTAAACACATCATAATACGGAGGAAGCCGCAAAACAGTGTGTCCCATTTTCTCAGCCATACTATCACAAACATTTCTTGTTCAATTTATAGTCTTTCAAAACTTTCAAAAGATCACTTTTTTTATAACTAAAGTCAAAATAAATGTCATCTGCTAACATATATTCCTGTATTTCCGATTTGGTGTTGGCTGCATTAGGAACCTTATTTACTAGGCGACTATGGTAACTTGCATTGTCCATAACTATGACGTTCTGTTCGAGAACATATGGCAAAAGGGAATTTTGAAACCAATTTTCAAAAAGTTCTGCGGTCGTGTCTTCGTGATCGTCCCAAATAGAATTTTTATGTTTTTTGCAGATAATAGTAGACAATTTGAAACCCAGCCCTTTTCAGATCCAGCATGCAAAATGGTTATTCGTTTACCTTTATTTGAAGGTGCGTTAGTCTGACATTTTGTACTGCTGTCAACCCACCCTTTTTGCACAGTGTGAAGGGTATAGAACCATGTTTCGTCAAGGTAAATTATTGGCCAATTCTCTGATCGATACTTTTTAATTTCTTGTAAATAAGTATGTCGTAAAATTCGTAATCTTTGTGACTACATCACTACTTACCTTTTGTTGATTTTTCGGAACGTGAATCCCATTCTTAAGATAATTCTGTGAAAAGTTGATCGGTCACAATGTATATTGGTCCCGACCTGCACCAGTCTTAATTTTATTTTGTATAGTGTCGGCACCAACTACTCTTCATACATAGAATATATTTTTCTCCTGATAACGCCTTTTTCACAATCGTCTACATGAAGCATTTGAAAATCTTTTCGTTTTTTCCTGTTTCTGATTGATGGTTTTCCTACAATACCCTTAATCGTAGAAATTGGGGTTTTTGTTAGTTCACTGGTTTCTTGCAAAGTACTTTGTTTATTCAAATTTCTTTTTACCAAACTGTCGTAAACATTTTTCACTATTTGTTTAGCGTCACGTTATAAATGTTTTCTCGTGCGATAGCCACTTTTTCAATTTTCCCAAGGACGCCACATAATTAAAATAGAACCGTTACGTTGTAAGTTTTAAGTAAAACTAAACATAAAAATAATAAAAAGTATCATTCGAATGTTAATGGGGACCTGTGGTCATTAGGCCTATATTATCAAATACTTAAAGGGCTTTAAACCGGGTTGCCAGGTAGTAAATATATAGGTAAAAATAGATCCAATATGATCGCAGGTGCAAGTGAGGGAGGTATACAAAGCAGGTAAAATAAAAATAGGTTTATCTTAATACATGGCAACTATGCACAAAACGATAATAGGGTCGTTTATTGCTCCATTGAACAAGCAAAAAGCCAGGATCTTATATCTTGGGATTTACTTTAACACAGACTTTTATTCCCCGAGGGAGGCACAATATGCCATTCATAAAATAGTTTCTCGTCAAATCAATAATTCATTTATAATTATCAGTATGGTAAGAATTACTAGAAAATAGTAGACTAAATTGCAAATTTCGGCGTGTCATGATAATATGTTTATTCTACATTCATGCAACGCCATGAAAATAAATGACCGCCAGCTGTTTTGTAATACAAAACGCATTGTATATTGTAATGGTGTGGTCGCTTATTTTGTTAATTATAATATAGAGTTATAGCGTGTGTTCCAAAAAGTTTTATACAAATGGAGAAAAAGTTTATCCTACATATTACAAAAAAATTTGTTCTTGATAAAAAGTTCTGCATCACATGGATCAAGCATCAAAAGTTTAAAAATATTTGATGATATACAGGGAAAAGAAAAAATGATGATTTATAATGAAGGGTAAAATGTGCTTAAATTTAAATACATAGCAAAATATTAATTCAAAATGTTAATAGGAAATAAAAAATTACGCTCACGTTAAGATTTGTGGCCTTCCTAGCTAAAAATTCAAAAAACTCCAGTAAACACGTTAGTAATTGTCGGATTATTTATGGACTAAAGGGAAACGAAATGAATTAAAAACTAGTCCACTGATTTTGATTGTATCATATTTTTATTAAAAATTTCATAACCTTATTTACTTTGTAACAATTACATCCATAATAAATTTGTCCTAATATCATTTTATTTTGAAAACTATAAATCACTATTTTTTATTTTCCCTGTATATCATCATCTGTAATCAAGCATCAAAAACTTTTGATGCTTGATTATAGATTTCCATGTGATGTAGAACTTTTTATCAAGAATAAATTTTTTTGTAAAATGTAGGATCGATTTCTCCATTTGTATAAAACTTTTTGGGACAAACTGTATATAACTTATTAAAATACAAATTTAAAAAATATTCCATTGTTAAGTATAAAAATAATACAACTCACTTTCTTGTCTATTAACTAAAACTATACACTTCATTACGTTTGAGTTTTAATTATATTATATATTAATTATTAAATATTTTAAATTTTGAAAGTTTGATATTACAAAATTGCAGATTCATTACACAGCCCCACAAAAAAAAAGTGGGGTATACTTTTGATGCGATATATCAGATCCGTAGTATTTTTGCCCGCTGATCACGAATCTGACGTCAGAATATCGCCATCACATCTCAATTTTTTTCTAACCCTGAAAAAAATAGGTAAAAATTAGTAAAAATTAAGAAAAAATATGCTCCTAAAAAATTGATTCAAGCTTTTTCATGAATCCAAAGATGTATTAATATGTATTCGGACACGCTAAGCTAATATTCATCGGTCGGATTGAGCCATACAGTTCTATTTTCTTTCTAACCTCAATAAATCAGACAGATATAGTGCTTCTCGAATACAAAAACGAATTCAAATTAAAATTCAACCGATCCTTACCAAATTTGGTACACAGGGATTTTTTGGGTCGCTGATCACGAATCTGAGGTTGGATTTGCAAAATTCAAGATGGCAGATGTTTTCGCGCCATTTTGAACGCCGAGAAAATTCATCGGTCGATTTTTATTCTTCTACCTACATCCAGGGCACCTCCACGTGGTGACGGTGGGCAACGGTGTTACTCCACTAGCCGGCAGAGTCCCTGGATAACGGCTTAGATGCCGTCATGGCAGGTAGAAGAAAGAGAATTACGATGCAGGGACTCGGAAACCCAGTATCGGCGGTTGGTCGGGGTGGGAAAGCGGGCCCGCAGCCGTCGTCATCCAGCGACCGTAGCTCTTCATGTGTGGGTGACTTGGCTCATGTAGAGTATAATGCTACAAGAAAACGGTCTCACGGTACAAGGACTTTTCATAAGTGCGATAAAAACAGTGATTCATTTTGTTATATTTGCTGTCAACAAGTATTGAGTAAAATGGGGTCACCGATAACGGATAAGATTAAAACCTTATATAAGGATTGTTTTAACATTGAAATACAGCACCAGGATACAGATTGGGTTCCCCACATCATTTGCAGTTCTTGCAAAATAATGTTGTACATCAGTAAGAAGGCGATTAAATATTCCAGACCAGCAATATGGAATAGACCATACAGTGAAAATGATTGCTACTTTTGCATGAATGTTGTATCTAGGCATAACCGAAAAAATAAAAGCACTATTACTTATAACGATGTTTCGACAGTAACAAGACCAACTAAACTAATTCCGCCTCCTGAACCACTTGATGCTGATGTTATGGAAACAAATGATTTCACCTTATCAGTTCATGCCGAAAACATTGAGACTGTCGAAAAAGATTCAAACACTGTTACTAATGAATGTTCTAGTGACAACCTATCATATACTAGTGACACAGATAAAGAATTTCTACCATACAACCGTAAACCAGAACCAATACTCGTATCACAGTCAGAACTTAGTGATCTAGTCAGAGATTTAGGCTTATCCAAAGATGGTTCAGAGCATCTTGCTTCCTTTTTAAAGAAAACACATTTACTTAAGCCAGAAGCTACGATTTCTTATTATAGAACCAGAGATGAAGAATTTCGAAAATATTTCACAATGGACGAGGAATTGTCACTTTCATATTGTACCGATGTAAAAGGTCTAATGGATGAATTTCAAAATAACTCATACAATCCTGAAGAATGGAGACTGTTCATTGATTCTTCTAAACGGAGCATTAAGGCAGTTTTGCTGCATAATACCAACGTTTACGCTCCCATTCCGATTGCTCATTCCACAGTTATGGAAGAGCAATATGAAAAAATGAAGCAGCTTTTGATAAAAATAAAATATGCTGATCATAACTGGAAAATTTGTGGAGATCTGAAAATTGTAACAATATTGCTTGGCCAACAGTCAGGGTTTACACTTTATCCCTGTTATAAATGTCTGTGGAATAGCAGAGACAGGGAACGTCATTATAAGAAAAAAATTTGGCCAACAAGAGAATCGTTCACTCCTGGTGAAAATAATGTATTGTTTCCACCATTGGTAGATCCAGGAAAAGTTCTTATTCCCCCGCTTCACATTAAGCTTGGACTTATGAAGCAATTCACGAGAGCATTAGATACAAACGGCCCATGTTTCAAATATTTGCATAAAAAATTTCCGAAATTTTCTGAAGCTAAAATTAAGGCAGGCGTATTTGACGGGCCACAAATAAGAAAATTGTTTCAAGATTCATTATTTGTTACTAAAATGAATAAAGTTGAAAAAGCTGCTTGGCTTAGTTTTAAAGAAGTCGCAACAAACTTTTTGGGAAATAATAAAAGTCCTAAGTACAAAGAAATAGTCGAGAAAATGGTAAAAAATTTTCAAACATTAGGTTGCTTAATGAATCTAAAATTACATTTCCTGGACTCCCACATCGATGATTTCCCAGATAATCTTGGTGACTACAGTGAGGAGCAAGGGGAACGTTTTCACCAAGATCTGAAAATCATAGAAAATCGGTATCAAGGACGATGGGATGACCATATGCTAGCGGACTATTGCTGGTCGCTAAAAAGAGAAACAAGTCCTCAAAAGCGATTGGGCAGAAAGCCTTTGAATCGGTCATTCGCGGAAAAAAGAACAAGATACAGCCAAAAAAAGGAAAGTTAGGCGCGGGTCTAACCTTCGCAATTCTGGGGCTTAAGGGTCTACTATTTGAGAGTATATGCTTTAAAAGTCCTGGTTTTGAGTTTATTGGGTCTCATTTTTAAAGTTACAGGGTTATTGAGGTCTATTTTTTGAGGTTACAGGGTGTGGGAGTCTAAGGTTTCAGGGTTTAGGGTTTTAAGAGTATCAGGTTTGAGGATTCCCCAACTGTATACCAAATTTGGTAGGAATCGGTTGGTTTTCAAAAATTTTGTCCGCCGTCTTGGATCCGCCATTTTGAATTTTGCAAATCCGACCTCAGATTCATGATCAGCAACCCAAAAAACCCCCGTGTACCAAATTTGGTAAGAATCGGTTGAATTTTAATTTGAATTCGTTTTTGCATTCGAGAAGCACTATATCTGTCTGATTTATTGAGGTTAGAAAGAAAACAGAACTGTATGGCTTAATCCAACCGATGAATATTAGCTTAGCGTGTCCGAATACATATTAATACATCTTTGGATTCATGAAAAAGCTTGAATCAATTTTTTAGGAGTATATATTTCTTAATTTTTTTTACTAATTTTTACCTATTTTTTGAGGTTAGAACAAAATTGAGATGTGATGGCGATATTCTGACGTCAGATTCGTGATCAGCGGGCAAAAATACTACGGATCTGATATATCGAATCAAAAGTATACCCCACTTTTTTTTTTGTGGGGCTGTGTTATTTGTAGATGCAATCAACCTGGCTAAAAGTACTTTTTTTAAAAAAAAATCAAATGATTTTTTTGGGGCAGATCAGTATACTAAATGTTTTAGTTTTCTTTAAAAATACTGAGAAAATAATCCATTAATGTATAACAACTATTTTTCTTCGCCTTTCCAAGACCTGTTTGTTACAAGGAAACCTCATTCATTTCTCATACTTACTATTTCTAAAGAACTTTGTTATTTAATACTCTCTCATACTTAATATAAATTACAAGAAATATTTAATCTTAATAATTCATTTTAATTACCAAGCGCAGATATCCTAGTGGAGTTTTTTTCGACGAAAAATGCATTTATTACCTGACTGTGTGGGCAATGTAGGTCTAAACGCATCAAATTAGCTTCATGCTCTCACAGAGGCAAAATTACCCGACGGATTTTATTGAATGTGGGTTCAAGAGATATGCTATGGTTTCACAGGTAATATCGGTTTACATTGTAGAAAAGTGTGGGAAAAATCACCTTAATCTTCCACGAAATGTATGTAATATTCACATTATAAAATGTAAAAGCCATATAAACTTATGGCCCTTCGAATTCACGCATGCGCGGTGCCGTCCCCTTTAACTTATGTAAACCATCAAAGAAGAAATTTAAGTGTACAGTCTTGCTGGTGTTCATTGGTGGTGGCGTCTTAAAATATTTGTACACATATACATATTTATAACTCAAGAAGACAAGTTTTTTTTTATCTTACTAATTGTTATCTGATACACTGATAATAATTTGTTATTTTACAAAGTACATTTGAACATTTAAAAGACGATTTGATTGAGCGCCATGTATTATTGAAATGCCTAAGTTTGCGTTCGTTTTTCTGCATTTTCTGATTCTATGTTATTAAAGAATTTCACGACAATTTCTGATTTATTTTAATTTTCTCTGTTCTTTGATAGGCTATATAATAAAATGCAAATTACTTATTTAAAATGTAAAATATTCCTTTGAATAATGAAATTTGCATAGTCTAAATATGTGGATTTCACTACATTTTTTGTTTAATATAATCCATATACCTATGTAATTAAGTTTACACAAGTTTATGGTTTACAAAAAAGCTGGGAAGGATGCATGTATAATTGATGATTATAAATTCACCCAAGAGAAATTATATAATTATTTTTTCAGTTTAGATATCCATGGGTATGAGGTGGCTCTCTGTAAACCGAATATTTCAAGAAGCTTTAACTTTGTTAGAGTTCATCTACTGTTATGATTCAAGTGATTCAAAAAGTCATTGTCATCATGTGGCCAGACAATAAACGTTGTCATCAACAAATCTCCCGATGATTTAGGCTTCAGAGGTGCTAAGGTAACAGGAATTTCTTCAAAGAGAAAACCCATAACTGTTCCTAAAGTTTGTATTATATATAACTAGCCGTGCCCGCGACTCCGCTCGCGTGAACATCATTCACTATTATTGTCACTGCTCAGTCCTTATGTTACCTAATGTAATAAAATATATCCTATAATATGGCCAGAGAACATATGTATGTTTTAAAAAAAAAAATCACGTAAATCGGATAAGTAGTTCTCGAGTAATAAGCGCACTAACGGACAGACCGGCAAACAGAGAGACGTTGCACCACTACACCAAACACCTTATTTTTGCACTCGACGCGCGTTTCGCTAACCATGTTAGCTTCATCAGGAGCGATGATTGACTCATCGTCTCTCTCTCAATCACCGCTATTGATGAAGGTAACATGGTTAGCGAAACGCGCGTCGAGTGCAAAAATAAAGTATTTGGTGTAGTGTAATTCTATATACTGAGTAGTGCCATTGTGCCAAAGATTCCACGTTCCCAACAAAATGAATGTATAAATTTAAAAGAAAACACGTAAATCGGATAAGTGGTTTTCGAGTGATAAGTGCACTAACGGATAGACAGACAGACGGAGAGACGTTACATTTTATATATATTATATTCTTTGCTACATGATATTGTTCCATATTTGATGGTTTAGGCAGTGTATTGCAAGAGAACACGCTAGCGGCAAATTTTTCCGACCTGATTACGTCACTGCTATAACCTTCCCAGAGAACATATGTATGTTTTTTAAAAAAAAACACGTAAATCAGATAAGTGGTTCTCCAGTGCTAAGCGCACTAACGGACGGACAGAGAGACGTTGCATTTTATATATTATAGAAGATTATAGATAACCTGGCCAGAGAACAAATGTATGAATAAAAAAAAAAGGGAGTCGGATAAGTGATTCTTGAGTGATAAGCGCACTAACGGACAGACAGACAGAGCGACGTTGTATATATATATATATATATATATATATATATATATATATTATAGATATTTTTTGCTACATGATATTGTTCGATATTTAATGATTTAGGCAATGTATTGCAAGAGAACGCGCTAGCGGCAAACTTTTTTCCGACTTGATTCAGGTTAGTTCAGGTTATATGCATTACATTTTATATAAAATATAGATATTCTTTGCTATTACCATATTGTTCCGTATTTAATGGTTTAGGCAGTGTATTGCAAGAGAACGCGCTAGCGCCAAACTTTTTTTCGACTTCATTCACTATTATGGTCACTGTTTATTCCTTATGTTACCTAACATAATAAAATATAGCCTATAACCTGGCCAGAGGACATATGTTATGTTTTAAAAAAAGCTCGTAAATCGGACAAGTGATTCTCCAGTGATAAGCGCACTAACGGACAGACAGACAGACGGACAGACAGACAGATAGACAGAGAGACGTTGCGTTTTATATATATTATAGAAGTGTTTCTTGGAAAATCAAATATGCAGATAATAAACATACTTTTATCAAATCTACGAAAGATGATTCAACGTCATACTGCTGAAATATATCTGATATTAAAGAAACTATATCGTCAAGATTGACCAAAATATTTCCAAACTCAAAATTTATAGTTTTCAACCTTCCAATAAAATGTTGTGAAATTTTAATAAATGAATCGGTTTATCCTGTGAAAGGCTTTAAGAGATTTGCAAGATTTACTCATTTTGCATGCTGGAAAAATCTGGAGCTGGAATGGTCGCAAAAGTGTGGTATAGGACGTTCGCGATTGAAGAAGAAAATGTAATTCGCAGTATGAAGTGCGAAACGTAAACTTATGTTTGTAAAGATAATAACTTGTTCACATAAATATCAGTCTGCGAGTTTTCTTGTAAATTACACTCGTACCTTGAACTAGATACTTTTATAAAAGGTATTAATATACAATTTGATAGGATTTAATATATATTATAATTATAAAAAAGAAAATTAATTTATTGCAAATTTTAGTAGCTTTATAAAACTTCTATATCCGCATGCTTACGCCGATGCAGAAAGAGAGAATTTACAATTACAATTTCGTAATTTAAAGCTCCAAAAAAATCACAATGCCAATTAATTCACATCGGCCAAAATTGTTAAATTAAATTGTTAGTTTGGTTAGTTATACTAGATTAGTTATTAGTGTTCCGTACGGAACACTTATAAGATCACTTCGGTGTCTGTCTGTCTGTTTGTCTGTCTGTCTGTCTGTCTGTCTGTCTGTCTGTCACACCCGATTTTCTCCGAAACTATTTGACGTAGAAAGGTGAAATTTGGTAAAAATATAGGAATTGATGGCCTCATCAGAGCCATGTAGTTTTGAGAATTAAATTTTGACTTAAGGGGTTAGTTTTGGGAGGTGAAGTCGGAAGTGAAAAAAAAAATTTTTTTACTAGGTCATCGAGTGTGGTGTCAAAATGAAAGCTTGTGAAAACACGAGTAAAAAATATATATAATGTAATACTTGCGCACACTTTTCTTCGTATTACTTTTAAAAAATCGCTGTCCCCTACCTTATCTCGAAAAGTACTGATCAAAAAATTTTGAAAAAAATTCTGGAATATTCTCCACGGTGTATAGATTGAACGAAAATTATCACGAGTGCATTACCTTTAATAATTTATCTGGTATATAAAAAAAAAAAAATTTCAAGGTCACCAGTTTTCAGTAAAGATTGAAAACAAACTTTGTTGAAAACTCATTTGGGGTGTGTTTTGTGAAGTCACTGATCATTTTATACCACCCTAACAAAAATTTTTATGTTAAAAACAATCGACGTACGGAACACTAATTGTGCAAGTTCAACTTGCACTTGACCTGTTTTTTTTATATTTAAAGTTCTTAGGTAAACTAAGGCTCTGAAAACTCCTCAATATTCATTTTAATCTAAACTGGGAAAAATTGGAAATGGCTGCATTGTCTGTATGTCATATTGGGCTCACTACTTTGAATTCGCAATCAACGACTTCGAAAACTCTGAATATAAATTTTAATTCAAATCTGTTGATACTGGGAACAGATAAATTTTTGGTTCATTATATTTTGTACCCGTGACGCTCTTTTAGAAGGTAGAGTATTAGGAGAGAGTTGTCTGTTAGCGTAGTTATCACTCGAGAACCACATATCAGATTTACGTGCTTTTTTTTAAACATACATATATTCTCTGGCTAGGCTATAGGATATATTTTATTACGTGGGGTAACATCAGGAATAAGCAGTGACGATAATAGTGAATCAAGTCGGAAAAAAGTTTGGTGCTAGCGTGTTCTCTTGCAATACACTACCTAAACCAATAAATATGAAACAATATCATGTAGCAAAGAATATAATATATAAAATGCAACGTCTGTCTGTCTGTGCGCTTATCACTCGAGAACCACTTTTACTCGCATACATATGTTCTCTGGCCAGGTTATAGGATATATTTTTATTACTTTAGATAATATAAGGAAAAAGCAGTGATGATAATAGTGAATCAAGTCGGAAAAAAGTTTGCCACCAGCGCGCTCTCTTGCAAGACCTAACAAAACCGATAAATATGGAACAATATCATGTAGCAAGAATTGTGTAGAAAAAAAATCCGCGGTAGCATATATCTATCTATAACAGACAAATACTAATAAACGTTTTTACCAATTAATTTTTCAATAAATCAATACGTAAAATTCAAGTTGTTTTTTCCCCATTAGCAACTTAATATGAATCAAAAAAAATCTATAATATATATAAAATGTAACGTCTCTCTGTCTGTCTGTCTATTTGTTAGTGCGCTTAGCACTCAAGAACCACTTATCCTATTTACATGTTTTTTTTTTAGTTTATACATATGTTTCCCTGGCCAGGTTAGAGGATATATTTTATTACGTTAGGTGACATAAGGAATAAACAGTGACGATAATAGTGAATCAAGTGGGAACAAAATTTGCCGTTAGAGCGCTCTCTTGCAATACACTGCCTGAACCGTTAAATATAGAACAATATCATGTAGCAAGGAATATAATCTATATAAAATGCAACGTCTCTCTGCCTATCTGTCCGTTAGAGCGCTTATCACTAGAGAACCACTTATCCGATTTACGCGTTTTTTTTTTAATTCTTAACTTAATATTTATGAAAAAAAATCTATAATATATATAAAATGCAAAGTTTCTCTGTCTGTCTATCTGTCTGTCCGTTAGTGCGCTTAGCACTCAAGAATCACATATCCGATTTAAGTGTTTTTTTTTTTAATTTATACATATGTTCTCTGGCCAGGTTATAGGATATATCTTATTGCGTTCGGTAACATAAGGGATAGTGACGATAATAGTGAATCAAGTTCACGCGAGCGAAGCTGCAGGCACGGCTAGTCCTATATATAAATGCAGAGAGAAGTGAGGCAGGACTGTATGTGTATGTTGTTTATTGTTTTATGCTGAAGCCTTACAAGATCAACGACTGACGGATCGTAAATGGGAAGGTCATCAATAGCATAAGAAATGCAGATGATACAATTTTGAATGTTGATAATTTAGAAGGGAATCTCTCATAGACGTCGTAAAACAGTAACTACAGTATCAATGTAAACTACAAGATAATTAACTATATGATGATAGTGCTAAGTTTGATGACAAATTCTTCCGTGATGATAATGGTCCTTAAATAAATTACAGGATTAAATAGAGCCGGAATGCATTTCGGCAGAAGGATAAAGTTCTTTGAAATTGCAGTTTCAGTATCAGCTTACGTACAAGGATTAAGAGGTAGAGTTACGTATTCGCTGTTCTTCTGTACGGAGTTGAGATGCACAAGATGAAAAAAAGGTGAAAATGAAAATATGATGAAAAACACTTAATATGCTTTTCTCAACTAATAGTACAGGATAACATCAAACACAGATATATTCCTTGTTCGAAAAAATGCCCTTCAAACGGCAAGCCTTGGTTTGACCGAAAATGGAAAGAAGTGGTTGCTTCTAAACATCTCACCTACCGACAGTGGCGTGTAAATTCTAACACCATACATCGTAACACCTTTGTTCGTACCCGGAACAGAAGCAAAGAAATTAACGACCAAACCAAGGACGCACACAATCAACGAATTAGAAACAAACGCTTATCTCAACAATTTCAGGTCCTTTTGGTCAGTCGCTAAGGCAGTTAGTCAAAATTTCACCAAATTCACCATACCACCACTCAGAGGGCCAGAAAATTCTATTGCAACGACACCTGGTGAAAAAAGCGAACTTGTTGGCTGAACTCTTTGCTTCACATTCTACTGTCGATTTCCAAGGAAAAAACACCACCTACTATTCCCATAATCCAGTCAAGGATGCCCGATATTGTCTTCAGACAGCGTATCATTAAACGAATTTTAATGAAGTTATACACCAAAAAAGCTTCTGGCGCTGACGGAATACCTGCCATAGTTCTCAAAAACTGTGCGAGGGAACTAACACTAGTTTTCTGTAGACTTTTCAACCTATCCTACAGAAAATGAATATTTCCTTTCTGCTGGAAATGTGCCACAGTTCAGCCGATGCCTAAAAGAGGCAAGAAGACTTTGCCAAATAACTACCGACCAGTCGCACTGCTTTCAATAATATCGAAAGTCGTGGAAAAGGCAATCAATCAGCATCTTCTAAAATATCTTGACGGATTCAACATTATTAGCGATCACCAATATGGCTTTCGTAAACACAGATCAACAGGAGATCTTCTGAATTATGTAACACATGTTTGGAACAACGCAATTGAACACTTTGGAGAATCTCGAGCCGTTGCTCTTGACATATCCAAGGTATTCGATCGTGTTTGGCAGGATGGACTGTCGGCTAAGCTACGCTCTTATGGTATGTCTGAAAAGTTTTGTTTGTGGCTCTCATGTTTCCTCAGAGAGCATTCTTTACGAGTTGCAGTCGACGGATTTCTTTCTAATACCTTGACCATCAACGCCGGTGTGCCCCAAGGCTCCACACTATCTCCTACTCTCTCTCTCTCTCATTTTCAATAGCAATCTGCTGGAAAAGACCGGAAACCCAATCTACAGCTTTGCAGATGACAGTACGCTTATTTCTTTATTCACTTTGTACGCTCGGACATCAGCTACTCAGACGAATTTCTGCAAGCAACGAGAATTCGTTCAACTTAACAAAGACCTGGAGGAAATTCTATCTTGGGGTGACAGTAACTAAGTGGAATTTAACGCTACAAAAATCCAGGCGGCAGTTTTTTCTAGAAAAATTAACGTTGCTGAACCCGACGTAGTTATGGCGAGGCACTCCATTCCTCACATCATCACTCAATTTGGTGGGCGTTAATTTGGGAGCAAATATGTCCTGGCATGAACATCGAAGAACGGTTGGCGACTTGAGCCTATTCTACAAGTATTTTCATGGAAATTGTTGGAAGGATTTAGCCCGCTTAATTCCTCCCAGAGCGGTCCATGTTAGAAATACACGTCGCGCTAATATTTCACGTCCGTATGAAGTTCAGCTTGTTTACTTCTCGTACAACGCTTTTCAAGCAGTCTTTTATATGGAGAACATCATCCCTTTGGAATAATTTGCCCAGGACTGTGTTTCCCACCTAGTAAAATTTACAGCGATTCAAGAACAACGTGAATCGCTTTTTTTCGCACACGTGTCGCTCCTGTAGCGCTTTAGGGACTTCCCTGCAGCACGTGTGCTAGATCTATAAAAAAAAACAGAAAAAAGCGTAAAGTATTAATAATATAATAACCGAAAACCTGCGTCAATAATACATAATACTACCAAATCATTGTTCCGCGTAGCAATGTCAAAAATAGTAATCGCCTTAATGATTGCGAATTCCTGGTAGAAGAAATCAGCCTCAAAGGAACAAGAAAAAAATATAATTAGTAATTTACACGCCAGAAGTCTCCGGACACCAATAGTTAAGCAATTTATTTCACGCTATTTTGAATTTTTGGGGTATATCATGTGAACAAAATTAATATGGGACCATCGGTGTCATTACTCTAACAATACGAAAAAATAATAATTTATTTATTTGTTTATGTATTTATTTTATTTTATTTTACGGACAAACCAATTACAATAGTAATATAAAAACAAAAAAAAATGTTAAAACACAATGCACATATACAATTCATAACGTGAAAAAGGAGAAAAAAAAAAACAAGCATTACAACAGTTTAACACCTCAGATCCCTATCGCGCTTACAAGCGCTTTAAAGATTCCTCAAGGTTTAAAATACTGGTTAACTGCAGCTTCAACTTCGTCATTTGATGAAAATTTCTAGCCACCGAGGTATTTTTTTAGGTTTGGAAACAGATGAAAGCCCGAAGGTGTCAAATCAGGAGAATAAGCCGGGTGGGGCTGCAATTTGAAACCATAATCATTCAGCCACAGACTCAACAGACGTGTGAACGCGAGCCTTGTCATGATGATGGAACAAAACTTTCTTTCTCAGTAATCCTAGGCGTTTCTCTTTAATTTCTTGGCGTAAACGACGCAAAAGGGTGCAGTAGTAAGTCGAGTTTATTGTTTCGCCTTTCGGGAGGTACTCCACCATAATAATACCTTTAACATCCCAAAAAACTGACGCCATCATTTTTTCAGCCGACAGAATTGCCTTCGCTTTCTTTGGGGTCGGTTCACCAGATTTTTTCCACTGCTTGGATTGTTCTTTTGGCTCTGGAGTATAGTGGTGAACCCAAGTTTCGTCCATTGTCACAAACCTGTTAAGAAAATCTTGCAGATCAGCCTCAAACATCTCCAAACAGTCGCAAGAAGTCGTGAGTCGAATTCGTTTTTGTTCAACTGAAAGCAATCTGGGGACCCACCTAGCGTAAATCTTAGAAAATCCGAGTTCATTCGCAATGATGTTTTGTGTTCGTTTATACGAGATGCCTATAGTGTCTGCAATCTCCCTGACCCTGAGTTAATCTACGGTTTTTCAATATGCCGATGTTTTCTTCTGTCGTAGACGTCGTGGGCCGGCCGGAGAGAGGGTCATCTTCGATGCTCTCTCGTCCGCGTTTAAATTCTGCAACCCATTTTTTCACAGTGGTATATGACGGAGCAGATTTCCCTAGTGTTGTTTTCATATCATCGTGGATCTCCTTTGGTGCTAATATTTTTTTAAACAGGTACTTGATGACCGCACGTTGTTCAATTTTTTCCATTTGTCCAAAAACGTTATACTTGGTAGCACTAAACTCGTTCTAACCTAAAAACCACAAATTCTACAGCAACAAAATTTTACACTGTGACAACCAAGGAAAGTATGAACTTATTGAGGGTACTATGATAAAAATATTATAATTATTTTTTGGTGAGGCCGCGAACTTTTCAATCCATCCTCATAGTTCAGACATTGGTATCGTGGATCCCTTTGATCCTCTTGTTTTCTTCCATTTTTTTAAATTATACCAATTACGGGTTATTGAATTTAGAGGCCCAGACACCTAAATTTATAAACAATGCGTATTAATATTAAAGTTTTAATAACTATGCCACAAACATTTCATATTTAACCTCGCTTAACCTAGAAAACCCTTAATTTTATTTCAGTCTACAAATTACTTAATGACAGTTAGCGTTTAATTAGAAATAGTTTCATATAACCATGTAGCTATAAATAGTATCTTCATACATCCAACTAGGAGACCTAACACTCGACATTTGAAGCTGCAAATATATGCTTTGTTTATTAATTTCTGTGTGGGAGGCTTTCTGTACCGGGTGACACAACATGTGTTTTATTTCAGGAGATAGAGACGTAATAAAATAAATATTATCTCTTTGATGACTGTAAAGCGGTTATAACATATCTAATGAGGTCTTGAATATTAAATAGATTGTGTATGAGTTGTTTGCATGAAATTTATCTTTTTTTAAATAAACCTAAAGTAACTGTTAAACAGCCGATTAGATGCAAATTGGAAACTGACGAGTAGAACAACAACGAAAGACGAACATGTTATGGGGATAATGTACTTGGATATTACCATAAACTAAAAAATTGTGGTATGTAGACACTCAAGTGGCGACTACTCGACAGGCAATAAAAACTCCTAGATGGCGTAAGAACGTCAGAGCGGCTTACTTTATTAGCACATATCTTGTTACATTCCACTTCCTTCTCACTATTTGTTGTTTAAAATTTATATCATATTACATAATCTTGTAGTAAATAATAATATACTTCTTTGTTTATGAATTTATACCATGCGCATTTTTTTTAAGTAAGTACCATTTTAATATATGGCAGCAACAGGGCTGTTTCGCGCATGCGCGCTTTGTACCTGCATTTATTAGCTAGCCACAGATGGCACTCCCGGACGCATTAGTCCAAGTTTACTTTTGTTTGTGCGTGTTTTAAATAGATCATTATAAATTCCGCGGATTGTGAAATGTGTGCTGTAATTCGTGAGACGTGAAAGTGGCTGAAATTCATCGGCAGATTAGTGAAGTCTTCTTCTTCTTCTTCCTATGTTAGGACCATGTCCTGTGTTCACTTCAAAGGTTTCCCAGAAACAATTGCGATGATGATGACCAGCTCTCATACCATCTTATTGGTGGTCTTTCAAGCGGTCGAGGTGTGTTTGGTCGCTTCTCTTTTGCAACCTTAGCCAACCGGTCATTTGGCATTCTGTCCACATAGTCTCTCCATTCTCTTCTCCTATTCCTTGCCCATCTCACCACATCCTGTATTTCGCACATTTCTCTTATTTCTTCACATCTCTTCCGGTCAAATAAGGTATGTCCTGTTATCGATCTAAGTGTTCGCATTTCTGTTGTTCTTAGGAGTCGTTTTGTTATTGTGTTCTCCGCTCTGGTTTCTATCGCGTACGTCATGATCGGTCTTACGCATGTTTTGTATATTCTTGCTTTGCTCCTGGTGCTCATATATTTGTTTCTCCAAATTATATCTCTTAAGTATCCTGATATTAAGGATGCCTTTGTTGTTTGAGTTTTTACTTCCTCCTTAAGGTTCCTGGTACTTGTTATGTTTGCCCCTAGATATCTGAAGGACATCACTTGTTCTACACTCTGATCATAAATCACGAGTTTGCATCTTTTCGGTTCTTTAGATATTGTAAGGGATTTTGTTTTCTTTACAGATATTTGCATATTAAACACGTTTGCTGTTTGTTGGAACTTATGTAGGAGTCTCTGTAAGTTATCTTCGTCTTCTGATATGATTACTGCATCATCGGCGCAACATATTATTTTTATTTCTTTGTCTCCCAATCGATATCCTCTCCCAGTTTTCTTTACTTCGTTTATTATTTCATCTATTATGATGTTAAATAAGATTGGGCTTAGGCTATCTCCTTGTCTGATTCCGGTTGTCATAGGTATTTTATTGCTTAATTTATTTGCCACTCTTACTTATGTGTGGTTGTTGATGTTCAATTCTTCGATAGTTTTTATTATATTCGGGTGAATTCCCCCTATTTGTAGTAGGGTTGTGACATCAGTTAACCGGACCCTATCGAATGCCTGGGTAAGATCAATGAAACACATAAAGGCTATCTTATTAAACTCTATGGCTCTTTGGGTAATTTGGCGGATTATAAATATGGCGTCTATAGTAGACCTGTTCTTTTTGAACCCTTGCTGTTCTTCACAGATTCCGGTTAACATTATTTCTTCTGCTAAAATTTTAGTGAACAATTTTAGAACCGCACTCATTAAGCTGATACCTCGAGAGTTTTTTGGATCTGTCCTTTCTCTTTTTTTGAAAATTGGTATCAAGATGCTTTCTTTCCATTCGGATGGTATAATCTTGGCTGTGAGTATTTTGTTAAAGAAAATCTGTAATTCTTCTAGTAATTTATCACCTCCATATTTGATCATTTCGTTCTTAATTTCGTCCATGCCCGGGGCTTTCCTGTTTTTTAGTTTCGCTGCCATGTGCTGTATTTGATTCAAGGAAATGGTCCTATTTGGTTGTGCAACATTTTCATGTTCATGCTGTATTTCCTGTGTTAATGAATTGGTTTCTGATGGACTACTATAGAGTTTTTCGGAATATCTTTCCCATTCTTCCACCGTAATTTTTGTATTTTGTATATACTCATTTATTGGTTTTTTTCTATTTCTTAGTAGATTCCATATTTTTTTTTTGTCCTCCGTACAGATCATGTTCCATATCGTTCAAATTCTCCTAATGCTCTCTTTTGATTCTCAGGATATTCTCGTTGACCCTGTTTCTTACATTTTTATAATCATTGTATGTTATAGCATTGGATCTGTATTGTAGGCACGATTTTCTTTTTTCTTCAGCTAATGTCTTAACTTCTTGTTTGAACCAAGGCTTTGTGTTTGGTTTTCCCCCTTTCTTTATAGTCCTTCTTCCAAATGCTTCTTCTGCTGCTTCTAGCATATTAGTTTTTAGTTTTGTCCATGCCGTTTCTACGGCATCGGACTCTCGAATATCATTTGTGGCTATTTTTTCTGTTAACTTTTGTTGATATAGATATTCGGTTGAGTCGCCGGATAGAGATTCTATATTGATTTTGCTTATTTGTTCGACGGGTTCGCTACGAAGTCGTTGCATGGTTGTTCGTATTTTTGCTATTACAAGATGGTGATTCATTTCAACATTGGCGGAAGCTAAAGTTCTCACGTCCTGTATTCTTGTTGGATGAATATTTCTATTTGTGATTACGTAATCAATTGTTGGTCATTGTCCACGTGTATTTCGAAGGTGTATTTGTGTTGTGGTTTATGTGGATAAAAGGGGTTGTTAATTCTAAGTTCATTTTGTATGCATAGTTGTATCATTTGTTCACCACTATCGTTTATGGTTTCTTCGTTGAATCGATTTTTGATGCCCGGTATAAACTTCATGACCAATTCTCACATTAAAATCCCTAGAACTATTATTTCATCATCACTAGGTATGTCGTCTAAAACTGTTTGTGGGTTCTGGTAAAATAGGTCTATCTCCGTTTGAGGATTGCTGGTATCGGGTGCATATATACTTATTATTGTGTGTTGATCTTGATTTTTGTAGTTCGAGCGTCACTTGTAGTAGTTTGTCGTTAATATATTTCGTTTTGCTGACTTGGTTTTCAAAATCTTTCATGTAGCAGTATGCCAACCCCTGATGCAGCTCTTTCATTTTTTTCTTTGCCACTGTATATCAGTATATAGTTTTCAAATTTGTTTTTCCTGTGCCTTTTTTTTTTGGTCTCCGAGAGTGCACATATGTCTAATTTATGTCTTTTTATTTCAAGTATGATTTCTTGATCTTTGTTGTTAAATGATGTTATGTTCCAACATCCAATTCTTAATGAAGTCGGTTTCCGTATGCGTTTGGTACTTATTCTCGCCAGGTTGTCATTATTTAATCCAGTCCGTTCCGAGGCTATACCTTTGGTTCTAGGAGCACTTTGTTTTTTTTACCCAAGCAGGTCGCTGGCTTCACTTGGAACCCTCCTCTTTTATCCGGGCTTGGGACCGGCTATGGGATGCTAAGCTTCTCGATCCACCCAGCATCCATAGGCAGAGATAAGTGAAGAGTATAACGAAAGTGCTATGAGCGATGCAATGGTAAGAAAATGGTTTAGAAAATTTAAAGATTGACGTACAAAAAACTGTACGATAAGGAACGAAGTGGGCGATCGTCCGTCATTAATGATGATCTAGTGCGGATGAAAAGTTTCAAAAAGTGTTCTCTAGGACATTTCGGCAGAACGCTTAAATTAGGAAGTTCTGTTCACGCTGGGTCCTAAAAATGCAGATTGAGGAGCTCAAAACCAATCGTTTAGACAGTGTTTTACATTCCTCGAGAGGTAGAGTGCCGAAGGTGATCAGTTTTTAAGCCCAATTGTCACCGGTAACGAAACCTGGGTTGTTCACGTTACAACGGAATCAAAACAACAGTCCATGGAATGGAAGCGCTCAACATTATACAAAACAGTGAAGTTCAAGCAAATAACTTCAGCCCGAAATAAATGCGCATTGTGTTTTGAAATAGGTAGGAGGTGTCGCTTGTGGATTTTTTGCCTCAGGGGACACAGTTAATGTTGAGAGATATTGCGAGCTCTTAAATAAACTGCATTCTGCAGTGGTTAGCAAACTAAGCTGCAGATTTCTATGAGGAGAGAATATCGAAGCTGGTCTCACGATACGAAAAAAGTGCCTTAATATAGGTGGAAATTATATTAAAAAGTATATTAAGATCCGGGCGTTCATGCAAAAATAAAATTATTAAAAAAATGGCCATGCGTTTTC
>CM032453.1:44856334-45093565 GCA_019049505.1 Pachyrhynchus sulphureomaculatus | reverse complement strand
AGAAAGGATCTAACTTCAGCTAAAAAAATGAAAAAGTACTGAAGGGTTTTATGGTTATTAAATAAAAAGTTATTTTAGTACAGCCGTCCTTATCCTGAAAAGAAAGATAGGTATTCACGTTGAGAGACACTAGCTTTAATCAACAAAAAGAAAATTTATTCAAGTTTTTTAAAAAATAAAAAGTTCTAACCTTTGCAGTTCTACAAAAAGATTCTAAGCCTATCTAGTAGTTATTACATTTAAATTCTTAACTATGACAACCCCCGAAGACGAAAAAACAGTGCTTTTCACTTCACCTTTTAGTCAGTTTTAAATTACTGTTAAGGCACTACTCAGTGACAGGTCGATTGAAGTATCTTTGGTAACTTACTCTCTTATTTCCCGCTTTGATGGAATACGACCGATTTCACACTTTTCTAGCAAACACTTAGAGAGCCCACTACGGCTTTTCGTTAAGAAACTGGTGCTTTACTTAGCTCGCATGATGGTTGTTAAGAGCTTTTTTTCTAGCTCAGTCGAAGGAAGCCTACTCGGCGGCTGGATGGAAATTCGGCCTCGCCTACTCGGTGGCTGGATGGAAATTAGCCTCGCCTACTCGGGTGGCTGGATGGAACCGTCGTTTCTCAGACCCTTAAATAAACCATGCAAACTCTGCCGGTAATATGCGCGCCGCCGGAACCAAAACTGCGGATACACACATTTCACCAATCGTGGCGTAGCGGTAGATTCGGTCAGGAACCCGCACTGCACAGTATATACCGAACGTCTTGGAAGCTCTGTTTAATATACCGTTCGATACAAAAAATGAAAATAAGTACAATTTGAAGTGAGAAATCAGTAACATTACATGGTCTTAAAATCTAGGAAAAAATGAATGTTACATTTACCCCCTTCCAAAAAGAAATAGACTACACTAGTCTATTAAACTTAGGCTACTTATGAAAAGGTACAAAGTGGTACACTATCACTTAATACTGAGGTCAGAACTTAAAACAAAAAGTACAAACTTCGGACCTTACTACTAGACTTAACTTAATTAAGCACTAATATTAAGTACAATGAAAACCAAATGAAAATCTTTGCAAGTACACAAGAATCTTATAACTAGACTTAACTTAATTAAGCACTAAGGTTAAGTACATCAAAAAGTAAATAAAAATCCTTGCATGAACATAAGAAATACCTGTTCAAAGTAACAATCGCGGTCTTCTTACATGAAAGAATCAGCTCTGTTATTGTTACCAAAACAAAAAAAATTTAACTTTGTCTAGACTCTTGTCTAAATCAAAAAAATGAACTGAAATAAAGTATGAATACCCCCCTTAAATATTTTAAGGATTGTCTGAAAATTTTCTATTTCAGCAAAAGAAATTTATAAAAATTCTTAAATAAAGAAAAATAAAAAACTGATTCTAGTGCAACCACTTACACTAAAAAGAAAAAGTCTTGTCAGACCATTTAGCACAAGGCCAAAAAAAATATCTGGATAAATATCCAGACGAAACGCTCGGGAAAAATCGCTATCAATGCTCTAGCTCATCGCTAAGAGAACATTCCAAACCTAGTATCACTACTAGTCGCACTCAGAAAATAATCGCACTCTATCGCGCAATGTCGACGTCCTAAGACATCTAGACATGCTAAAATCGCCAGGGAAAAACGCTCTGGTTGATCGCCAGAAAACACGTCAGCTTATCGCCAACTAAACACTCTGGTATATCGCCAGAAAAAACACCTCGGCTCCTCGCCAAGAAAACATTCTGGTACTACTTCGCCAGAAAAAACCTCGGCTCCTCGCCAAGAAAACACACGGGTAAATAGTCCTCGACTACACAAAGCCTGCGTTCTAAAAGAACAATCTCGCCATTAACATAGTGCGCAGCTATAAAAGCTAACAATACCACTATAGGCACAGTGAATAGCTATAAAAGCTAAAATTCACTCTAAACACAGTGAATAGCTATAAAAGCTAAAATTCACCAAACTGAATGATCCTGCTTCAAAAAAGCAATGTTCACTAAGAACAGAATGATTAGTCCGCGCGCAACTAACATTCAAGGAAACATTCCTAACATAACTATATGAGACAGCAAGTCTCGAAATAGGACCTCCCTAAAGTCATAATCCTAAATATAGGAGTCCATAAGCAAAACGACTCAAAATCTCGCTTTTGAGCACATGCCCTCAGGCAACCAACATACACCGAAATATATACAGAAATATGTACAGAAATATATACAGGAGTTCAAATCCCAAACTCTTGGTTATGATAACTCCATACTGAGCTTGTGTGAAAGCTCTTAGCAAAAGCTAATCAAATCTTCGGCACATCGCACCAAAGTGACAAATCTGCCTAGAAACATGAGCCGGAAAAAACGCCCTCCGTCATTCTTCAGGGTGGCTACACAGAGATATAAAACTTAACCAGCATTGCGCTTCTCCAAGTTGCATGAAGAACCCTCGTGTACTGGTCTCGCCCTAGAACAACAACGAAAAGAATTTTAATCCATCCCACATAACAGGAGACAAACACCTCACCACGATATACTGAAAGGTGGAGACAATAAAATACGGAAATGGTGACCCTGGTGTCCACCAACAAAAGGGAGTAGATTATAGCATCCACTAAACTAAAACGGTGTCTACCACACCACCATAAGTCAAAAAAAAGAATTTAATCAATAGGGTGTTCCGAAACACACTACTGCCAACAGCCTGTCACCACTAATAGGCTAATTGGAGCTGAGGTCGACTACAGTAGTTAGGCTCTCCTTTGGTTCAAATAGAAATAACCATTGGGTAACAAAACCCCTAAAGGTCCCAAAGGTCAAACGTTCACCGCCCATAGACTACCTTTCCAATCAGTCTGTTCCTCAGGAAGACTAACTCCCTGCCAAACGTCGTAACGGCATCTGTTAGCACCCGGTGCATCACAGCCTGTAAAGACAAATAACTCATGGGAAACAACCTAAAAGGTTTACAAGGTTGACTTAACCAAGCTTCTAACGAAATTTTAAAAAAAAAAAAAAAACGAAAATGAGCTTAAAAAGCTACGTGAAGCAAAAATTTCTCAAATTTTTGGTGGCGACGCAACAAAACTTTTGAAGACGACAAGAGCTTTTCCAGCTTAATCAGAAACAAGAAGAAAACATCGTCGACAGCTAAAATATTCGATCATGGTGTTAATCGTCTTCCTAGACAATAGCCTCTAGAAGAAACTGCTACAGGTATCAGGCATAACCGTTTTCTGTCAGCCCAAACTTCTAGATTATCTGGTGAAAATCTAAAAATTCGGTTAGGAATCTTCCTTCACTGCGCTTAGCCTCTCTTGACAAGGTTCTCATCTCGGTATCAGATTTTGATCATTTCTTTGTGAAACGACTGTCTTACTCTGCTCTCATCTCTTGTAAATGATCAGCCTTTAGTTCTCCTGCAGGTCTTCAATTTCCTATCAATCTGATAGTAGACCGAAAAAAACTCAACATACGCCTATGAGTCCATGCAAAAAAAATGTTTAAAAAAATTAGTGACTCAAAGGTAACGTTTAAAAACGGCTCTGAAAAAAATAGAAAATACCCTCAGTTTGTCAATTCAGAAGAAGATCTAAATCAAAATAATCCAAGTCTTAGACTTACTGGATAAACCAAAATCAATTTACTCTTAATTGCACCCAACATATACCACTAAGGTATTAGAAATACACCCACTCGGGTAACAAACTTTGAAATTGCTCATAAAAATTTTGACTCTACATCCCACTACACGAGCTACATCTTGCGCTTGTCCTAACTCAAGATCACCTTGGATTGCCTCTAATCAAAATTTCGCTTCCAAGTGTCAAGAACTGGATATTATTTGGGGTCATAAGCAAATCAAATCCCGCGACCACCGACATACCAGTCTTATGATAAATCCTGAGTGTGACTCTTTCGCAAGCTCGCAACAGCTGAGTCGATGCTAAACATCAACTACAATCAACCTAAGTTTGGATATGATCAGTACCCAAAACCTTAGCAAAAAACTATAAAAGTAAGCTATACTCTGCTCAACTTTTATAACAGTCAAAAAAAACGAGGTCGTCACCTCTACAGAGCAACATCAAAAAAAAGTAAAGTAAAGCAATTAAGATAATGTAAAATATAAATTATTCTTCTTCTGACAAACTTTCATTAGGGTTAGGTCCGTTGAATGGTTTTAAGTCTTTAATATGCCATCGTCCTATTTTAGTCCCATCTAAATTAACTAAACCATAAACTAAATCTGAAATCTTTTCTCTAATCACGCAATGCACATACTTAGGTACCAACTTAGATGTGAATTTATCTGCTGCACTGGAAAGAATTTTATTTTTTCGACAAACGTGATCACCTATATTAAAAGGCAAAATCCCTTTTTCTAAGGTTGTAAGACTTACTGTTCCGTTCATAAGCCTTATGTATCCTACTACGCAAGTCAGTGAAAATATCCTTTTAAACCCTTTAAATTTTCGGCATACTCACCCCTGTTACCCGGAATTATTTCGCTGTCAACATTGACATCCAAATCTAAGTTTTTATAATATGATCCAGATAGAGGTATATGTCTGCCGTAAACTAAGAAAGACGGGTGTGAACCCTGTTACTTCGTGTCTTGCGGTATTTATCGCTTATTGGATTTTGGAAATATTGCCATCCCAATTGTCATGTGAATCCACGTAACTTCTTAAAGCGGTCCCGACTGTTCGGTTATTACGTTCCACAAAAATTACATTGGGGAGAGTACACGGGATTAAAACGGATGTTTAAAACCATAAGTTTCACTTAAGCTCTTAAAACTTTTAGAGGTAAAACTGAGTACCGTTATCGCATATTAAGAGCGATGGGACCCCGTGGATTAGAAAGACATTATTTTCCAAAATTCTCTCTATATATCCAGCTTTAGAGCTTTTCAAAGGAAATAGCATGGTATACTTTGTAAACCAGCAAGAAACCACGAGAAGCCATTTATTTCCCTTTTTTGAACGTGGGAATGGGCCTACTAGATCAGCTGCTATGACTTGAAAAGGGGTAGTTAACCGTTTTCTCTTTTTCCCATCAGTCCCATAGGTAGTGCATTTGGAGATTTCTGCGCTCCACATACTTCACAAGTCCTCACAAACTTTACGATGTCAAAAACGCATTTTTGGCCAATAATACTGTTCCTGAACCCTGTGAAGAGTTTTATAAAAGCCAAAATGACCAGAAGTAGGAGGAGTGTGACACATGTCTATAATTTCCTCTCTCTGTGGTTTAGGAACTAGTATTTTCCACTCGGGTACATTAACTTTTAAAGGCAACTGGTTTGGGATAAACTTGTACACGAAATCATTTTCCACTTTCCACTGCGGAAAATTTTCAGGAAATTCTTTGATTTGCTGCCGTAAATTGTCGTACCATGGATCTATGCGATCTATGTCAGCTATATCGATTCTTACGCCAATCTGTGCATTAAGACTGTTTTCGTCCACGGTATGATCTGGGATTTTTGACAAAGCGTCAGGAATAACATTGTGGACTCCTTTTCTATGAATTAAAGTAAATGTGTGTTGTCTCAGCCTAATCGCCCAACGCGCTAGTTTGCCACTAGGGTTTTTAATTGAATTAAGCCACAATAAACTATAATGATCTGTTATGACCGTGAAAGGAACACCTTCTATGTAAGGTCGAAACTTTTCGATGTTAAAGAGTACTGCTAAACATTCTTTTTCAACAACCGAGTAGTTACGTTCAGCCTTTGACAAAGTTCTACTGGCATACGCTATCACTCTTTCCTCACCATTGATTTTCTGTGTTAGGACGCCCCCTAAACCGGTATTAGAAGCATCGCTAGAAATATAAAACTGTTGGGAAAAAATCTGGTTGGGATAAAATTGGAGCTGAAACCAATAGCTCTTTAATCTTTATAAAAGATTCTTCGGCTGCCTTTGTCCAATCTATTGATTGTCCTTTTTTCGTCCTTTCAAAAGGTCATTAATAGGCGACAACAGGGTAGAAAAATTCTCGATAAAACGTCTGTACCACGAACACATTCCTACGAAACGCTTAACTTCCGTAGTATTAGTAGGTCTCGCATAATTAACCATGCTTGCTACTTTATCCGGATCGGTACGTAAGGAATTTGAGCCTACAATATAGCCTAAAAACTTTAGAGAAGTTTTGAAAAAATCACATTTGCTCAAATTTATCGTCAGTCCGGCCTCTTTCAATTTATCTTTTACTTCTTTAAGTAAGCGAATATGCGATTCGAAGTCTTCCGATGTTACTAAAATATCATCGAGATAGGTAAAAATATGTGGCTCATATTTCGGACCAAATATAGCGTCCACTAAACGTTGCTGAGTTTGAGCAGCGTTCTTTAGACCAAACAGCATAGTGACGAACTGAAACAGACCTCGGCATACTACTGCAAAAGCGGTCTTTTCCTTAGAGGATTTGTCTAAAGGAATTTGCCAGAAAGCCTTTCTAAGGTCTATCGAGGATACATACTTAGCATTCCTGAGTGATGTCAAAATTCTGTCGATGTTCGGTAATGGATAGTTATCAAATTTGCTGACCTCGTTGAGCTTTCTTCCGTCAAAGCACAGACGATACTGTCCATCGGCCTTTTCCACCAATAAGATTGGAGAACACCAGGGACTGTTTGATTCTTCAATCACTCCGAGTTTCAACATTTCGTCTAACTCTTTATTTAATACTTTTGACATATAAGGAGACATGGCGAAGGGCCTTGTCTTTACAGGACTGGCATCAGCTGTATCTATAGACATGTTGATTTTATTCGTTCGGCCTAACCTATCTTTACTACTTATTTCATTGAAAGAGCTTATTACTTTTTCTGCTTTTAAGCGTTCCGTCTGCGAGAGATCTTCTAGGGTACATAGACGCGAGAAAAGGTTTTCTAAAGAGCTTTCTGAATAACAATCTTTATAACTTGTTTGAGAGTTGACTTCTAGGGACTGTGGATACAACGAATTATTTTTAAAATTTACTAGAATTCCGAATTTTTGTGCAAAATCACATCCTAAAACCAAAGTATGTGATAGAGAAGGTACTACTAGAGCAGAGATTACTAAACAATGACCATTGCAGACTAGCGGCAACTCAAC
The DNA here is from genome assembly GCA_019049505.1 of Pachyrhynchus sulphureomaculatus. Classification (NCBI taxonomy): domain Eukaryota; kingdom Metazoa; phylum Arthropoda; class Insecta; order Coleoptera; family Curculionidae; genus Pachyrhynchus; species Pachyrhynchus sulphureomaculatus. The sequence goes on along the minus strand of CM032453.1, from coordinate 45,086,442 downwards.
CGTACCTAAAACTTTTAGACGGCTGCCATCTGCAGTGGTAACACTTCTATTTTTGACGTGGCATATTTTTATACTTAAACGACTTAAAATTTGTATACCATTCTGACCTACAACGGAGGCATTTGCACCAGAGTCAAATAAAGCCGAGAAATGGGCACCTAATAGATTTATCTCGATATGCGGTCTGTTATCTGAATATTTATGCACGAATAAAGGAGACATGTGACCATTTGGAGAAGCAGGAGTTTTAACTTGAGAAGGAGAATTTTTATTAGACTTAAAAAAATCAGAAACTTTTTGTAACCATTTAGTCCAATCTGATCTATTGGAATATTTTTGTCCATCTGTGTTTCTAGAACGTTTTGGATCAGGGGCTATACTGCTAACGTGAGCTTGTAACTTAGCCGAATGTTTAGAGGCTTTTTTGTGGGACTTAGGGTATCCGCCTCGGTAATATACCGTCCTTACTCGTTTTTTGTACATTTGGGGCATGATGTTAGTCTCACACCAGTTGTTCCACATTTGAAACAAAATACCCTCTTTGGTGCTGTACAATTTTGGTAAGTGTGATTCGGGCCTGTGCAATTCCAACACGTGAAAATTGCCTTAGGTGGAACCGGCTTGTCGTTCACTTTAGTTGCAGTATCGCTAATTTTAGAGTCATTATCTTTTCTTTTGCCCGTTTTCTGGTTACTCCTAGGGTTCCGATTTACATTCCCAACCTTATTTGTCGAGACTCCACTTCGGCCATTTGGATTATACTCTACTTGATGTATATTAGTTTCGCTTTTTGGTCTGCTCTTTTCCAACAAATAATCGGACTCTTCAAGTTTTCTACATAACCCGGCGAGTTCGGCTACCGAATTAATATCTAGTAGAGCTAACCGAGTGACGAAACTAGGCAGAATATTCCTCCGTATAAATTTAACTTTGGTACTTTCCAAAGGCTTGATGGACAACCGACTAAATAACGATTCCATGTGGGCAATAAAAATCACAGTGGACTCATTCTTCTTTTGTCGCCTCCTCTTTATTTCCGACCACAATTCTTCATCATCATCACAGTGCAAGAAGTCCTTCTTTAGCCTATCTACCAAGGAATGCCAGTCGTTGACGCTTGATTTTATGCTTCTAAACCATATGAAGGCATCGCCAGTGAAAAATTCAACAGCAGAGCTGAAAAGTTCATCTTCCGATACTTTCCTAGCTTGTGCTATTTCAGTCAGCCTCTCCAAAAAAGGATAGAGTCTCTTTGAGTCTCCATTAAATTTCAATTGCCATTCGCTGACAGGAATATTTCTGGCTGCGCAATTCACGATTGGAGCTGGTACGTTTATGACTGGGGTTGTAATAGGCAACTGTGGTAACTCATGACCAGGAGCTATCTTTTCTGCAAGATTTGCTTCCATGAGCACACACGTAGCTATTGTTTCCTGAACATATTTGGAAAACTTCGACGCTTCCTCTTCGTCATCCGGCATGGGAATTCTTTGTACGCGACCCGCAACATGCGATAAACGTGACTTAACCCGGTGTACTAGTGAATCATTTGGATCGCCGTCATAACTATCGATTAAGTTTTGGATAGAATTTAAACTCTTTTCGATACCAGCTGTTTCTTCTTTAAAAGACAGGGTGTCATCCCCTATTTTTATCGTTTTTTTTTTTTTTTCCGGGCTCATTAATTTCTTTACTTAAGATCCTCGTTAGAATCTTTCTTTTATCCGCGACCGGACGTTCTGAGAAAGTACGACGGATTTTCAGTTCATAGTCTAACTCATATTCCAGTAGGTGATTGACTTTAAAATTGAAGGCTTCCATGATAAATGTATAAAATTTAAAAGAATTGTTTAAAAATCATAAAAATATTTCTCCTGTGCTCCCAATAGTCTAAATAAAAAATACGTAGAGGCACTTAAAATATGTAAACTTCTTTATCAAACATTTAAAAAAAATCTTCGACAATTTCAAAAAAAATTTCTAAGTATTGCCTTCTATTCAAATTCTTTTACCAAATATGTTAAGAATTTCCTATAAAAAAATCTCCAAGTACCGTTTCGTATAAACAAAGTATTTTTAATATTCATGCAAAATATAGGTGAGAAAAAAGAACAGTTTTTTGTTTGGTTTACCGCAAAATAAATCTAACACTGCAAAAAAATTAAAGTAAACCAGCACATCTGCTAATCTGAACTATAAAGCTAGCTGTTAAGAAAAAAGTAGGAATCGCTTATCTTAGAGTCAATTAACAAAATTCAAATATCTAAACCACCATCGGATAAATTGAAATAAATAATTCTACAAATTTCCTGCTTTTGTCTTACTGCTATAGTGTAGTTTCGTTTAATTAAATATTATGAAATAAAAATATCTGCAAAGTTAGAGCTTTTACTTTGTTCGAAAGCTAGTACACTGAACCCTTTAAAAAATAAAATTCCAAAAGCCCCGCGTTGACAGCGCTATTTTGTAACCTGTGAACTTGCCCGCTTTTTGAGGCATCTTTTTTTTTTTTTTTGTACCCTGTGAGAAGTTGTTTGTCCCACGCTTGAGCGCAATTTTGTACCGTTTGAATATTGGATGCCCCAAGCTTGAGCGCAATTTTGTAAGGTGTGAACTTACCCGCTTTTTGAGGCGTCATTTTTAATTGCGCCCCACTTTAATTTCTGATAATGAATCGAGTGAACCCTGATTTTAAAAGAACTAAAGAAATTAAACACACACTAGCTCAGTTTTCTTTGGTAGAGAGATATGGGTAAGAGATAATTTTTGTACGTCTTTTTTGGATTTATTTTCTATTTTTAAAAAACTTTAGCTGTACGATTTTTTTGGGCACCATTCATTTTAAAATAGAAAGGATCTAACTTCAGCTAAAAAAATGAAAAAATACTGAAGGGTTTTATGGTTATTAAATAAAAAGTTATTTTAGTACAGCCGTCCTTATCCTGAAAAGAAAGATAGGTATTCAGTGAGACACTAGCTTTAATCAACAAAAAGAAAATTTATTCAAGTTTTTTAAAAAATAAAAAGTTCTAACCTTTGCAGTTCTACAAAAAGATTCTAGCCTATCTAGTAGTTATTACATTTAAATTCTTAACTATGACAACCCCCGAAGACGAAAAACAGTGCTTTTCACTTCACCTTTTAGTCAGTTTTAAATTACTGTTAAGGCACTACTCAGTGACAGGTCGATTGAAGTATCTTTGGTAACTTACTCTCTTATTCCCGCTTTGATGGAATACGACCGATTTCACACTTTTCTAGCAAACACTTAGAGAGCCCACTACGGCTTTTCGTTAAGAAACTGGTGCTTTACTTAGCTCGCATGATGGTTGTTATGAGCTTTTTTTCTAGCTCAGTCGAAGGAAGCCTACTCGGCGGCTGGATGGAAATTCGCCTCGCCTACTCGGTGGCTGGATGGAAATTAGCCTCTCCTACTCGGTGGCTGGATGGAAATTAGCCAAGACCGTCGTTTCTCAGACCCTTAAATAAACCATGCAAACTCTGCCGGTAATATGGCGCCGCCGGAACCAAAACTGCGGATACACACATTTCACCAATCGCGGCGTAGCGGTAGATTCGGTCAGGAACCCGCACCGCACACAGTATATACCGAACGTCTTGGAAGCTCTGTTTAATATACCGTTCGATACAAAAATGAAAATAAGTACAATTTGAAGTGAAAAATCAGTAACATTACATGGTCTTAAAATCTAGGAAAAAATGAATGTTACAATATATATATATATATATATATATATGACACTTAGGCTGAAAAGTTTTTGGACACATAGATATCACCCTTTTCAAAAAATCCATGTGATGTTTAGGAAGTACCAACCCTTAAACGATACGCATCGAAATTTCATAACTTTCGACGATTAGTTTACCAGTTACAGTGGTTTTAGTGACGCTACTTTTGATATTTCCAAAACAATGGAGAAAATCGGATTTCGTGTCTTGATTAAACACTGTATTTTGATGGGAAAAAATACCGTTCAAGCAAAACAATGGCTTGAAAAGTGTTATCGGGACTCTCATCATGGTATGATGAATTTAAACGCGGTCATACAAATACAAATGATCCTGAACGCTCTGGAAGCCCACATGAGATGGTTACACCGGAAAACATAAAAAAGTCCACAAAATTGTTTTGAGTAAAGTAAAATTGCATGAGATAGATGACACCCTAAAAATATCAAAAGAACGTGGTGGTCATATTTTGCATGAAAATTTGGGCATGAGAAAGCTCTGTTCGAAATGGGTACCGAGTTTCCTCACATTGGACCAAAAACAACAACGTGTTAATGATTATGAGTGCTGTTTGGACCTGTTTAAGCGCAATAAAAAGATTTTTTTCATGCGTTATGTGACAATGGATGAAACATGGATCCACCACTATACACCGGAATCATATCGGCAGTCAGCTGAATGAACAGCAGCTGGTGAAAGCTGCCTGAAGCGACCAAATACACACCAGTCCGTTGGGAAGATTTTGCCCTCTGTATTTTGGGATGCCTATGGAATAATTTTCATCGACTATACTGAGAAGGGAACAATCATCAATAGCGAATATTACATAAAGTTATTGGTGTGTTTGAAGGTAGAAATCGCAAAGAAACGGCCCCAAATGAACAAGAAAAAAGTGCTCTTTCATTCAGAAAATGCACCTTGTCGCAAGTCAATGGTTACGATGGCAAAATTGCATGAATTGAAGTTCGAATTGCTTTCTCATCCACCGTATTCTCCAGATTTGATCCCCAACGACTATTATCTCTTCGCAGAATTCAAAAAATGGTCGCGGAAAAGAGATTTGGCTTCAATAAAGAAGTTATCGCCGAAACTGAGGCCTATTTTAAAGGCAATGACAAATCCTTCTACAGAAATGTATAGAGATGTTAGAAAAGCGTTGGACTGATTATATCGCTCTTAAAGGAGACTAAATTGATGAATGAAGTCGAATTTTGCAAAAAATGTGTGTTTTAAATAGCTAGACCAAAAACTTTTCAGCCTACGTATTATATATATATATATATATATATATATATATATATATATATATATATATATATATGTATATGTATATATACATATATATATATATATATATATATATATATATATATATATATATATATATATATATATATACATATATATATATATATATATATATATATATATATATATATATATATATATATATATATATATATTTATGAGTATTCCACCCACAGAAACAATGGCTCTACTGGCAATTTTTTACGAAACTGAAAATTAATATTTTTTTAAAAAAATTGAAATATTAGAAAAACTACTAGGTTTAGGTATATAACATTATTAGTAAAAAAAGTTATAAAATTTTATGCAGAAACATAGGATGTTCCATTTAAAAAAACATGTTATATCGACCTCACTTTTTTGGAGTACCCTGTATACTCAAAAATAATTTTAAACTGTGCACCTTAACGTTTCCTAAAACTATTGTATTTAACATTTTTTCGTCATTCCTGAAACAAATAAGAAAATGAACTTTTCTCTATCTTTGACTCACCCTGTACAACGTCTTCTGAAGGGACGCCACGTTCTGACGATAGGACTCACCTTTAGGGGTGAATAGAGATGTTTACGTTCTTTTGGCAGGATGGCATGTATTAACAATAAAAAGTTCAGAAAATTTCAAGCTAGCGCAAAAAAAAAAAATTAATTCCAACGAGATATTTTAAGAGTATTTCAAAATTTTGGATGGAATGACTTCTTGCTGTCTACGGATATTCCGTAGGGAAGATTTTGCCCTCTGTATTTTGGGATGCGTATGGAATAATTTTCATCGACTATACTGAGAAGGGAACAATCATCAATAGCGAATATTACATAAAGTTATTGGTGTGTTTGAAGGTAGAAATCGCAAAGAAACGGCCCCAAATGAACAAGAAAAAAGTGCTCTTTCATTCAGAAAATGCACCTTGTCACAAGTCAATGGTTACGATGGCAAAATTGCATGAATTGAAGTTCGAATTGCTTCCTCATCCACCGTATTCTCCAGATTTGTTCCCCAACGACTATTATCTCTTCGCAGAATTCAAAAAATGGTCGCGGAAAAGAGATTTGGCTTCAATAAAGAAGTTATCGCCGAAACTAAGGCCTATTTTAAAGGCAATGACAAATCCTTCTACAAGAAATGTATAGAGATGTTAGAAAAGCGTTGGACTGATTATATCGCTCTTAAAGGAGACTAAATTGATGAATGAAGTCGAATTTTGCAAAAAAAGTGTGTTTTAAATAGCTAGACCAAAAACTTTTCAGCCTACGTATTATATATATATATATATATATATATATATATATATATATATATATATATATATATATGTATATATATATATATATATATATATATATATATATATATATATATATATATATATATATATATATATATATATATATATATATATATATATATATATATATGTGTATATATATATATATATATATATATATATATATATATATATATATATATATATATATATATATATATATATATAGGTGGCTTTTCATAACACGGTGGTCGATCTTGCTCAATAATAGTGTTTTAAGTTGAATTAATTTATTAGAAAGTGTTACAGTGGATGAAGTTGGGTTGGGAAAAGTCCTAAGACTATTCTTAGCAGTGAAAATTGTGTGTGTAGGGTTCTTCAAGTATAATTACTGAAAAATATTTACAACAATATTATAAAGGCTAAACTATTTGCTGGTCTTTTTTGCCACTTTAATGTGAAAGAGACAAACTGCACGGAAAGGAATAATTGAAGTTGTCGAAGATGGATTGTGTGATATGCTCCGATAATTTTGTTGTTAACAGTAAGACAGTAACTTGTGGTTTTTGTGAAAACAAATTTCACAGTGTATGTGTTAGAATAAAGGATGCTGCTTCAAAACTCGTGAACGATATGGAAAACTTAATTTGGTACTGTGATGAATGTATTCAAGTTGTTAAACAGAATTTGAAATTGATGGATAATTTAATTAATATAAAAAAGAGTGCTGAAGCGGCCGAAAAACGTTCTGAACAGTGCTTTAAGGCTTTAGAAGATATAAAAAACCAAAATAACTGCGAGTATCCAGGAAGACCCACTAAAAAATAGAGATGGCATGCAAATGGAAACCAAAACTTATGCTAATGCTCTAAAAGAGGGAGTTATAATTGTAAAGCCAAAAAATATGGGCGAAAGTAGGAATACGGAACAAACCCTTCATCAGCATATGGATCCAGTAAATTTGGGAGTAGGGATCCGATCGATGAGGAGTGCCAAGGAAGGAGCAGTGGCAATATGTTGCAGAAATGATGAGGAAGCACAAAAACTAAAGTCAAATATTGAGCATGAAGTAGGGTGAAAACTACTCTATCAGTGTGCCAAGCAAAAAGAGACCATGTATAAAAATTGTGGGAATCGGTAAAGAATATACACATGATGAACTAATCAATAATTTACGAAGACAAAATCAAGGAATTGTAAGTGAGGAAAGCAACTTTTTAGTAAAAGTTGTTAAAAAAATGGTAAACAAATATATGGCAATAGTGGAATGTGACACAAAAACATTTCATAATGTGATGGACAAAGCTGAAGGAAGACTTTATATAGGGTATGATGCATGCCGATGCTACGAATACGTTAATATTATGAGGTGTTATAACTGCTACGGATTTAAGCATTTGGCAAAGGAATGTAAGCATGGAAAAGTGTGTGGAAGATGCTCAAACGGAAACCATGAAACTAGAAATTCTAATAGTGATTTCCTGCAATGTGCGAACTGCAAATCTAGTAATGAGAAGTATAAGCTGGGATTGGATTCTGCCTTTAGTATGGATTATCCCACATACCTGCACTGGGTCAAAGGTGAGAGAGCCAGAATCAATTATGTGGAAGTTCAAAAATAGCAATCATTTAAAGTAAGCGGGGGGGAGAAAATTTATGCAGATACCTCTGGGTCTTTAAGAGAAATCACTATCCTACATCAAAATATACAGTGTATACGAACAAAGACTTTGGAAATGCAAATGTATATAGAAAGCATGAATAAAAAACCTGATCTAATTTGTCTGTCGGAGCACTGGATGGAAAAAGAAGAAGAAACTTTTATAAGGATTCAAGGGTATAAACTCGGATCTTCTTTTGCAAGACCTAGCATGAAGCATGGAGGTGCATGTATCTTTGGAAGGGAAGACCTTCATTTTGAAGAAGACAAGAATATTGTGCAAAGTAGTGTTGAGGGGTCTATAGAATGTGCTGGTGTCGTAGACAAAGACTTAAGGTTACTAGTTGTTTGTGTATATAGGAGAGGATTGGGGTCGTTTGAGACATTTATAGACAAATTGGAAGAAATATTAGATTATATTAGGGTAAAGTATGTTAAATTTAAACTTGTATTGGCCGGAGATTTTAATTTAAACATGTTAGTAAGAACGATTAAGAATGACCTATTTATGGATCTATTGTCGGGTTATAATTTGAGGCAGGCTATTTTTGCACCGACAAGGAGGCAAAGAACTCATCCACACTTATAGATAATATTTTTGTAAATATTGATGGTTTTAGTGCTGCTGTGATTGAAAATGCTCTCTCGGATCATCATCATGCGCAGCTTATTTCATTTCACTCGGAGCAGGTTGAAACTTTAGATTACAAGTATATTAAAAAAAGAATATTTTCAAGAAAAAGATTACTTCTGTTTAGGCAGGAGCTGCAGACTGTTGACTGGAGCCCCATACTGGAGTGCAATGACGTCAATGTATGCTATAATACATTTATAAATATAATAAAATGTCTAATGAATGTAATTTTTCCAACAAAAAAATATAATTGTAAAAAAACTTCATAATGGTTGGATAACTAAAGGTATAAAAATTTCATCTAAAAATAAAAGGAAACTATACTGCGAGAAAAAGAAAGGTAAAATATCTAACGATGAATTCAAGAGATACGATAAAATTTTAAAGAAAGTTATATTGGAAGCTAAAAGAAAATCAAATACTGAATTTATTTTGAATTCTGATAATAAAAAAACTAGGGCAACCTGGTCATTGGTAAGGAATATATCTGAAAATTCTCAAAAAAATTCAATAATCGACACTTTTGCGCCGAAATATGGGGATTCAGTGACAGCATTGAATGCTTTAAACCATTAGTTCATTAATTCTTGTCCAGATGTTGATGGTAGTGGGACAGTTGACTCATTCCCTATAGAAGCGAACAGCGAACGATATTCTTAGAACCAACTAGCACTGAAGATGTCTGTAGATGCATAAAAAATTTGAAAAAACAAAAAATCCGTAGGAGAGGACCAGGTGCCTGTTTCGCTGCTGAAGGAGACGGCAGATATTATATCTATACCTTTGGAACATATTATTAATGTTATGTTCTCGACAGGAGTCTTCCCATACCAATTAAAGCTTGCACATATAAAAGCAATATATAAAAAAAGGTACCGAGCTGAAGAAAAAAAAATTATAGGCCGGTATCACTGCTATCAAATGCCAACAAAATTTTTGAAAAAATATTATACTCCAGATTGATATCCTTCCTTGAGCGAAACAATGTCCTGGCTGATCAGCAGAATGGCTTCAGTCGACATAAATCTACTATTAGAGCTATTTATCAAGCCATGTCAGAGATTCTTAATTCTTTAAATGATGATAGGGTGACTGTGGCCATGCTTCTTGATTTGTCAAAAGCATTTGATTCGGTAAATCACTCAATACTTTGCTTAAAACTAGAGAAGTATGGAATTAGAGGTGTAGCTCTTCAGCTCATAAAATCATATTTAAAAAACAGAACACAATGTGTTATTGAAACAGACCCTTGTGGAAAGCTTGCTTGCTCTGAGAAGGTCATAATAAAAAGGGGTGTACCTCAAGGTTCAATTTTAGGACCCCTGTTATATATACTGTATACTAATGAATTGCCTAAAGTGTCGCATGACTATATAGTGCTGTATGCCGATGATACTACTCTGATCTTTAAAGAGGTAAATAAACATCTCTTACTTCAAAAAATGGTTAATACTCTAAACCTATTAAGGCAATATTTTACGTCGAATGATCTACTTTTAAATATCTCAAAAACACAGATGATTCTATTTTCTAACAGAAGTAATGAACGTGTAACAGTAACATATGACAACATTGATGTAGTTTCGGGAGATGAGATTTTATTTCTTGGAGTGATTGTGGACAGGAGACTTGACTGGAAGTGTCATGTCAGTGCTTTGGCCAATAATATGGCTAAGTATTGTTACGCGCTAAGAGTCATTTTAGATTATGTTGGTGAAGACGCAGCACTGTCTTCTTATTACGCCTACATTCATTCGCGTATGAGATATGGAATCATCTTTTGGGGAAATTCCTGTGAGATAAACAGAATTTTGGTTTTGCAGAAGAAGTGTCTAAGAGTAGTGTACAGAATAAAGGCAAGAGATAGTTGTAAAAACGTATTCATTTCAAAACGGATTTTTACTGTAATAAGTTTATATATATATGAAGCAGTGTTATTTGTTCATAGTAATAAAGACCTATTTCAAGAAAGCATAAGAGTGCATGAACATAACACTAGGTTAAAAAATGATTTAAAACCAAACAAAAGTAAATATTCCTATATACAAAAGAATGTACATTTTTGTATTCTAAGATTGTACAATAGTTCTCCTAATCATGTTAGAATTTTAAGAACGAACTTGCTGAAACTAGTAATTAAGAATTATTTAGTCCGTAAGGCATTTTATAGTTTGGAGGAGTTCTTTGCTGATGAATCTCGGCTATTTTTATGTGTGTAACTAGAATATTTGATAAAATGCAATATTTCTTAGTTTAAGAACTTTTGACATTGTTCCACGCTCCTATATGGAGCTTTGTAATTTACAAGGAATAAATAAAAAACATTATCTATCTATCTATCTATCTATCTATCTATCTATCTATCTATCTATATATATATATATATATATATATATATATATATATATATATATATATATATATATATATATTTATGAGTATTCTACCCACAGAAACAATGGCTCTACTGGCAATTTTTTACGAAACTGAAAATTAATATTTTTTTAAAAAAAATTGAAATATTAGAAAAACTACTAGGTTTAGGTATATAACATTATTAGTAAAAAAAGTTATAAAATTTTATGCAGAAACATAGGATGTTCCAGTTAAAAAAACATATGTTATATCGACCTCACTTTTTTGGAGTACCCTGTATACTCAAAAATAATTTTAAACTGTGCACCTTAACATTTCCTAAAACTATTGTATTTAACATTTTTTCGTCATTCCTGAAACAAATGAGAAAATGAACTTTTCTCTATCTTTGACTCACCCTGTACAACGTCTTCTGAAGGGACGCCACGTTCTGACGATAGGACTCACCTTTAGGGGTGAATAGATATGTTTACGTTCTTTTGGCAAGATGGCATGTATTAACAATAAAAAGTTCAGAAAATTTCAAGCTAGCGCAAAAAAAAAAAAAAAAAAAAAATTAATTCCAACAAGATATTTTAAGAGTATTTCAAAATTTTGGATGGAATGACTTCCTGCTGTCTACGGATATTCTTCTGAGTAGCCGATGTACGAGCATTCAAAGTGAATGAAGAGATAAGCGTACTGTCATCTGCAAAGCTGTAGATTGGATTCCCGGTCTTTTCCAGCAGATCGTTAATGTAAATGAGAAAAGAGAGTAGGAGATAGTATGGAGCCTTGGGGCACACCGGCGTTGACAGTGAAGGTGTTAGAAAGAAATCCTTGGACTGCCACTCGTAAAAGAACGCTTTCTGAGGAAACATGAGAGCCACAAACAGAACTTTTCAGACATACCATAAGAGCGTAGCTTAGCCAAGCTTACCTAAGTCAGAAGATCTCCTGCCATATTGGTGATCGCTAATAATGTTGAATCTTTCAAGATATTTTAGAAGATGCTGACTGATAGCCTTTTCCATGACTTTCGATATCATTGAAAGCAGTGCGACTGGTCGGTAGTTATTTGGCAAGGTCTTCTTGCCTTTTTTAGGTATCGGCTGAACCGTGGCACATTTCCAACAGGAAGGAAATATTCCCTTTCTGTAGGATAGGTTGAAAAGTCTACAGAAAACTGGTATTAGTTTCCTCGCACAGTTTTTCAGAAATATGGCAGGTATTCCATCAGCGCCAGAAGTTTTTTTTTGGTGTCTAGCTTCATTAGAATACGTTTTTTTTGATATTGTCTAAAGACAATGTCGGGCATCCTTGACTGCACTATGGGAATAGTAGGTGGTGTTTTTTCTTGAAAATCGACAGTAAAATGTGAAGTAAAGAGTTCAGCCAACAAGTTCGCTTTCTCAACAGGTGTTGTTGCAATAGAATTATCTGGCCGTGTAAGTGGTGGTATGGTGGATTTGGCGAAATTTTTACTAACTGCCTTAGCGACTGGTCAAAAGGACCTGGAATTGTTGGGACAAGAGAAAAGTTTGTTTCTAATTCGTTGATTCTGTGTCTCCTTGGTTTCGTCGATAAGTTCTTTGCATCTGTTCCGGGCACGACTAAAGGTGTTACGATTTGCATTTTTGGTCAAACCAAGGCTTACCGTTGGAAGGACATTTCTTCGAAAAAGGGATATAAGCTTCTATACCAGCCAAAATAACATCGGAAACCTCCCTGGCGCAGTCAGATGGGTCGTCGGATCGAAAAACAAACGTCTAACCAAGAGGAAGTTCGAAAATATTCCATGAGATCTTCTCATTTAGCAGATTTATAGTGCCAAATCTTGCGCGGTTTAGGCGCCTCTCTGTCAATGATTGGTAGGATACTCGATGTCGAAAGCAGTTTATGGTCGGAAGAACTTAACGGCGGATTTACGGTGACCATGTAAATCACCCTACTGGTGGGTAAAAACAGTTCAAGAAACCTAGCAAACTCCCCGTCTCGATCAGGGATCCGTGTTGGTCCGCCAATAAACTGAGTTAAGCCAAAACTGATTGGAAATGATTCAGCTTCACGACCCGGTTTCGTCGATAGTATTTAAATATTTAAGCCAGTTGATATTGTGGACATCAAAGTCGCCCAGGATGTTAATTGTAAATGATCGATGGTGTCTGCAAGAGAAGCGAAAAGTGTTCTAAAGTTAGTATCACTTGGTGGTCGATAGAAAATACAGATGAACTTTATGGTTTGTTGAGTCGTTATTTTTAACCACATAACATCAAAGTTTGGGGGCTCCAGAGCCTCTTCTAGTTGGCAAGAGAGGTCGCTTCTGACAAAGACAGATTCCAAAGTTACGCCTAAATCGGGAATAGAAGTCGTACCCAGGATAAAGATAGTTGACTGTGCTGGTCGATGGTCGGCCTTGATTTCACAGAGAGCGAGTACATTAGGTTTATTTGATTGTAGGTGTTGGTGCACTGAATTTATGTTCGAGTTTAAACCTCATATATTGCAAAAATCTATTTTAAAATTATGATCTCTGCATGTCGACGCCCCTGAACCAGCCCCCACCCGGAGATCCGAACGGGGGGCTATTTTACCTCCGGAATTTTTTGTATCCAGGTGCCTCACCATGCTATTTGGTCCTACAGTCCGGGACATCGGAACAGCCACGAAACGTTAAACAACTTCACGCAACCTAAGCCGATGCGATGGTATCACACCGAGCGATTCTGGTGGGATTTGGGCATCTACTATCTAGGTTGTTCTTTAAGTCGCCGCGGTACGGGATATATAAATACATACATATATCTATATACATATATATATATATATATATATATATATATATATATATATATATATATAGATATATATATATATATATATATATATATATATATATATATATATATATATATAAATATATATATATATATATATATATATATATATATATATATATATATATATACATAGATATATATATATATATATATATATATATATATACATAGATATATATATATATATATATATATATATATATATATATATATATATATATATATATATATATATATACTTAGCGGTCAAAAGCCATTACAAAACTTAAATTTGGCATCACCGTATTCAATTCTGCTTGCACCTGTTCCGTTTCTAACCAACCGATCTGTTTTTATTGAAGGTAAGTTCAATCAAACTAGAGTCCAATGGTCGACTCTCTAATAGTACCTTGAATAGCTTAAAAAGCTTCTCTATATACGTCAGAAACCATTCAATTTTTCAATCATTTATTACCGAATGAGCGTATAGCCATATATGGACTTTTATTTTTATTTACTTCCTGTTATTTTATAATGTAATTTATCAAAGTTTTATTTTATGTAAAAAATAACCGAGGAAGGGTTCTATTTAGTTGTATCTAAGAACCATTAATTTATTTTGTTGGGTGTTAGTAATGGCGTATCTTCTATATATATACGTACAGGATATTTAATTTGAAAGATTTTCCTTTGTGAGCGTTGATGATTAGAAACCGGATATCAGATTCTTGCTGAAAATTACTAGTTATTGCATGAAAAGAAATATTTTTGTTTTTATTTCTTTATTGGTTGAATGTATGCATTATATTTTAAAGCACTGAATAAAAATTGTTAGATTTACACCATAGACGTCCAATTGATTTTGTTTGCCCCTTATTGACTTTAAGGAGCTATACCAGTGTGATAATTTCAAAAAATCGATTTTTTTTTTACATATTTCGATGCTTCTATATGTATAAAATAATAGATCGAAGTATTACAGTCGGCCTATGTTTATTTTTGAAAATACAGTTTTTTGTAAGCGTAACGCGAATCGGAGCAGGTATTAAAATTCCAATGCCATGGCGTCATCATGTAAGTAAAAGTTAAACATCTAATACTTCAGTGAACTCAAAATAGTCACAAAGGTAAGTACTTGGCAAGAGATCATTATTTATCTGTTACACTATAGTCATTCTTTAAACGTGCTTTTCTCAAAACTGCTTTTTTAAATTTGCTGCAGCTGTGACTCAAAAACAATTTATTGTATCGACTTAATTTTTTTTTGCAGGTCAAGGATATCTTTTGTCGTACCACGAACCGTGGATTTTTTGATTAGATTAAAAACGTCGATTTGGCATGCAAGAAACGGACACTTTTTTGGCGGAAATGTTATACTTTTATTTCTAACGCCGCCATTCTTACAATTTTCAATATTTTTCAAAATTCATGGTTGATGGTACTGAAAATTATCTCTATTTTTATGGTCATTTTTGATATACCCAATGTGGAGGCGCCAATCATGGCAGCAGTGGAGCTACTATTTTTTTCACCTGTTCCGTTATTGGAGCAAAAGTCCAGTAAATTTCAATATTTTGTTTGGAAAAAATTTGTTTGTATTTGTAAACAAATAGCAAATAGATACTCAACATTTTAAAATAATTGTTACAGTAGTTTTCTTTAAGAAAAATCTAGAAAAATGATCATTTGTTGCCCTGGTATAGCCCCTTAATAATACTAAAGTAAAAATACAAATAAATTACAAAATCAGGTAGCACTTGATATTGTTATTTTTTTTGCAGAGAGTGATCCAAATTTGTTTGACTTTTTACGGAAAAGCCACAGACAGAGCGTAACTTTATTCCTTGAAAATTTAGTTAGTAGAGAAAGTTTTGTCACACCTTAGTGCTCATTCTATGTGTGAGAGTTTTACAAAATCAGTAATCATTATCATCGCTTTCAATATCATTTACACATAGTAAATAAGGCCCTATGTGTTTAATTGATAAGGAAATGGGTACAGAAGTTTGAAAAAACTAGTTTGAATTTAAGTAAATGTGAGATAGGGCAAGGTCATGAAGAAAAGATGAAAACGCTAGGCGTGTTCCAGTGACAGTTAGCACTAAGTTCGACCTCTCAAAACAAAGGAGTACTAAGGTGCATAACTGTACACAGGAGGTTATTACAATGGATTTCTTATAATGACTGTCTGGTCGCCTGAGCTAGATAAAGCAAGCGGATACTGCTCAGAGAGTAAATTCATCAGTAACATGTTTGAAAGCTTCTCAGTTACCATTTTATTCTAATCTAATACTAAAGTATTAAAAGCTTTTACGTTTCCCTAATATGACGGTTTGAGTCACACCATATGCAGTAGATTAATCGGCATCTCTCTTCGATGATGACAGAGGCACAGTAAACAAAAAATCGATGGCTGGGTGGAACAGATTTTCCTGGCGTTACTTTTTTGATGATCACTATAATTTCACAGTTCCATTTGGTACTGTGATAATTGCATATATATATATATATATATATATATATATATATATATATATATATATATATATATATTTAGGGTGTTATGGAAATCGCTTAATATATTTAAACAAGTATATCTCTAGCATTCTGTTCAGCGATGGGTGTCATAGACGTCCGTCGTCTCTTTTTAATTCATTTTTAAGCTCCCTCTGCCTCTTCTCAGCTATACTGGCGCATTACTTTTTAAAATTATGTAGTCGAATAAAGAATTACATATATATAAATATATATATATATATATATATATATATATATATATATATATATATATGTATATATATATATAAATATATATATACATATATACATAAATATATATATAAATATATATATACATATATATATACATATATATATATATATATATATATATATATATATATATATATATATATATATATATATATATATATGTATATATATGGTGGAATGTAAGGGTTTCAATCCGTTCGTCTAACAATGAAATTGCACGACGTTTCGCTCGAAGCTAACCTGGCGGCAGCAGCAGCAAAATCACAGTATCAAGTAGCAGCAGTAGCAAGAACACTTAAAAATATCAAATGAGATTTTGGCGAAACGTCGTGCAAATTCATTGCTGTACGAGCGGATTGAAACCCGGAATTTTAATGTATTTATATATATATATATATATATATATATATATATATATATATATATATATATATATATATATATGTACATATAATAATATATATATATATATATATATATATATATATATATATATACATATATATATATATATATATATATATATATATATATATATATATATATATATATATATACATATCATCATAAAAATCCTTTCACCCCAATAATCATTCTCTAGGCAACTCGATCCTGCGCGATCTAACTTGACTCGTGCTTACACATACCAAGACTAAGGTCTCTCATCTTACTTGATCGGTCCACCTTATTGGAGACCGTCCCCTTGATCTTCTACCTTCTACCTTCCCTGTTACTATAAGCTTTTCCATGGCATCCATTTTCCTCAAAATGTGATCAAAATATTACAGGTACTGTCTATTAATTCTATTTGAAAGTCGGTTATTTATACTAAGCTCTCCAAGAATTGATACATTAGTACGATGTTCGGTATATTATACTCCAAGGATTCTTCGATATGCCCACATCTCAAACCTATCGACCTATCGATTCGTCTCTTGTCAGCTTGTTTAAGGGTCCATGTTTCCGATGCGTAAGTTGCTATGGAGAATATAAGGCTGGATAGCAATCTTAACTTTGAGTGTTTTATGACAGCTGGATCTTTTCAGGCCTTAGTGAGTTTAATCGTCGAGTATCTAGCCATAGCCAAACGTCTTCTTACTTCCGCTTCACAGCAACATATTTAATTATGAGGCATCCCGAATAGTTGAACTGGCTACAACAGTGAAACCAGCAATTTCATTTATGCATGGCAGATCCTCATTACTACTAACAATCATTACTTTGGTTTTCGCTTTATTAATTGTCAATCCACAGTTTTTTGCTAGTGATTTCCAGGCGCTCCATAATTGATTCTAGGTCTTGTATTGAAGTTGCAAGTTATAACAGTATCATCCGCATATCTAAGGTTATTTCACTTTTTTATACTTATATATATATATATATATATATATATATATATATATATATTATATATATGTATATATATATTATATATATATATATATATATATATATATATATATATATATATATATATATATATATAGTGTCCTACTTAATCCCTGCTAATTGAATAAATATCGCTATCTAGACTAATTGCTTCAATTTATGGCGTAATTACTAGTTCCTCGAAGTAATGTATAGCTTGTAGCTTTTCCTATTAAATATGTTTTCCTTCATCACACCAAAACAATACCATAAACGCAACAAGGATATTACTACAGCAATAACTAAATCAATTTAGTTGAATTCTATTCGTAACTAGCTATTCTTAGTATAAATTTTTAGTCGGATTGTATCTAGTTGTATAACATGCACTTGTGTTATTGGAACGTATCTGAGATGTAAATTAAATGTCTGATATCAAAACAGATTGATTCTGGTAAACACAAGAGGGTTAAATTGATATCAGGCCAAATGCGATTTATCGCTTCATAAAAAAATAAATTATTATAGGTAATTAGAGCAATTTTATAATATAAAAACCGGCCAAGTGTAAGTCGGACTTGCACAGTTATGTTCGGTACGGTTATTGCTTTTAAAATAAAAAATTATGTTACCCTAAATGAGTTTTCAATAAAGTTTGTTTCCGATCTTTGTTGAAAACTGATGACCGTGAAATTTTTGGTTTTTTTATATACCAGATAAATTATCAAAGATAATGCATTCCTGATAATTTTCGTTCACCTTGTGCAGAATATTCCAGAATTTGTTCAAAATTTTTTTATCAGTACTTTTAGAGATAAGGGGGGATAACGATTTTTGACAATTTTTTAAAAATATTACAGACAAAAGTGTGTGCAAGTATTACATCATATATATTCAGATGTGGCTGGTAGACAGACAGACAGACAGACGGAGAGACAGGCAAACGGACATACAAACGGACAGACAGAACGGTAGACAGACACCGAAGTGATCTTATTATACAACGCAACGTCTGTCTGCTCGTTAGTGCGCTTATCACTCGAGAACCACTTATCCGATTTACGTGTTTTTTTTTTAATTCATACATATATTTTGTTACGTTAGGTGACATAAGAAATAAGCAGCGACAATAATAGTGAATCAAAAAAACCTAAATAATAATTCTGTAGACCACGCAAGCGAAGCCGTGGGCCCAGCTAGTATGTGTATATTTTTAAGTTAAATATAATTATATAAGGTTATGATATTTCAATGCTTTTTTTTGTTTATCTTTCCCTAAAAGTACATAATATTTACAGTAAGATACTCTGGCCCCAGATCAACAGAAGAATTGTTACTAACTAGTACCGCTAATCAGCTCGATAGTTGGGGTTCTAACACAGTAATAAAAATCTATATAAACTTCTAAAAATGAACAAAGGCCATATTTTAGCAATAACCATTGTTCTCTCATCTGCCAATCCCTCGGGGAGGCATTTCACCGTTAGTTTCTTTCCTCTGCGGTGACTGCTAGTGATAGCATTGGTCGGTATATTTATTTGTCGTACATGATGTAGGCGTACTTCAGGCAACGTCTTGACAGATCTGTAAAACTGACTGAAATGTTTTTGTTCGGTGCTGTTGGTTATAGCGCTTCATCGATTGGTATGCTGGGATATAGAATCAAGCAAGAATAAAACACCAGACAAGAACGTAAGCGCTTAATGAGCCACTTAACTCCGGTGAGTCAGCATTCAAAATACCAAATAAGATCGTGATGATACCTCTGCAAGATTCCCCTCACAATATAACCAACGAATAGTATACGAAAAAAAAAGCAGACCTGCGATTTCTTACGTCTGAGAAAAGCGTTACATTACCAAATAAACTACAAATTATCAGGTAATTGCAGATCAAGCTTGGAAATTGTATGGACAGCTAAGGAGCTTATTTTCCCGTGCAATATTGAAAAATTGTTGTTTTAATTTATGTTATCTATAAATAAACCTCAAGTGAATGAAAAGCAATTGCTTTTCGATATCTATAAACCTATTCAACCATATCATGCTAATATCATACTGTCCAAGGCTTAATATTTTCTGAAAACAATAACATTAACAATCGATTTTTACCATACAAGTTGGACAGGCGAGCTTAAAGGAAAAAACCAAATATAAATATGAATGTATTTCTCTTTTATAAGTAAAATATTAATTGTTTAGAGTGAAATAGGTATATTTATATTAAATTTTATATTTCTATAAAGTTTAATTTGAGAATGGACATACACAAATATATGTATAGGGTGTTTTCTAGGTTACAGTATTTTTTTGAGGTATAATATTTATTAAAATAAATCTCTTCGCCAGATATGCGGTATACATATGTTGAATACTAAAACTGGTAAAGCCTTTTGAAGTTTTTAAAATTATTAATTTCGATCCTGTCAAACTTCAACATTGTCTCGTCTGCTGACGATTTTATTTTGGTATCGGTGTTAACAACACTTTGAATAATTTACATTTTATTATGTTGGTAAAGGGTACGTGTATATTCAATAAATAACAATGCAGGTGGTTTTGTATATACACTCCTGGACAGAATTAACGCAACAATATATTAAATCATACAAATCTCTATAATGAATTAATTTTAATAATTTTTTATGAACATTGGTTACACTAAAAGTTAGAAAAAACTTATTCGGATACTTTAAAAGTGAATTAGCTACCAAATTTCTCTATAAGATTCGAATTAAAATTATTCTTAAGACCTAATAACAAAATCGTTGAAATTATGTAATAATGAAAAAAATAAACTGGGACACTAGTAGCAAAATTAATGGTGTAACTGGGACACTAGTAGCGTGTGTTGCCTCCTCTACTTCGGATGACAGCGTTTATGCGCCTAAGCATGCTTCTAATTAAATTTTGGATAAAATCTTGAGGAATTTGCTCCCATTCTGTGATAACTGCATCTTCAAGTTACCTCAGGTTTCTAGGTGCTGGTATATGACGTTTCACATTTTTCTTAAGGTGATCCCATACATGTTCTATCGGATTCAGATCCGGGTTTTTTGCTGGCTATTGCATAATCGGTATATCAACTTGATTAAGATAATCAAGTACGTCTCTAGCCACGTGAGGTCGAGCGTTGTCTTGCATAAACAGGAAATCGGACCCCACAAAATGACCGAAAGGCATCACATGTTCTATTACAACATTCTCAAGATAGTAGTCAGCATTCATGGATCTCGTACGGACAGGAACTAACTCTGTGCGAGCATCAAAGCAGATGCCACCCCAGAACATAACAGAGCCACCGCCGAATGGAATCCTTGCAGAGATATTGCAAGGAGCAAACCTCTCTCCTGGTCTTCGCCATACTCGCTCACGACCATCTGGATGTTTTAGACTAACCCTAGTTTCATCTGTGAAGAAAACTTGTTTCCAATCATCCACAGACCAGTTTTCGTGATTTCGAGCAAAACGTAACCTAGCAACTCTGTTCTCTCTAGTAAGCAAGGACGCAGTGGCTGGTCTCCTACTGTTTTAATCCAGCTTCATTTAACCGTCTTCTAACTGTTTTAGAAGAAATTGTGACATTGCGAACAGCTTCGAGTTCGTTTCTTATTATAGAACTAGTGACAGTCCATCTAGGTCGCTACTGCATCGTTTTCGCCCTTGCCCTAGCCTTCTAGAATAAGTTCCTACTTCATTCAAGCGTCTCACCATACGACTTATTGTGGAACGATGTTTGTCTAACAAATTGGCAACATAACTCTGACAATATCCCTCGTCTAATAAAACTGAGGCTCGCACTACCTCGTGTTCAGTTAAATTCCGTGTTCGATTCATTTTTTTAATTCTTCGGGGTTAAAAATAAAACAGTTTACCACAGAAACGTATTACTTTGAAAAAGTGAACAATTTATAAGCTTACTTTTAAAGAAAATCTGTCGCATTATTACAGAAAATTGTTTATCTTCTAAAAAATTCTTTAAAACTGTAAATCTAAACGAATTGTTTTGATTTCTGTCATGAACAACGAAACAAAATATGCATAGCCTACTATTCAAATACTCGATAAACTTTAAAACTGACATAAGAAAAAGATAAATTAATTTTCAGATTGTTGCGTTAATTTTGTCCAGGAGTTTATAACACGCTATTGTGTTTCTTCAACCTTTACTAGAAATAAATAGTATTTTCAAATTTCGGATCGGAGTAGTATTTTTTTTGGTGAAAAATATTTTTTTTATAAAATAGTTCGATAAAGTCAGATTTTGCGAATGCCTTTTTCAGTAAAATAATATAAACGAAAATTATGCTAGATCAATTTCAGTTACCAACGAGGTTATATTTGTCACAAATGTAGTAATTAATTTTCAAATTACTCACAGTGAGCGGAGAAAAACAACTATGTAATTTTCCGACCGAATATTTAACGATTTTCAATAAATATACGGAATACTGGTAGTTCAAGTTATCCGTATTTCTTACAAAATATTGTCTATTCGTGCCTGCATTATTTCTAGGATTGCTAGAGGAAGGACTTCTAAATGTTTTACAAATGATGTATGTCCTTACGTTTCAGGAGGGAAAGAGGGGATTTAAATATCAATCTTTTTAACAGACGAGTAGTCCCAAATGTACCAATATCCCTATTACTCTCGTTAAAAGACGGTATGAACAGACCACCACCATCTGGTGGTCTGTTTGCAAACTTACGACGTTAGTCGTTGTCCTCGTTGTTCCTCTCATTACCGCACCCTGCACCTGCACCTCTCCCTTTCGATAATTTTGATCTAAAATTCTGCCGTAGTTTGGTTTCTATTTAATTTTTTATAACTTGTAAACACGCAGCTGTAAAATAAACACTGAATATGTCTTTCACACATGACACTATTCACTATACTTTACCACTACGCCAAACACTTTAATTTTGCCCTCGACGTGCGTTTCGCTAACTATGTTAGCTTCATGAGGAGCGACGATGTAGTCAATGTTAGCTTTATCGGCAATGATTGACTACAGTTAGTCATTCCTCCTGACGAAGCTAATATGGTTATCGAATCTCACGTCGAATGCAAAAATTGCTATAATGTACTCAAGAATGCCCGATATTATATTCAGTTCAATACCTGCCATAATACTGAAAAACTGCGCGAGAGAACGCGACTGGAGTCTATTCTGCAAGTATTTCATGGAAAGTGTTCGATGGATGTAGCCCGCTTAATTCCTCCCAAAGCGGTGCGTGCTAGGAATACACGTCGTGCTAATACTTCACAACCTAGTGACGTTCAGTTTGTCACTATTTGTATAACCCCTTTTTAAGCAGTCTTTTATATGAAGAACCTCATCCCTTTGGAATGATTTGGCCAGGTTGTGTTTCCCACCGAGTACAGTTAACAGTGATTCAATACCAATGTGAACCGCTTTTTCTGCACACACGTCGCTTCTGTATCGCTTTAGGAACTTTCTTGTGACAGGTGTTCTACGCCCATAAAAGAAGGCTAAAGTTGAGAAGGTGAATTTATTTAGCGGCAAAAATAATGCTCCAACTTAACAAACAACCTGTACATTAAGATACTTAAAAAAAACCACAGATTGCGGGTCGTTTTTACACATTTAGTTTCAGCAAAGTAATTTATTTACAGAGTTATTTGATACCTTGATTGACGATAACTGGGTAACATTATTATTTATAACAAATTTACAGTTTACAATCTATTGTCATCTATAATATATATAAAATGCAACGTCTCTTTGTCTGTATGTCTGTCTGTCTGTCTGTCCGTTACTGCGCTTATCACTGGAGAACCACTTATCCGATTTACGTACTTTTTTTTTAAAACATACATATATTCTCTGGCCAGGTTAGAGGCTATATTTTATTACGATAGGTAGCGTAAGGAATGAGCAGTGACGATAATAGTGAATGAAGTCGGAAAAAAGTTTGCCGCTAGCGCGTTTCCTTGCAATACACAGCCTAAACCATTAAATATGGAACAATATTATATAGCAGAGAATATCTATAATCTATAATATATATAAAATGCAATGTCTCTCTGTCTGTCCATTAGTGCGTTTATCACGCGAGAACCACTTATCCGATTTACGAGTCTTTTTTTAAATTCATACGTATATTCTTTGGCCAGGCTATATAATAATAATAATAATAATCTATATCTATAATATATAAAATGCAGCGTCTCTCTGTCTGTCTGTCTGTCCGTTAGTGCGCGTATCACTGGAGAACCACTTATCCGATTTACGTGCTTTTTTTTAAACATACATATGTTCTCTGGCCAGGTTATCTATCTTTTTTTTTTTTTTTTTTTTTTTTTATTAGTCTAGCACACGTGCTGCAGGAAGTCCCTAAAGCGCTCCAGGAGCGGCACGAGTGCGGAAAAAGCGATTCACGTTGTTCTTGAATCGCTGTAAATTGTACTCGGTGGGAAACACAGCGCTGGGCAAATTATTCCAAAGGGATGACGTTCTCCATATAAAAAATTGCTTGAAAAGCGTCGTACGCGGAGTAACAAGCTGAACCTCATACGAATGCGAAGCACCAGCGCGAAGTGTATTTCTAACATGCACCGCTTTGGGAGGAATTAAGCGGGCTACATCCTTCGAACACTTTCCATGAAAATACTTGTAGAACAGACTCAAGTCGCTAACCGTTCTTCGATGTTCCAGCGAATCAAGGCCGCCGGTCAATTCCGGGTCCCCAATCAGACGGACCGCTCTCTTCTCTGAACAGAATCCAACAGATGCAGTGTATGTTTGGGAGCGGAGCCCCAAACGTGGGAGCAGTATTCCATAGTTGGTCGAATTTGGGCTTTGTAAAGAATTAACAGTTGCTGTGGGGTGTAAAGCTTTCTGGTTCTAAATAATATTCCCAACTTTTGAGAAGCTCTCCTTGCTATGCCTGCAACATGTTCATGCCAAGACATATTTGCTCCCAAACTAACGCCCAACAAATTGAGCGACGATGCTAGGGGAATGGAGTGCCCCGACATAACTATGTCGGGTTCAGCAACGTTAACTTTTTTAGAAAAAAACTGCCGCTTGGGTTTTTGTAGCGTTAAATTCCACTTGGTTACTGTCACCCCAAGATAGAATTTCTTCCAGGTCTTTGTTAAGTTGAACGACCTCCTGCTGTCTGCGGATATTCGCCTCAGCAGCCGATGTCCGAGCGTTCAAGGTGAATGAAGAGACAAGCGTACTGTCATCTGCAAAGCTATAGATTGGATTCCTGGTCTTTTCCAGCAGATCGTTAATGTAAATGGGAAAGAGAGTAGGAGACAGTATGGAGCCCTGGGGCACACCGGCGTTGATAGTGAGGGTGTTAGAAAGAAATCCGTCGACCGCCACTCGTAAAGAACGCTCTCTGAGGAAACATGAGAGCCACAAACAGAACCTTTCAGACATACCATAAGAGCGCAACTTAGCCAACAGTCCATCGTGCCAAACACGGTCGAATGCCTTGGATATGTCAAGAGCAACCGCTCGAGATTCTCCAAAGTGTTCAATTGCGTTGTTCCAAACATGTGTTACATAAGTCAGAAGATCTCCTGTTGATCTATGTTTACGAAAACCATATTGGTGATCGCTAATAATATTGAATCGTTCAAGATATTTTAGAAGATGCTCATTGATAACCTTTTCCATGACTTTCGATATTATTGAAAGCAGTGCAACTGGTCGGTAGTTATTTGGCAACGTCTTCTTACCTTTTTTAGGTATCGGCTGAACTGTAGCACATTTCCAGCAGGAAGGAAATATTCCCTTTCTGTAGGATAGGTTGAAAAGTCTACAGAAAACTGGTGTTAGTTCCCTTGCACAGTTTTTGAGAACTATGGCAGGTATTCCGTCAGCTCCAGAAGCCTTCTTGGTGTCTAGCTTCATTAAAATACGCTTTATGATGCGCTGTCTGAAGACAACATCGGGCATACTTGACTGCAATATGGGAATAGTAGGTGGTGTGTTTTTCCTTGGAAATCGACAATTGAATGTGAAGCAAAGAGTTCAGCCAACAAGTTCGCTCTCTCAACAGGTGTGGTTGCAATGGAATTATCTGGCCGTGTGAGTGGTGGTATGGTGGATTTGGTAAAATTTTGACTAACTGCCTTAGCGACTGCCCAAAAGGACCTGGAATTGTTGGGACAAGCGATATATATATATATATATATATATATATATATATATATATATATATATATATATAAATATATATATATCGCTTGTATATAATATATATAAAATGCAACGTCTCTCTGTCTGTCTGTCTGTCTGTCTGTCTGTCTGTCTGTCTGTCTGTCCGTTAGTGCGTTACGTGCTGTTTTTTTTTTTAAAA
The DNA here is from genome assembly GCA_019049505.1 of Pachyrhynchus sulphureomaculatus. Classification (NCBI taxonomy): domain Eukaryota; kingdom Metazoa; phylum Arthropoda; class Insecta; order Coleoptera; family Curculionidae; genus Pachyrhynchus; species Pachyrhynchus sulphureomaculatus. Next base: position 45,060,175 of record CM032453.1, on the reverse strand, counting down.
CATACATATATTCTCTGGCCAGGTTATAGGATATATTTTATTGCGTTAGGTAACATAAAGAATAAGCAGTGACGATAATAGGGAATCAAGTCGGGAAAAAGGTGACCGTTAGCGCGTTCTCTTGCAATACACTGCCTAAACCATTAAACATGGAACAATATCATGTTGCAAGGAATATAGTTTATAAAATGCAACGTCTCTCTGTCTGTCTGTCTGTCCGTTAGTGCGCTTATCACTTGAGAACCACTTATCCGATTTACGTGTTTTTATAAATTTATACATATGTTCTATATAATTCGATATAAGCCTAGATAATGGGAGATAAGTATAAATAATGAGAGATAAGGAGAAATAATGGGAAATAAGCAGAGATAAGTCTGGATAATGGGAGTTATGGTGAGATAATGAGAGGTAAGGAGAAATAATGGGAGATAAGGAGAAATATTGCGAGATAAGTCGAGATAAGCCTAGATAATGGGAGATAAGGTAAGATAATGGGAGATAAGTTGAGATAATGGTAGAAATAATGGGAGATCAGGAGAAATAATGGGAGATGAGCAGAGATAAGCCTAGATAATGGAAATTATGTAGAGAAAATGGGAGATAAGGAGAAATAATGGGAGATAAGGGGAAATAATGACAGATATTTTATTACGTTAGGTAACATAAGGAATAAGCAGTGACGATAGAAGTGAATCAAGTCCATGCGAGCGGAGCCGCGGGCACGGCTAGTTAATTTATATAAATAAAAATTAAATGCTGTTCGTTGGTAAGCGTATCACTTGAGAACGGCTGAACCGATTTGGCTATTTTTTTTTTAAATGTTCGTAATAGTCCGAATAAGGTTTTTAGGGAAAAAAAATTGTAAAAGATGCCCGTAAAATTGGGAAATTCGGGAAAAACTGAAAGCGCTTTTTTCTATGGGATTTTTGTATGAACTCAAGACCATAACTCACGATTCGAACGATGGATATGCGTAATTCTTTTTTTGTTTTATTCGTTATGGTCCTGGAAAATTGGGACAATTACAAAGGAAAATTAGAAAATTCGCACAAACTGCAAAAATCATAATTTTTATATGCCCTCTCGATCATAACTGACGATAAGAACGACATATTTGGTTGATTTATTTTTTGTTTTGTTCGTTATGCTTCTGGAATGGAAATAACTCAATTGAATGTTTTCAATTGAAAAAAAAATCTGGAAGAACTGGAGAAAAATCTGGAAAAACGCATTCCAGCCTAACTTAAAATAAAATTACATTTGTTTTTACTTTTGTGTTATTTCGCGATCTGTCTAACAAGTGACAGCTGATTGTCAAATTGTGACTCAAGCCAATCGGTTAAACAGTGACGAAAAATTGATTTAGTTGTTTATTCTCAGTTGAATTTTGATTCTGTTGTAAGTTCATCGCAATCGTTTCATGAAATGAATTAAGTTTCGTCGTTTTATCTCAAACAAATTTACAGATTTACTTACGAAATAAGGTGAGTTTTGAAGTGACAAACGGTTATAAAGTAACAAGAAAGTGAATCAATTGTCCATTTTTAGTTGAATTGTGATTCTTCGCATCGTACATGGTGTCGCAATCGACACAATTGAATTGAATTGACACAATTTAATCGCATTGCAATGCCGCCAATAAGATGGAGCAATTTAGGTTGCGGAACTCGTAATGCTACAAACAAAACGAATTTTCGATCCAATCGCACTGCAGAGCAACACGAAGAGCGAAATGAAATTGAATGGAATTGATTTTTCACAAACACATTCAGCACGTACACAAGAAGAAAGAGAAAATGCAAACGAAAATAATATGCATCGAATGAGACACCATCGGTCAGTAGAAACCAATCGCGTGACAATGAATAATCGTGCAAGAAGACAAACTAATGTTGCGTTGAATACTCATCGAGTTGCATTCCGTTACAACTGATTACAGTACAGACCAATCCGTTGCTATTAGATCGATGAGCGCTTGTGAGCCCACATTGTAAGGCATTAAAATACCGAAATGAAACCCCTGGACTGTGTTGCGCAAGTGGCAAAGTCAAATTGGCGCCATTGGTCCCGCCACCAGAGCCATTGCGCTCATTGTTTTCTGGAACAGGAACAGATTCCACACATTTCCTGACACAAATCCAGAAATACAACAGTTGCTTCCAAATGACTTCATTTCTTCATTCATAGTTTCAACAAAGTAATCATTTGCAGAGTTATTTGACACCTTGATTAACCATTACTGGGTAACATTATTATTTATAACAAATTTACAGTTAACAATCTATTGTCATTAATACTAAATAATAATATGGTGAAACAATGCCACCCCTCTAACCTTCTACCCTCCGCTTTGACTCCTTTTATAGTTTAGTTTAAAAAATCTGCTTAAAATTTCATCAAAAAGCAACCAAAAATTTTTAACGACTCCACCTCTTTTACCACATTCGCATGTTAATATTGAAAGTTATGGAAAAGTGACATAACTTTTAAATCCCTCGACTTCAAGAAGCTTAACATATAATACAAGATATACGTAGCAACGCCTCTAACCACCTATTCAACCAGTGATTTTTTTACTACAAATAATGAGCCTAAAATTTGTCCATTACATAAATTTAAAAGCCGGAAAAAAATCTTATTGTACTATTGAAACAAACAACTCTCATCTCTTTTACGCCCTTGCTCTACTAAAATGGAAAATAATGAGAAAGGAAACTAATTTTGGGATTCTTCGACTTCAAAACTCCTGAAAAGGACATATAATGCGATATATCTGAGACAATCCCTCCACCATTTAAGCCCCTTGTATGTTTTATGCACAAAATTTGTTTAGGATATCAATATTACCATTAAAATCAGACTCAATTTATCTACACTCCACATTTCCCTTTAAGCGATATCGCTCAAAAACAATAAGCTTCACCTTATCGTCACGTAACATGTTTGTGCCACGATTGAAATTAATATCTAATTTCGTTCTAGACTTATTGTACCAACAACCTGATAGACCAACTAACGGACAGAGAGCCCGATGAAAATAAGTAACTAACACGTAAGCTGAAAAATTTGTGGTCTGACACATAGATTTTTAAACAATCCATATGATTTTTAGGAAGTACCAACCTTCAGACGATATGTGTCAAAATTTTATGACATTTCGACGGTTAGTTTACAAGTTACAGCGGTTTTAGTGACGTTACTTTTGATATTTTCAAAATAATGGAAAAATCGAATTTCTTGTATTGATTAAACACTGCTTTTTGATGGGAAAAAATACCATCCAAGCAAAGTAATGGCTCGATAAGTATTACGGGGACTCTGTCCCTGGAAAATCACTCATCGTTTATTGGTATGCTGAATTTGAACGCGTTCGTACAGATATAAATGATGCTGAACGCTCTGGACGCCCAAATGAGGTGGTTACACCGGAAAACACCAAAAGAATACACAAAATTGCTAGGGATGATCGTAAAGTGGAATTGCATAAGATAGCTAACACCCTAAAGATATCAAAAGAACGTGTTGGTCATATTTTGCACGAATAGTTGGGCATGAGAAAGCTCTGTTCGAAATGGTTACCATGTTTGCTCACAGTAGACCAAAAACAACAACGTGTTGATGATTCTGAGCGCTGTTTGGACCTGTTTAAGTGCAATAAAAATTATTTTTCATGCTATATGTGAAAAAGGATGAAATATGGAACCATCACTACACACCGGAATCAAATCGCCAGTCAGCTGAGTGGACAGTAGCGGATGAAAGCCGCCCGAAGCGACTAAAGACACAACAGTCGGCTGGGAAGGTTTTGGCCTCTGTATTTGGGATGCGCATGGAATAATTTTCATCGACTATGCTGAGAAGTGAAAAACCATCAATAGCAAATATTATATAAAGTTATTGGTACTTTTAAAGGTAAAAATCGCAAAGAAACGGCCCCAAATGAACGAGAAAAAATGCTCTTTCATCAAGACAATGCACCGTGTGACAAGTCAATGGTTACGATGGCAAAATTGGATGAATTAAAGCTCGTATTGCTTCCTCATCCACCATATTCTCCAGATTTGGCCCCCAGCGACTATTTCTATTCGCAGACCTCAAAGAAATGCTCGTGGGAAAGATATTTGGCTCCCATGAAGAAGTTATCGTCGAAACTGAGGCATATTTTGAAGGCAAAGACAAATCCTTCTATACAAGAAAGGTATACAAATGTTAGAAAAGCGTTGGACTAATTGTATCGCTCTTGAAGGAGACTATATTGATGAATAAAGTCAAATTTGGAAAAAAAATGTATTTTAAGTAGCTAGACCAAAAACTTTTCAGCCTACGTGTTATGTTTTTCGTGACGTAAAAACCCCAAAACGTGAAAAAAAATTTCGAAGGATAATTTTTTCACGAATACAGTACTGTCGTTTAGCAAGGAAACTAAAAAGAGTAGAAAATCTGATTGTTTCTCGGAACAAGAATATTTTATTCCAATTCTATTATTGATCTCTCTGATGATGATGGTCCTATTTTTGATCATCTAATAAAGTTATGAAATATCTCAAAAAACACTAAGATCTCTTGAAACGTTTGAAATAAAATAAATAACCCGTAGTAACACAATATCCAATCAGTTAGTAAAACAAATATCTTTAGTTACAAGTCTTCGAATGGTACTACCATGGAATTTTGGTTCCTTTGGAAGATTTAGTATTGCATTCGACACGCTATTTGTTAACCGTGTTAGCTAAACCAGGAGAGACAATTGACTCAATTATCGCTTCTAATGATTGATTCATTTACTCCTGACAATTCTAACGAGGTGCGTAGAGTGCAAAAATAAAATTTTTGTTGTCATTGTTGGGTAGTACTGTTAAATGATAGTTTAGATCTACAGATGTTTCTAGTATCGAAGAAAGGCAAACAATGCACAGTTTTTCGTATGGATTTAACAACTGTCATGCAGTTCTTTTCTCAGTGGTCGGTTTCTAAAATAGTGTTTTGGCACCTTAAAATAGGCATTCAAAGATTTAGAAACAAACATTTTGCCTGCCCAAGAATTCCAGGTTTTTTTTGGTCAACCGCTTCGGTCATTAATCAAAATTTCACCAAATACACTATACCATCACTCACATGGTCAACCCTGCAACAATACCAGTTCAGAAAGTCAGCTTGTTTGCTGAACTTTCTGCTTCACGTTCTACCGCTGATTTTCAAGAAAGTTCAGAAGGTGAATTTATTTAGCGGCTGAAATAATGCTTCAACTTAACAAACAACCTGTATATTTAAGATACTTAAAAAAAGCACATATTACGTGTCGTTTTACACATTTAGTTTCAACAAAGTAATTATTTATAAAGTTATTTGACACCTTGATTAACGATTACTGGGTAACATTATTATTTATAGCAAATTTACAGTTAACAATGTATTGTCATTAATACTAAATAATAATATGGTGAAACAATGCTCGGTGGCGAGTCAGATTTTTATATTTTGATGAATGTAGGCATGACCATTAGTCCAAGAAAAATATTTCAAATGAAACAACTAATAATATAACGAAGGACACTTTAAGTTTGATGGGAGAAATATTGCTTAGATTAAGTTTGTATATTCCGGGCGTGCCAAGGAAAAATACCCATTTTAAATAAAATATGTCTTACCATAGTCATACAAAAGTTGTCTTTACCCTGTTTCTCATCAATTTTTACCTACATCACTAAGTGAAATATTATATTGGTGACGTTCGTGGAAAACCTGTTTTTTTAGTTCGATTTGAAATGGTTAGTTATTTAAGTTTGTCTAAGCAACTGACTCTATACTGTAGGCCATATGGAGTATTGATAAACCATTAATATTAGGAAATCGATGGTCCGTCTCCAAAAAATGCTTAGCGAGATTTAAAAATATATGAATCCTAGCTGTGCCAGCAGCTCCGCTCGCGTGAACTACAAAATATTTGTTTAGTTTTTTTTTTTGCGCTGGCGGCAAACTTTTTTCCGGCTTGATTAACTATTATCGTCACTGCTTATTCCTTATGTTACCTAATGAAACAAAATATATACTAAAACCTGGCCAGAGGACATATGTATGAATTAAAAAAAATAGGTAAATCGGATAAATGGTTCCCGAGTGATAAGCGCACTAACGGACAGACAAGAAGATGTTGCGTTTTATAATATATATATATATATATATATATATATATATATATATATATATATATATATATATATATATATATATATACTCCTGGACAAAATTAACCCAACAATATATTAAATCATACAAATCTCTATAATGAATTAATTTTAATAATTTTTTATGAACATTGGTTACACTAAAAGTTAGAAAAAACTTATTCGGATACTTTAAAAGTGAATTAGCTACCAAATTTCTCTATAAGATTCGAATTAAAATTATTCTTAAGACCTAATAACAAAATCGTTGAAATTATGTAATAATGAAAAAAATAAACTGGGACACTAGTAGCAAAATTAATGGTGTAACTGGGACACTAGTAGCGTGTGTTGCCTCCTCTACTTCGGATGACAGCGTTTATGCTCTTAGGCATGCTTCTAATTAAATTTTGGATAAAATCTTGAGGAATTTGCTCCCATTCTGTGATAACTGCATTTTCAAGTTCCCTTAGGTTTCTAGGTGCAGGTATATGACGTTTCACATTTTTCTTAAGGTGATTCCATACATGTTCTATCGGATCCAGATCCGGGCTTTTTAGTGGCCATCGCATAATCGGTATATCAACTTGATTAAGATAATCGAGTACCTCCCTAGCCACGTGAGGTCCAGCGTTGTCTTGCATAAACAGGAAATTTGGCCCCACACATGTTTTATTACAATATTCTCAAGATAGCAGTCAGCATTTATGGATCTCGTACGGACAGGAACTAACTCTGTGCGAGCATCAAAGCAGATGCCACCCCAGAACATAACAGAGCCACCGCCGAATGGAATCCTTGCAGAGATATTGCAAGGAGCAAACCTCTCTCCTGGTCTTCGCCGTACTCGCTCACGACCATCTGGATGTTTTAGACTAACCTTAGTTTCATCTGTGAAGAAAACTTGTTTCCAGTCATCCACAGACCAATTTTCGTGATTTCGAGCAAAACGTAACCTGGCAACTCTGTTCTCTCTAGTAAGCAAGGGCGCAGTGGCTGGTCTCCTACTGTTTAATCCAGCTGCATTTAACCGTCTTCCAACTGTTTTAGAAGAAATTGTGACATTGCGAACAGCTTCGAGTTCGTTTTTTATTATAGAACTATCGACAGTCCTGTTTCTTAAAGCATATTGTCTTATAAAACGTTCATCTAGGTCGCTAGTGCATCGTTTTCGCCATTGCACTAGACTTCTAGAATAAGTTCCTACTTCATTCAAGCGTCTTACCATACGACTTATTGTGGAACGATGTTTGCCTAACAAATTGGCAACATAACTCTGACAATATCCCTCGTCCAATAAAACTGAGGCTCGCACTAACTCGTGTTCAGTTAAATTCCTTGTTCGATTCATTTTTCTAATTCTTCAGGGTCAAAAATAAAACAGTCTACCACAAAAACGTATTGCTCTGAAAAAGGGAACAATTTATAAACTTACTTTTAAAGAAAATCTATCGCATTACAGAAAATTCTTTAAAACTGTAAATCTAAACGAATTGTTTTGATTTCTGTCATGAATAACGAAACAAAATATGCATAGCCTACTATTCAAATACTCGATAAATTTTAAAACTGACATAAGAAAAAGATAAATTAATTTTCAGATTGTTGTGTTAATTTTGTATTTATATACGAGGCATGTTTTTTAAGTAAGTACCGTTTTGGAATTAAAAAAAAGACTTGCAAAGATATCGCCTTAATTAATTAACCTTTATCTACTTTTCTACATAATTTCCGTGAATATTGAGGCACTTGTCATAACGTGGCACCAGTTTTTGAATACCCTCCTCATAAAATTCTGCCGCCTGACTTGTTAACCACTGTATCACAAATGTTTTGACTTCGTTATCGTCTTGAAGACGCTGACCACCCAGGTGCTTCTTCAAGTGCAGGAACAAATGGTAGTCGCTGGGCGCCAGATCAGGGCTGTATGGAGGATGATCTAGAGTTTCCCATTTAAAAGATTTGATGAGACTTTGGTCCGATTAGCCACATGTGGACGGGCATTGTCATGCAGCAAAACGATACCCTTACTCAACTTGCCACGTCTTTTGTTCTGGATTGCACGACGCAGATTGTTCAATGTCTCACAATAAGACGCTGCATTGATTGTCTCATTACGAGGCAGAAACTCCACTAGCAATACTCCTTTTCTGTCCCAAAAAACTGTGCACATGATTTTGCGGGCAGAAATTGTTTGCTTAAACTTCACTTTTTTGGGTGATGATGAATGTCGCCATTCCATGGATTGTTGTTTCGATTCTGGTGTGACGTAGGCCATCCATGTTTCGTCACCAGTAACAATTTGGTCTAAAAAATGTTCACCTTCATTGTGGTACCGCTCAAGGAAAGTCAATGCACTGCCTAAACGTTGGGTTTTGTGCAAATCCGTCAACATTTTTGGAACCCAACGTGAACACAATTTTCCGGTAATTCAAGTTCTCGGTCACAATGCGATACAAAACACTACGAGAATATTGAGGAAAGCAGTCGCACAATGATGAAATTGTAAAGCGTCTGTTTTTCTCTCACCTTTTCGTCCACTTTCTGCACCAAATCTTCATTAACGACCGAAGGACGCCCACTCCGTTCTTCATCATGCACATTTGTGCGGCCATCTTTAAATGCTCTCACCCATTTCCTTACCATTCCATCACTCATAATGTTTTGTCCGTAAACTTCACAGATCTCACGATGAATATCGATCGGTTTTATGCCTTTAGCACTAAGAAATCGTATAACAGCCCGTACTTCACAATCGGCGGGACTCACGATTGTCGGAGGCATCTTAAACACTCAGTAAACAACGTATACAATGAAGAATCAGACTGTAATGGCGTCAGTGCGTAGACATGAGATGTAGGTTACCAGCGCGCATGCGCGGAACGCCGACCGTATCGCTGCGGCGGCGGAATCACAAAACGGTACTTACTTAAAAAAACATGCCTCGTATATATATATATATATATATATATATATATATATATATATATATATATATATATACATTTCCCTTGAAGCGATATCGCTCAAAAACAATAAGCTTCACCTTATCGTTACTTAATATGTATGTGCCACGATTGAAATAGATATCTTATCGTACCAACAGCCCGATAGACCAACTGACAGAGAGCCTGATGAAAATAAGTAACTAACATGTAGGCTGAAAAGTTTTTGGTGTGACACATAAATGTCACCCTATTTAAAAAATCCATATCATTTTTAAGAAGTACCAACCTTCAAACGATACGTGTCAAAATTTCATGATATTTCGATAACTGGTTTAGAAGTTACAGTGGTTTTAGTGACGCTACTTTAGATATTTTCAAAATAATTGAAAAATCGAATTTCGTGTGTTGATTAAACACTGTTTTTTGATGGAAAAAAATACCGTCCAAGCAAGAGAATGGCTTGATCAGTGTTACGGGAATTCTGTCCCTGGGAAATGGAAATCACTTATCATTTACTGGTATGCTGAATTTAAACGCGGTCGTACAGATACAAATAATGCTGAACGCTCTGCATGCCCAAATGAGGTGGTTACACCGGAAAACACCAAAAAATCCACAAAATTGCTATCGATGATCATAAAGTGGAATTGCATAAGATAGCTAACACCCTAAAGATATCAATAGAACGTGTTGGTCATATTTTGCATGCACATTTGGGCATGAGAAAGCTCTGTTAGAAATGGTTACCACGTTTGCTCACAGTAAACCAAAAACAACAACGTGTTGATGATTCTTTCATGTGATATGTGACAGTGGATGAAACATAGATCTACCACTATACACCGGAATCAAATTGGCAGTCAGCTAAGTGGACAGCAGCCGTGTGAAAGCCGTCCGAAGCGACCAAAGACACAACAGTCGGGTAGGAAGGTTATGGCCTCTGTATTTTGGGATGCGCATGGAATAATTTTCTTCGACTATTTTGAGAAGGGAAAAACCATCAATAGCGATTATTATATAAAGCTATTAGTGCGTTTGAAGGCAGAAATCGCAAAGGAACGGCCCAAATAAATAAGAAAAAAGTGCTTTTTCATCAAGACAATGCACCATGTCACAAGTCAATGATTACGATGGTAAAATTGCATGAATTGAAGTTCGAATTGCTTCCTCATCCATCATATTCTCCAGATCTGGCCCACAGCGACTCTTATCTATTCGCAGATCTCAAAAAAATGTTCGCGGAAAAGAGATTTGGCTCCAATGAAGAAGCTATCACCGAAACGGAGGCCTATTTTGAAGGCAAAGACAAATCCTCCTACAAGAAAGGTACATAAATGTTAGAAAAGCATTGGACTGACTGTATCGCTCTTGAAGGGGAGACTATGTTGATGAATAAAGTGGAATTTTGCAAAAAAAGTATGTTTTAAGTTTCTAGACCAAAATCTTTTCAGCCTACGTGTTAATAATTTTGAACATATCCCGTTTTGCACTCTCTCAAAAACTATTTTTATACTCACCCTTAGCTTTACCTTATTACCAACAAAATTTCTAACATAAGCCAATGCTATTGTGAAAGGACGCGCATAAAAATCTTTGAAAATGTTACTACTTCTACTTTTAATATTTTGGTCTTGGTCTTTAAATTAGTAAGTTGGAGGTGTGGTCCATTTTGAATCACTAACCCGATACGATAAAAATAAAGGTCTGTATATTATTTATTTACTGCTTATCTCCAAAACTGATGTCACCTTTAAATAATTTACAAAACAGGTAAGTTATTATTATTGTTTCCTTTACAATAAATTACTTATTGTCATATCGTAGGTGTTCAATTATCCCAAGATTTATGATCAAAATGTTATAAAAATTTCGCATCAAACAACTCTATACACATTTTTGAATACAAACGTTTTTTTAAGCAGGCTATTATAATACATTAAGTTTATTGGCGACCATAAATTATAAAATAAGTTGTGCGTCTAAACAGCTGTTGTAACTTGAGCGTGGGTGATTTCTTTAATTTTCATTTTACATAATAAATTAGGTTTGTAATCTTGTGATATACCGTGAAGAGAAGAGTTGAATGACTCGTTTTTTTTATTTTTAAAATATTGCTTTTAAGTTTAGAATATTGTTTTCGGAGGTTTTTTTTTGATTTATAGTGTTTTATGGAAAAGCTTTTAAATTATTTATATTCCATTAATCCTACTTTATTGTGGCAAAAAATAAGTATGGACCTTCAGATTTTGAAATAAGATGTTTTGTTGATTCTATAATTTTAAAATTTATAGCTAGTTACTTTTCTATTGTTTAACAGATGTCTGATAGTTACATTGAACTTCTTTTTTATCTTTTGCCTCCCCGCCTGAGTAGGAATTTTTATCCTTTTTCGTATCCTAAAGATATTGCCGAGGAGGTCGTAATACCCGTCAACGTTGTCCAAGTACCGAAACATACATTTTTGTTTTTCACAGCACCTTTTAGACAACGCGGTAGTGCCGCCACGGACGTTATTGCATTTCTGCAAACCACTACTACATATGTACGTGTCCAGGCCAAATATACTTAAATAAAATAATAAATAAGTAACCGACCTGACTGAAAAAAAAAAAAATTTTACCAGGTCACCGAGTGGGGTGCCAAATGAAAGCTTATAAAAAGTATGTGCATAGTGTTGTGTTGTTGTGTTCAACATGTCGAAATTTATACCGAACAAAGAGCATTCGCGGACAGCATTAATTTTTTGTTTTCATGTGAAGAAAACTGCTGTTGAATCATACCGATTACTTCGAGAAGCTTATGGTGAATATGCTCCATTGCAAGATACATATGAACGATGGTTTCGGCGTTTTTAAAAGTGGTGACTTCGATATTGCAGACAAGGAACGTGAAAAACCGCCAAAAAATTGCGAAGATGAGGAATTGCAAGCATTGTTGGATGAAGATGATTCGCAAACACAAAAACAACTCGCCTAGCAATTGGGCGTTAGTAGTCAACAAGCTGTTTCCAATCGTCTACGAGAGATGGGAAAGATTCAGAAGACCGGTAGATGGGTACCATATGAATTGAACGACAGGCAAATGGAATTGAACGACAGGCAAATGGAAAAGCGCAAAAACACGTGTGACATTTTGCTCGCTCGGTACAAAAGGAAGTCGTTTTTTGCATCGTATAGTTACAGGGGATGAAAAGCGGATTTATTTTGAGAATCCCAAACGCAAAAAATTATGGGTAGACCCAGGCGCACCATCCACATCGACCGCAAGACCGAATCGCTTTGGCAGAAAGACGATGCTCTGTGTTTGGTGGGACCAGAGAATCGCGGTCTATTATGAGCTGTTAAAACCTGGGGAAACGGTTAATACTAAACGTTACCAACAACAACTGACCGATTTGAACCGTTCGCTGCTTGAAAAAAGGCCAGAATACCGAAAGAGGCAACACAAAGTCATTTTTCTTCATGACGATGCTCCATCACATACGGTATTGAAAAACCAGTTCGCGACACGTTGGAAGCACTCAGCTGGGAAGTTCTACCCCATGCGGCTTACTCACCAGACTTGGCTCCTTCCGATTACCACTTGTTTGCATCGATGGGTCACGCACTTGCTGAGCAGCGCTTTGGTTCGTACGAAGATGTAAAAAAAATGGCTCGATGAATGGTTCGCAGCAAAAGAAGATTTTTACGGGTGTGGTATTCACAAATTGCCCGAAAGATGGGAAAATGTATAACAAGCGATGGAGCATACTTTGAATAAAGCACTTTTTATCATTCTTCCGAATTTAACATGTTTTTTTTTTGAAAAAAAATCCGCATTTCATACTTGTACACCTGGTATATATATATATATATATATATATATATATATATATATATATATATATATATATATATATATATATATATGTATATATATATATATATATATATATATATATATATATATATATATATATATATATATATATATATATATTGCGCACACCTTTACTTGTATTATTTTTAAAAAAATTGCTAAAAATCTTTGCCCCTCCCTTATCTCGAAAAGTACTGATCCAAAACTTTTGAAATAATTCTAGATTGTTCTCCATAGGGCATAGACTGAATGAAAATTATCACTACAATAATTTATCTGGTATTTAAAAAAAAACAAAAATTTCAAGGTCATCAATTTTCAGTAAAGATCGTAAAAACTTTGTTGAAAACTCTTGGGGGTGTGTTTTGTGAAGTCATTGATAATTTTATACCTCCGTAACAAAAAAAAATTAAAAGCAATCAACGTACGGAAAACTAATTGCGCATGTCCGACTTGCGCTTGGCCGTTTTTTTTTTAGATAAACTTTATGATTCTGTATTTTTTGTGTTTATATTATCATCGTGTATGTCTAGTTTGGTTAAATTTGGACAGTTTCATTTTTTCAGTTTAAGGCGTGTTCTACTATGCTACACGACAGACGGATCGCTAGTAAGGAGTTTAGCGTGTCCATGTAAACAATGTAACGATTTATGAATTTTATTATTTTTTTTTTTTGCAGTTTATAGCACCCTCCTTGTATGGATTTATCTTTTATTTACCTATAATCACATTGTTCAAGCTAGCATGCCCACAAAAAAGTTTTGTTTTTTTTTTATACCCGCTAACTATTGTGACCTTTAGTTTATTTTTAATGGAATAGCCACCAGAGACAACATGTAAGTTCTTTTTGTTAATTTGCTTTTTATCGTTATAGCCCCAGGAGTTAAGTTCGTTCTAGGGTCCTGGATGGAGAAATTGTTCATAAAACTAGGTAAGCTGTATATTTTCTTTTCGACCGCCTCGTTTTTTCCAGATTAATCTTAGAATTTTCAACAAATGAAACCATTCCAATTTTTTTTGCCATTCACTAACTTTGGACAGCCACGTGTGTTAACAAATTCAATAAGAATTTTATTGTATAATATATCTTTAAAAATATCATCAAAAGAACATTCTCTTGTGTATAAATTTAAAAAAAAAAAACAATTAATCAGAATAAGTTGAATAAATTATAGTTTATTCTCACAACAAATTCTCGTTTCAATGCCAATCTGGTAATTTTTTTGTAATTATCAACATCAATGTAGTTTTACACTAGGTTAGAATCCATAAGAAGGTTTAAACAGGTGGCATTCAAAACTTACAATACACACAATAGTGTCTGCAATAGCTGAGAACATCTTTTTCCGACTGCCATATACAAACAATTAGGTAAATCAATAAAAATCAAAAACATTTCCCTAAAGACATCTCCTCGCAATGGACCTGATTTTATGCATAGGAGTTTTAAGTAATATTAGTATAGCCTGTCCCAAAATATAAGATCCCGATTTTTGCCGTTTTAAGTGGAAAATGTAAAAATTCTGACCTTTTGTTTATGATTGGTTGCAGAGATGGACTTTTATTCATTAATGCAAATAAATAAAATTATAAGTTTTTGGAGATGTTCATTTATAGATGCATGTAAAAACAAATAGACAAGAAGTACAAAAAAAAGTTTGAATGAATGGGGTTTACAAGAGGGGACATATTGTATAAATAAAAATATATTTTAACTTAAGCCTAACTCGGTTTCACTATCACTGTCATCAGCTGAGGTAATTATCAGTGGTTTTTATATTATTTACATAAATATATGAATCTTCAACTTTAACAACGTGCTGGATGAAATTCTTCCAGCTTTCATAAGGTGTATCATTTATAACCTTTTTTACTAATTCAACCACTGACACGCTTGAAGTAGGAGAAACATTTTGTGCCCTCATTTTTGATTTAACTTCATGCCAAAAATGTTCAATTGGATTAAACACATCATAATACGGAGGAAGCCGCAAAACAGTGTGTCTCATTTTCTCAGCCATACTATCACAAACATTTGTTGTTCAATTTATAGTCTTTCAAAACTTCCAAAAGATCACTTTTTTATATAACTGAAGTCAAAATAAATGTCATCTTCTAACATATATTCCTATATTTCCGATTTGGTGTTGGCTGCATTAGGAACCTTATTTACTAGGCGACTATGGTAACTTGCATTGTCCATAACTATGACGTTCTGTTCGAGAACATATGGCAAAAGGAATTTTGAAACCAATTTTCAAAAAGTTCTGCGGTCGTGTCTTCGTGATCGTCCCAACTAGAATTTTTATGTTTTTTGCAGATAATAGTAGACAATTTGAAACCCAGCCCTTTTCAGATCCAGCATGCAAAATGGTTATTCGTTTACCTTTATTTGAAGGTGCGTAAGTCTGACATTTTGTATTGCTGTCAACCCACCCTTTTTGCACAGTGTGAAGGGTATCGAACCATGTTTCGTCAAGGTAAATTATTGGCCAATTCTCTGATCGATACTTTTTAATTTCTTGTAAATAAGTATGTGTATGTACTGAGATGTGATGGCGATATTCTGACGTCAGATTCGAGATCAGCGGGCAAAAATACTACGGATCTGATATATCGCATCAAAAGTATACCCCACTCTTTTTTTTGTGGGGCTGTGTTATTAGTATGGTAAGAATTACTAGAAAATAGTAGACTAAATTGCAGATTTCGGCGTGTCATGATAATATGTTTATTCTACATTCATGCAACGCCATGAAAATAAATGATCGCCAGCTGTTTTGTAATACAAAACGCATTGTATATTGTGATGGTGTGGTCGCTTATTTTGTTAATTATAATATAGAGTTATAGCGTGTGTTCCAAAAAGTTTTTATACAAATGGAGAAAAAGTTTATCCTACATATTACAAACAAATTTGTTCTTGATAAAAAGTTCTGCATCACATGGAAATCCATAATCAAGCATCAAAAGTTTAAAATATTTGATGATATACAGGGAAAATAAAAAATGATGATTTATAATGAAGGGTAAAATGTGCTTAAATTTAAATACATAGCAAAATATTAATTGAAAATGTTAATAGGAAATAAAAAATTACGCTCACGTTAAGAATTGTGGCCTTCCTAGCTAAAAATTTAAAAAAACTCCAGTAAACACGTTAGTAATTGTCGGATTATTTATGGACTAAAGGGAAACGAAATGAATTAAAAACTAGTCCACTGATTTTGATTGTATCCTATTTTTATTAAAAATTTGATAACCTTATTTGCTTTGTAACAATTACATCCATAATAAATTTGCGCTAATATAATTTTATTTTGAAAACTATAAATCACTATTTTTTATTTTCCCTGTATATCATCATCTGTAATCAAGCATCAAAAACTGTTTTTGATGCTTGATTATAGATTTCCATGTGATGTAGAACTTTTTATCAAGAATAAATTTTTTTGTAAAATGTAGGATAGTTTTCTCCATTTGTATAAAACTTTTGGGACAAACTGTATATAACTTATTAAAATACAAATTTAAAAAATATTCCATTGTTAAGTATAAAAATAATACTACTCACTTTCTTGTCTATTAACTAAAACTATACACTTCATTATGTTTGAGTTTTAATTATATTATATATTAATTACACAGCTCCACAAAAAAAAAGTGGGGTATACTTTTGATGCGATATATCAGATCCGTAGTATTTTTGCCCGCTGATCACGAATCTGACGTCAGAATATCGCCATCACATCTCAATTTATTTCTAACCTCAAAAAATAGGTAAAAATTAGTAAAAATTAAGAAAAATATACTCCTAAAAAATTGATTCAAGCTTTTTCATGAATCCAAAGATGTATTATTATGTATTCGGATACGCTAAGCTAATATTCATCGTTGGATTGAGCCATACAGTTCTGTTTTCTTTCTAACCTCAATAAATCAGACAGATATAGTGCTTCTCGAATGCAAAAACGAATTCAAATTAAAATTCAACCGATCCTTACCAAATTTGGTACACGGGGATTTTTTGGGTCGCTGATCACGAATCTGAGGTTGGATTTGCAAAATTCAAGATGGCAGATGTTTTCGCGCCATTTTTTTGAACGCCGAGAAAATTCATCGGTCGATTTTTATTCTTCTACCTGCATCCAGGGCACCTCCACGTGGTGACGGTGGGCAACGGTGTTACTCCACTAGCCGGCAGAGTCCCTGGATAACGGCTTAGATGCCGTCATGGCAGGTAGAAGAAAAGAGAATTACGATGCAGGGACTCGGAAACCCAGTATCGGCGGTTGGTCAGGGTGGGAAAGCGGGCCCACAGCCGTCCTCATCCAGCGACCGTAGCTCTTCATGTGTGGGTGACTTGGCTCATGTAGAGTATAATGCTACAAGAAAACGGTCTCACGGTACAAGGACTTTTCATAAGTGCGATAAAAACAGTGATTCATTTTGTTATATTTGCTGTCAACACGTATTGAGTAAAATGGGGTCACCGATAACGGATAAGATTAAAACCTTATATAAGGATTGTTTTAACATTGAAATACAGCACCAGGATACAGATTGGGTTCCCCACATCATTTGCAGTTCTTGTAAAATAATGTTGTACATCAATAAGAAGGCGATTAAATATTCCAGACCAGCAATATGGAATAGACCATACAGTGAAAATGATTGCTACTTTTGTATGAATGTTGTATCTAGGCATAACCGAAAAAATAAAAGCACTATTACTTATAACCATGTTTCGACAGTAACAAGACCAACTAAACTAATTCCGCCTCCTGAACCACTTGATGCTGATGTTATGGAAACAAATGATTTCACCTTATCAGTTCATGCCGAAAACATTGAGACTGTCGAAAAAGATTCAAACACTGTTACTAATGAATGTTCTAGTGACAACCTATCATATACTAGTGACACAGATAAAGAATTTCTACCATACAACCGTAAACCAGAACCAATACTCGTATCACAGTCAGAACTTAGTGATCTAGTCAGAGATTTAGGCTTATCCAAAGATGGTTCAGAGCATCTTGCTTCCTTTTTAAAGAAAAGACATTTACTTAAGCCAGAAACTACGATTTCTTATTATA
This sequence comes from Pachyrhynchus sulphureomaculatus, assembly GCA_019049505.1. Lineage (NCBI taxonomy): Eukaryota > Metazoa > Arthropoda > Insecta > Coleoptera > Curculionidae > Pachyrhynchus > Pachyrhynchus sulphureomaculatus. Next base: position 45,042,103 of record CM032453.1, on the reverse strand, counting down.
GAAACAGAGATGAAGAATTTCGAAAATATTTCACAATGGACGAGGAATTGTCACTTTCATATTGTACCGATGTAAAAGGTCTAATGGATGAATTTTAAAATAACTCATACGATCCTGAAGAATGGAGACTGTTCATTGATTCTTCTAAACGGAGCATTAAGGCAGTTTTGCTGCATAATACCAACGTTTACGCTCCCATTCCGATTGCTCATTCCACAGTTATGTAAGAGCAATATGAAAAAGTGAAGCAGCTTTTGATAAAAATAAAATATGCTGATCATAACTGGAAAATTTGTGGAGATCTGAAAATTGTAACAATATTGCTTGGCCAACAGTCAGGTTTACACTTTATTCCTGTTATAAATGTCTGTGGAATAGCAGAGACAGGGAACGTCATTATAAGAAAAAAATTTGGCCAACAAGAGAATCGTTCACTCCTGGTGAAAATAATGTATTGTTTCCACCATTGGTAGATCCAGGAAAAGTTCTTATTCCCCCGCTTCACATTAAGCTTGGACTTATGAAGCAATTCACGAGAGCATTAGATACAAACGGCCCATGTTTCAAATATTTGCATAAAAAATTTCCGAAATTTTCTGAAGCTAAAATTAAGGCAGGCGTATTTGACGGGCCACAAATAAGAAAATTGTTTCAAGATTCATTATTTGTTACTAAAATGAATAAAGTTGAAAAAGCTGCTTGGCTTAGTTTTAAAGAAGTCGCAACAAACTTTTTGGGAAATAATAAAAGTCCTAAGTACAAAGAAATAGTCGAGAAAATGGTAAAAAATTTTCAAACATTAGGTTGCTTAATGAATCTAAAATTACATTTTCCTGGACTCCCACATCGATGATTTCCCAGATAATCTTGGTGACTACAGTGAGGAGCAAGGGGAACGTTTTCACCAAGATCTGAAAATCATAGAAAATCGGTATCAAGGACGATGGGATGACCATATGCTAGCGGACTATTGCTGGTCGCTAAAAAGAGAAACAAGTCCTCAAAAGCGATTGGGCAGAAAGCCTTTGAATAGGTCATTCGCGGAAAAAAGAACAAGATACAACCAAAAAAAGGAAAGTTAGGCGCGGGTCTAACCTTCGCAATTCTAGGGCTTAAGGGTCTACTATTTGAGAGTATATGGTTTAAAAGTCCTGGTTTTGAGTTTATTGGGTCTCATTTTTTAAAGTTACACGGTTATTGAGGTCTATTTTTTGAGGTTACAGGGTGTGGGAGTCAGGGTTTAGGGTTTAAGAGTATCAGGTTTGAGGATTCCCCAACTGTATACCAAATTTGGTAGGAATCGGTTGGGTTTTCAAAAATTTTGTCCGCCATCTTGGATCCGCCATTTTGAATTTTGCAAATCCGACCTCAGATTCATGATCAGCAACCCAAAAAACCCCCGTGTACCAATTTTGGTAAGAATCGGTTGAATTTTAATTTGAATTCGTTTTTGCATTCGAGAAGCACTATATCTGTCTGACTTATTGAGGTTAGAAAGAAAACAGAACTGTATGGCTTAATCCAACCGATGAATATTAGCTTAGCGTGTCCGAATACATATTAATACATCTTTGGATTCATGAAAAAGCTTGAATCAATTTTTTAGGAGTATATTTTTTTCTTAATTTTTACTAATTTTTACCTATTTTTTGAGGTTAGAAAAAAATTGAGATGTGATGGCGATATTCTGACGTCAGATTCGTGATCAGCGGGCAAAAATACTACGGATCTGATATATCGCATCAAAAGTATACCCCACTTTTTTTTTGTGGGGCTGTGTTATTTGTAGATGCAATCAACCTGGCTAAAAGTACTTTTTTTTTTTAAAAAATCAAATGATTTTTTTGGGGCAGATCAGTATACTAAATGTTTTAGTTTTCTTTAAAAATACTGAGAAAATAATCCATTAATGGAACTATTTTTCTTCGCCTTTCCAAGACCTGTTTGTTACAAGGAAACCTCATTCATTTCTCATACTTACTATTTCTAAAGAACTTTGTTATTTAATACTCTCTCATACTTAATATAAATTACAAGAAATATTTAATCTTAATAATTCATTTTAATTACCAAGCGCAGATATCCTAGTGGAGTTTTTTTTCGACGAAAAATGCATTTATTACCTGACTGTGTGGGCAATGTAGGTCTAAACGCATCAAATTAGCTTCATGCTCTCACAGAGGCAAAATTACCCGACGGATTTTATTGAATGTGGGTTCAAGAGATATGCTATGGTTTCACAGGTAATATCGGTTTACATCGTAGAAAAGTGTGGGAAAAATCACCTTAATCTTCCACGAAATGTATGTAATATTCACATTATAAAATGTAAAAGCCATATAAACTTATGGCCCTTCGAATTCACGCATGCGCGGTGCCGTCCCCTTTAACTTATGTAAACCATCAAAGAAGAAATTTAAGTGTATAGTCTTGCTGGTGTTTCATTGGTGGTGGCGTCTTAAAATATTTGTACACATATACATATTTATAACTCAAGAAGACAAGTTTTTGTTTTATCTTACTAATTGTTATCTGATACACTGATAATAATTTGTTATTTTACAAAGTACATTTGAACATTTAAAAGACGATTTGATTGAGCGCCATGTATTATTGAAATGCCTAAGTTTGCGTTCGTTTTTTCTGCATTTTCTGATTCTATGTTATTAAAGAATTTCACGACAATTTCTGATTTATTTTAATTTTCTCTGTTCTTTGATAGGCTATATAATAAAATGCAAATTACTTATTTAAAATGTAAAATATTCCTTTGAATAATGAAATTTGCATAGTCTAAATATGTGGATTTCACTACATTTTTTGTTTAATATAATCCATATACCTATGTAATTAAGTTTACACAAGTTTATGGTTTACAAAAAAGCTGGGAAGGATGCATGTATAATTGATGATTATAAATTCACCCAAGGGAAATTATATAATTATTTTTTCAGTTTAGATATCCATGGGTATGAGGTGGCTCTCTGTAAACCGAATATTTCAAGAAGCTTTAACTTTGTTAGAGTTCATATACTGTTATGATTCAGTGATTCAAAAAGTCATTGTCATCATGTGGCCAGACAATAAACGTGTCATCAACAAATCTGCCGATGATTTAGGCTTCAGAGGTGCTAAGGTTAAAGGAATTTCTTCGAAGAGAAAACCCGTAACTGTTCCTAGAGTTTGTATTATATATAACTAGCCGTGCCCGCGGCTCCGCTCGCGTGGACATCATTCACTATTATTGTCACTGCTCAGTCCTTACGTTATCCAATGTAATAAAATATATTCTATAATCTGGCCATACATACATATGTATGTTTAAAAAAAATCACTAAATTCGGATAAGTAGTTCTCGAGTAATAAGCGCACTAACGGACAGACAGGCAGACAGAGAGAAGTTGCACCACTACACCAAACACCTTATTTTTGCACTCGACGCGCGTTTCGCTAGCCATGTTAGCTTTATTAGGAGCGATGATTCACTCATCGTCTCTCTCTCAATCACCGCTCCTGACGAAGCTAACATGGTTAACGAAACGCGCGTCGAGCACAAAAATAAATTATTTGGTGTAGTGTAATTCTATACACTGAGTAGTGTCATTATGCCAAAGATTCCATGTTCCCAACAAAATAAATGTATAAATTAAAAAGAAAACACGTAAATCGGATAAGTGGTTTTCGAGTAATAAGTGCACTAACGGACAGACAGAGAGACGTTGCATTTTATATATATTATATTCTTTGCTACATGATATTATTCCATATTTAATGGTTTAGGCAGTGTATTGAAGAGAACGCGCTGGCGGCAAATTTTTCCGACTTGATTCACTATTAAGTCACTGTTTTTTTCTTACATTCCTAAAACATATCCTATAACCTTGCCAGAGAGCATATGTATGTTTAAAAAAAAAACAAGTAAATCGGATAAGTGATTCTCCAGTGCTAAGCGCACTAACGGGCGCACAGAGAGACGTTGTATTTTATATATTATAGAAGATTATAGATAACCTGCCCAGAGAACAAATGTATGAATTAAAAAAAAAAACACGTAAATCGAATATGTGGTTCTTGAGTGATAAGCGCACTAATGGACAGACAGATAGCCAGAGAGACGTTGCATTTTATATATATTATAGATATTCTTTGCTACATGATATTATTCGATATTTAATGATTTAGGCAGTGTATTGCAAGAGAACGCCCTAGCGGGACACTTTTTTTTTCCAACTTGATTCACTATTATCGTCACTGCTTATTTCTTACGTTACCTAACGTAATAAAATATAGCCTAGCTATAGTATATTATAGATAACCTGGCCAGAGATTGAATTAAAAAAAAAAACATGTAAATCGGATAAGTGGTTCTTGAGTGATAAGCGCACTTACGGACAGACAGAGAGACGTTGCATTTTATATATATTATAGATATTCTTTGCTACATGATATTGTTCCATATTTAATGATTTAGGCAGTGTATTGCAAGAGAACGCGGTAGCGGCAAACTTTTTTTCCGACTTGATTCAGGTTAGTTCAGGTTATATGCGTTGCATTTTATATAAAATATAGATATTCTTTGCTATTACTATATTGTTCCATATTTAATTTAGGCAGTGCAAACTTTTTTCTGACTTAATTCTCTATTAACGTCACTGCTTATTCCTTATGTTACCTAACGTAATAAAATATAGCCTATAGCCTGGCCAGAGGACATATGTATGTTCAAAAAAAAAGCACGTAAATCGGATAAGTGGTTCTCCAGTGATAAGCGCACTAACGGACAGACAGACAGACGGACAGACAGACAGAAAGATGTTGCGTTTTATATATATTATAGAAGTGTTTCTTGGAAAATCAAATATGCAGATAATAAACATACTTTTATCAAATCTATGAAAGATGATTCAACGTCATAATGCTGAAATGTATCTGATATTAAAGAAACTATATCGGCAAGATTGACCAGAATATTTCCAGACTCAAAATTTATAGTTTTCAATAAAATGTGAAATTTTAATAAATGAATCGGTTTATCCTGTGAAAGGCTTTAAGAGATTTGCAAGATTTACTCATTTTGCATGCTGGAGAATCTGGAGCTGGAATGATCGCAAAAGTGTGGTATAGGACGTTCGCGATTGAAGAAGAAAATGTAATTCGCAGTATGAAGTGCGAAACGTAAACTTATGTTTGTAAAGATAATAACTTGTTCACATAAATATCAGTCTGCGAGTTTTCTTGTAAATTACACTCGTACCTTGAACTAGATACTTTTTATAAAAGGTATTAATATACAATTTGATAGGATTTAATATATATTATAATTATAAAAAAGAAAATTAATTTATTGCAAATTTTAGTAGCTTTATAAAACTTCTATATCCGCATGCTTACGCCGATGCAGAAAGGGAGAATTTACAATTACAATTTCATAATTTAAAGCTCCAAAAAAACCACAATGCCAATTAATTCACATCGGTCAAAATTGTTAAATTAAATTGTTAGTTGGTTAGCTATACTAGATTAGTTATTTTATATTTAAGTTCTTAGGTAAACTAAGGCTCTGAAAACTTCTCAATATTCATTTTAATCTAAACTGAGAAAAATTGGAAATGGCTGCATTGTCTGTATGTCATATTAGGCTCACTATTTTGAATTCGCAATCAACGACTTTGAAAACTCTCAATATCAATTTTAATTCAAATCTGTTGATTAGCAAGGAATATAATCTATATAAAATGCAACGTCTCTCTGTCTATCTGTCCGTTAGAGCGCTTATCACTCGAGAACCACTTATCCGATTTACGTGTTTTTTTTTTAATTCTCAACTTAATATTTATGAAAAAAAATCTATAATATATATAAAACGCAAAGTTTCTCTGTCTGTCTATCTGTCTGTCCGTTTTTTTTTTTTAATTTATACATATGTTCTCTGGCCAGGTTATAGGATATATCTTATTGCGTTCGGTAACATAAGGGATAGTGACGATAATAGTGAATTAAGTCCACACGAGCGGAGCTTCAGGCACGGCTAGTCCCATATATAAATGCAGAGAGAAGTGAGGCAGGACTGTATGTGTATGTTGTTTATTGTTTATGCTGAAGCCTTACAAGATCAACGACTGACGGATCGTAAATGGGAAGGTCATCAATAGCATAAGAAATGCAGATAATACAATTTTGAATGCTGATAATCTAGAAGGGAATCTCTCATAGACGACGTAAAACTAGCCAACAGTAACTACAGTATCAATGTAAACTACAAGATAATTAACTATATGATGATAGTGCTAAGTTTGATGACAAATTCTTCCTTGATGATAATGGTCCTTAAATAAATTACAGGATTAAATAGAGCCGGAATGCATTTCAGCAGAAGGATAAAGTTCTTTGAAATTGCAGTTTCAGTATCGGCTTACGTACAAGGGTTGAGAAGTAGAGTTACTTTTTCGCTGTTCTTCTGTACGGAGTTGAGAGCACAAGATAAAAAAAAGGTGAAAATGAAAATATGATGAAAAACACTTAATATGCTTTTTCTCAACTAATAGTACAGGATAACATCAAACACAGATATATTCCTTCTTCGAAAAAATGCCCTTCCAACAGCAAGACAGAAAATGCAAAGAAATAGTTGCTTCTAAACATCTCACCTACCGACAATGGCGTGTAAATCCTAACACCATACATCGTAACACCTTTGTTCGTACCCGGAACAGAAGCAAAGAAATTAACGACCAAACCAAGGAGGCACACAATCAACGAATTAGAAACAAACGCTTATCTCAACAATTTCAGGTCCTTTTGGTCAGTCGCTAAGGCAGTTAGTCAAAATTTCACCAAATTCACCATACCACCACTCAGAGGGCCAGACAATTCTATTGCAACGACACCTGTTGAAAAAGCTAACTTGTTGGCTGAACTCTTTGCTTCACATTCTACTGTCGATTTCCAAGGAAAAACACCACCTACTATTCCCATAATCCAGTCAAGGATGCCCGATATTGTCTTCAGATAGCGTATCATTAAACGAATTTTAATGAAGCTAGACACCAAAAAAGCTTTTGGCGCTGACGGAATACCTGCCATAGTTCTCAAAAACTGTGCGAGGGAACTAACACCAGTTTTCTATAGACTTTTCAACCTATCCTACAGAAAATGAATATTTCCTTTCTGTTGGAAATGTGCCACAGTTCAGCCGATGCCTAAAAGAGGCAAAAAGACTTTGCCAAATAACTACCGACCAGTCGCACTACTTTCAATAATATCGAAAGTCATGGAAAAGGCAATCAATCAGCATCTTCTAAAATATTTTGACGAATTCAACATTATTAGCGATCACCAATACGGCTTTCGTAAACACAGATCAACAGGAGATGTTCTGAATTATGTAACACATGTTTGGAACAACGCAATTGAACACTTTGGAGAATCTCGAGGCGTTGCTCTTGACATATCCAAGGTATTCGATCGTGTTTGGCAGGATGGACTGTTGGCTAAGCTACGCTCTTATGGTATGTCTGAAAAAATCTGTTTGTGGCTCTCATGTTTCCTCAGAGAGCATTCTTTACGAGTTGCAGTCGACGGATTTCTTTCTAATACCTTGACCATCAACGCCGGTGTGCCCGAAGGCTCCACACTATCTCCTGCTCTCTCTCTCTCTCTCATTTTCATTAGCAATCTGCTGGAAAAGACCGGAAGCCCAATCTACAGCTTTGCAGATGACAGTACGCTTATTTCTTTATTCACTTTCAACACTCGGACATCAGCTACTCAGACGAATTTCTGCAGGCAACGGGAATTCATTCAACTTAACAAAGACCTGGAGGAAATTCTATCTTGGGGTGACAGTAACTAAGCGGAATTTAACGCTACAAAAAACCCAGGCGGCAGTTTTTTCTAAAAAAATTAACGTTGCTGAACCCGACGTAGTTATGGCGGGGCACTCCATTCCTCTAACATCATCACTCAATTTGTTGGGCGTTAATTTGGGAGCAAATATGTCCTGGCATGAACATCGAAGAACGGTTGGCGACTTGAGCCTATTCTACAAGTATTTTCATGGAAATTGTTGGAAGGATTTAGCCCGCTTAATTCCTCCCAGAGCGGTCCATGTTAGAAATACACGTCGCGCTAATACTTCATGTCCGTATGAAGTTCAGCTTGTTACTTCTCGTACAACGCTTTTCAAGCAGTCTTTTATATGGAGAACATCATCCCTTTGGAATAATTTGCCCAGGACTGTGTTTCCCACCGAGTACAATTTACAGCGATTCAAGAACAACGTGAATCGCTTTTTTCGCACATGTGTCGCTCCTTTAGCGCTTTAGGGACTTCCCTGCAGCACGTGTGCTAGATCCATAAAAAAAAACAGAAAAAAGCCTGAAGTAATAATGATATAATAACCGAAAACCTGCGTCAATAATACAATAAGACTACCAAATCATTGTTCCGCGTAGCAATGTCAAAAATAGTAATCGCCTTAATGATTGCGAATTCCTGGTAGGAGAAATCAGCCTCAAAGGAACAAGAAAAAAATATAATTAGTAATTTACACGCCAGAAGTCTCCAGACACCAATAGTTAAGCAATTTATTTTACGCTATTTTGAATTTTGGTGTTTATCATGTGAACAAAATTAATATGGGATCATCGGTGTCATTACTTTTACAATACGAAAAAATAATAATTTATTAATTTATTTATGTATTTATTTTATTTCATTTTACGGACAAACCAATTACAATAGTAATATAAAAACAAAATTACAATAGTAATATAAAAATAAAAAAATGTTAAAACACAATGCACATATACAATTCATAACGTGAAAAAGGAGAAAAAAAACAAGCATTACAACAGTTTAACACCTCAGATCCCTATCGTGCTTACAAGCGCTTTAAAGATTCCTAAAGGTTTAAAATACTGGTTTACTGCAGCTTCAACTTCGTCATTTGATGAAAATTTCTAGCCACCGAGGTATTTTTCAGGTTTGGAAACAGATGAAAGCCCGAAGGTGTCAAATCAGGAGAATAAGCCGGGTGGGGCTGCAATTCGAAACCATAATGACGAATTTCAGCCACAGACTCAACAGACGTGTGAACGCGAGCCTTGTCATGATGGAACAAAACTTTCTTTCTCAGTAATCCTAGGCGTTTCTCTTTAATTTCTTGACGTAAACGACGCAAAAGCGTGCAATAGTAAGTCGTGTTTATTGTTTCGCCTTTCGGAAGGTAGTCCACCATAATAATACCTTTAACATTCCAAAAAACTGACGCCATCATTTTTCCAGCCGACAGAATTGCCTTCGCTTTCTTTGGGGTCGGTTCACCAGATTTTTTTCACTGCTTGGATTGTTGTTTTGACTCTGGAGTATAGTGGTGAACCCAAGTTTCGTCCATTGTTAGAAACCTGATCCCCAGATCAGCCTCAAACATCTCCAAACAGTCGCAAGAAGTCGTGAGTCGAATTCGTTTTTGTTCAACTGAAAGCAATCTGGGGACCCACCTAGCATAAACCTTACAAAATCCGAGTTCATTTGCAATGATGTTTTGTGTTCGTTCATAAGGTAACGGTCCACGTTATGAGACGCGAATTGCGCAGACGTTTGATTTTCTAATATTTTCAAATATATGTAGGGGAAAACACATTTTTTTTTGTATTTAATGAGTACTTCTGCATGAAATGAACTGAAATTCATTTTTTTTTTTTGTATAATTAAAGTTTAAAATAAGGGAGAATGGGCGTTTAAAAGAGGTCGTCTCCATGACCCTATTTAGTAGACACTCTGAAGGCATATGTCCTTGGTGTCTCATAGTATATGTCCCTCTTATGAGACAGTTAAAAAATCATGAAAATTATTTTTTTAATAAGTTTTCTTTATTGTAAAGATACTTTAAACATAGAACATGTAATTAATAACATTTTTTCAAGATAAAGTAATAAATTTTTTCATAAATTAAACAAAAATTCAGTATAAATAAAGATCATAACCTATTTTTTCTTGTTTTATTTTCTTTTGGAGCTCTTTTACTTGCTCCATTAGTTTTTTTGTCTTCTTGCATTTTTTTTGATTTTTTTTGCTTTTCTTCTTTGATTTTTTTAATATTTTCGTTTCCATTTGAAGCTTCAACAATGCCTCTGATGTCCCCACAGATGGTAACTTGGGTTTTCCTGATTTTTCAACTTTCATTTTCTTCTTCTTTGGCAGGGAATTCAATTGGCAGTGTATATATTTCTTTTAAAGGTAAATTTTGTAGACCAGCAGCTAAAAATAAGAATCATTTGTTATCTTATTTAAGTAATTATTTGATAAAAAATTACATATTAAGATAATTCTACTTTACCTTTGTCAATATTTTCGGCAGTTTCATTACTTGCTTGATTTTGATTATTTTCTTGATTTGAAGCAATTAAATGGATGTGCTCTTGTCTATTGTAATTTGTCTCTGTAGGTTCTGAAAAGATGTGAAAATTAGATTGGCTGTCATCGAACAAAAATACTGAATTTTATATTTACGTACCAGTTGCATCATTATATGATAAATCCTTATTATTCTCATGATCTTGTTATTCTAATTCATCAAGATGAGCTACTTCGCTAACAATATTTGAAGTATTATCGACTAAAATTGTAGCTTCAAATATTTCTTCATTATTTATCAGATCAATCGGCTCAATATATAAAGGAAAAACTTCTTGGTCATTTGAAGAGACAAGATCAAATTATATTATTTTATATATAAAATACCTGTAGATTTCTTATGTTCCTCAAACCAGAAATTAAACAATGATTTATCTTCCAAATCACCGGTCCATGATCCACTTATTGCTGCTTCTGTGAATTTAGAAAGCTTATCTGCTGGTAACCTTTTTTCAATTGTTTGCAAGAATTGCTTTTGGTCTTCAATCTCTAAATTATAATCATTCTTTTCTTCAACAATATGTTTCGTCTTTTTCCCTTTTCTTAAGACATCAAAGTCTGTCATTTTAGGATTAAATGGATAAAGTCCTGATGCTCTAAATCCACTTATGATGATATTTCTTTCATCTCTTATGCTGTCGAGAGTAAATTTCAGCACATGAGGGAAATCTTCTTTTTAGTGTTCCGTACGGAACACTTATAAGATCACTTCGGTCTGTCTGTCTGTCTGTCTGTCTGTCTGTCTGTCTGTCTGTCTGTCTGTCTGTCTGTCTGTCTGTCTGTCTGTCTGTCTGTCTGTCTGTCTGTCACACCCGATTTTCTCGGAAACTATTTGACATAGAAAGGTGAAATTTGGTAATAATATAGGAATTGATGGCCTCATCAGAGCCATGTAGTTTTGAGAATTAAATTTTGACTTAAGGGGTTAGTTTTGGGGGGTGAAATCGGAAGTGAAAAAAAAATTTTTTTACTAGGTCATCGAGTGTGGTGTCAAATGAAAGCTTGTGAAAACACGAGTAAATATATATATATATATATATATATATATATATATATATATATATATATATATATATATATATATATATATATATATATATATATATATATATATATATATATATATATATATATATATATAATGTAATACTTGCGCACACTTTTCTTCGTATTACTTTTAAAAAATCGCTGTCCCCTACCTTATCTCGAAAAATACTGATCAAAAAATTTGGAAAAATTCTGGAATATTCTCCACGGGGTATAGATTGAACGAAAATTATCACGAGTGCATTACCTTTAATAATTTATTTGGTATATAAAAAAAAAACAAAATTTCAAAGTCACCAGTTTTTCAGTAAAGATTGGAAACAAACTTTGTTGAAAACTCATTTGGGTGTGTTTTGTGAAGTCACTGATCATTTTATACCACCCTAACAAAAAATTTTATTTTAAAAACAATCAACGTACGGAACACTAATTGTGCAAGTTCAACTTGCACTTGACCGGTTTTTTTTTTTATACGCATGATGCTTTGTTGACTTTTCCATTTAGGCACACACTTTTTCCATGCCACTTTAAAGGGATGAAAAAATGCTATATCCAAAGGTTGCATGATGTGAGTGGAATTGGGAGCCAATATGATCAATTCTATTTGCTTTTCTCTGCAAAAAGTTACCAGTGGTAAATTCAAGTGAGACGAACAACAACAGGAAATTCAATATTTTCTTTCACTAACCATAGATCGAATATATTAGTAATGTATTCGTAGAATGTCTCTGTTGTCATCCAGCCACTGTCGGATACACCAATACCCCAGCCTGTAGGAGTAAATCTTTTTTAGAAGGGTACATGATCATCGGTGGAGCACGTGTGCCATCAGCACTAAATATGAATAGAACTGTTAAGGCTTCTCTTCCACCATCGACTATTTTATATACTGTACGAGACCCTTTTTCATCCAGTACTCTTTGAGCATCAGGACATAGCATTATACTACTTTCATCACAATTAAAATATCTATTAGAAGAAATATCTGACAAGTTTCTATCTTCTAAATGTTTTACTATTTTCCTAAACCACTCTTGTAGCTCTTCACGAGTTACAGTTGCTCTACTGCAACTTAAATGCTGTGGTCTTCTAATACACAAGTTTGGATGGCGCTTTTTGAACCCTTCGTACCAGTGTCGACTTGGACGGTCATTTGTGAAGGGAGTCTTTATTTTCATAGATTCAACTAATTTTTGTACACAATCAAATAATTCCGATTTTGAGACAGGTGCTCCTACTTGTGACCTATACAGCACCCAATTGACAATATCATCCTCTTCTTTCAGTGGGATAACTGTTCCTGTTCCTGATTTTTTTCTCTATCTTTCAGGATCAAGATGTTTTTTTCTGTGTAACGTCGATGCAGGTACACCGTAGGCAGCAGCTGCTTTTCTGACAGAAAGGCCACTCTCCTGCATTGTTTTTAAAGTATTCTTCATGCTTTCAGGGCAATAGTTTAATCTTTTAATCTTCTTCTTATTATCATCACTCAAATTAACGTGGACCACATTTCTTTTCAATAATTTGAGTTTACTGTCTGTTTTTTTTTACTCCATCTATTCTTATATTATTCTTGAATTTGCCCATTATTAAGTGTAGCTATTATTTTCTGAAACAAATGATAAGTGAATTCACACGTTAGCAAGTTCAAAACTTTTTTAAAACATTTAGTAAAAATTGTAAGTATATGTTAATATAAGCATACATAATCAATGTTAACATTAATATACTTTTAGGTTAGGTTTATAATTAGACAATATTGCACATACAGCTTATAATTTGAATCTCGCAAATAAAATATAGTTTTTTATGCTATAATAACACGATTTAAACAATAAATATTATATATATATAATATATATATATATATATATATATATATATATATATATATATATATATATATCAGTCTCAAAATTTGTAAATATGCACTGTCTCATCGAAGTGGTACAAGCGAAGATCACATGTCCGCGTCGTACAGTTCACTGAACATAGCGTCTCATACGGGGGTACGTCCGAATTCATAAATGCAGGTCTATCGAGACACTCAAATTAAAACTATTATCGTTATGAAAATTGGTAAAATAAGTGCAAAAATAAAATCTGCAGCTCAAAAGCCTTCAAATAATATATAATTTATATACTAAAAAATAGTATAAATTGTCCAATAAAACAATATAAAGCGATCCATTTAAGTCGTCATTTCACTCCATCTGACCGTAGCTTGAGACGCAAACAACGAGACACGAACTTTTATAATTTTTTTTTTTCGATAAGTTTGGTTAAAATCAATATTAAAACTAATTAATTTATTATAATATTTCCTGAATAATATTATCATATTTTTTTTTTCAAGAGTTACATACTCTTACTTTTTTTAAAAAGTATTTTTCATTCGATGTCTCATAAAGACGTACTTCGTCTCATAACGTGGACCGTTACCTTACCAGATGCCTATAGTGTCTGCAATCTCCCTGACAGTTAATCTACGGTCTTTCAATATGCCGATGTTTTCTTCCGTCGTAGACGTCGTGGGCCGGCCGGAGAGAGGGTCATCTTCGATGCTCTCTCGCCCACGTTTAAATTCTGCAACCCATTTTTTCACAGGGGTATACGACGGAGCAGATTCCCCTAGTGTTGTTTTCATATCATCGTGGATCTCCTTTGGTGTTAATATTTTTTTAAACAGGTACTTGATGACCGCAAGTTGTTCAATTTTTTCCATTTTTCCAAAAACGTTGCACTTGGTAGCACTAAACTCGTTCTAACCTAAAAACCACAAATTCTACAGGAACAAAATTTTACACTGCTACAACCAAAGAAAGTATGAACTCATTGAGGGTACTATAATAAAAATATTATAATTATTTTTTGGTGAGGCCGCGAACTTTTCAATCCATGCTCATAGTTCAGACATTGGTATCGTGGATCCCTTTGATCCTCTTGTTTTCTTCCATTTTTTAAAATTATACCAATTACGGGTTATTGAATTTAGAGGCCCAGACACCTAAATTTATAAACAATGCGTATTAATATTAAAGTTCTAATAAACTTGGATAATTATTTTAATAACTATGCCACAAACATTTCATATTTAACCTCGCTTAACCTAGAAAACCGTTAATTTTATTTCAGTCTACAAATTACTTAATGACAGTTAGCGTTTAATTAGAAATAGTTTCATATAACCATGTAGCTATAAATAGTATCTTCATACATCCAACTAGGAGACCTAACACTCGACATTTGAAGCTGCAAATATATGCTTTGTTTATTAATTTCTGTGTGGGAGGCTTTCTGTACCGGGTGACACAACATGTGTTTTATTTCAGGAGATAGAGACGTAATAAAATAAATATTATCTCTTTGATGACTGTAAAGCGGTTATAACATATCTAATGAGGTCTTGAATATTAAATAGATTGTGTATGAGTTGTTTGCATGAAATTTATCTTTTTTTAAATAACCTAAAGTAACTGTTAAACAGCCGATTAGATGCAAATTGGAAACTGACGAGTAGAACAACAACGAAAGACGAACATGTTATGGGGATAATGTACTTGGATATTACCATAAACTAAAAAAATTGTGGTATGTAGACACTCAAGTGGCGACTACTCGACAGGCAATAAAAACTCCTAGATGGCGTAAGAACGTCAGAGCGGCTTACTTTATTAGCACATATCTTGTTACATTCCACTTCCTTTTCACTATTTGTTGTTTAAAATTTATATCATATTACATAATCTTGTAGTAAATAATAATATACTTCTTTGTTTATGAATTTATACCATGCGCATTTTTTTAAGTAAGTACCATTTTAATATATGGCAGCAACAGGGCTGTTTCGCGCATGCGCGCTGAGTACCTGCATTTATTAGCTAGCCACAGATGGCACTCCGGACGCATTAGTCCAAGTTTACTTTTGTTTGTGCGTGTTTTTAAATAGATCATTATAAATTCCGCGGATTGTGAAATGTGTGCTGTAATTCGTGAGACGTGAAAGTGGCTGAAATTCATCGGCAGATTAGTGAAGTCTTCTTCTTCTTCTTCCTATGTTAGGACCATGTCCTGTGTTCACTTCAAAGGTTTCCCAGAAACAATTGCGATGATGATGACCAGCTCTCATACCATCTTATTGGTGGTCTTTCAAGCGGTCGAGGTGTGTTTGGTCGCTTCTCTTTTGCAACCTTAGCCAACCGGTCATTTGGCATTCTGTCCACATGGTCTCTCCATTCTCTTCTCCTATTCCTTGCCCATCTCACCACATCCTGTATTTCGCACATTTCCCTTATTTCTTCACATCTCTTTCGGTCAAATAAGGTATGTCTTGTCATCGATCTAAGTGTTCGCATTTCTGTTGTTCTTAGGAGTCGTTTTGTTATTGTGTTCTCCGCTCTGGTTTCTATCGCGTACGTCATGATCGGTCTTACGCATGTTTTGTATATTCTTGCTTTGCTCCTGGTGCTCATATATTTGTTTCTCCAAATTATATCTCTTAAGTATCCTGATATTAATGATGCCTTTGTTGTTTGAGTTTTTACTTCCTCCTTAAGGTTCCTGGTACTTGTTATGTTTTGCCCCTAGATATCTGAAGGACATCACTTGTTCTACACTCTGATCATAAATCACGAGTTTGCATCTTTTCGGTTCTTTAGATATTGTAAGGGATTTTGTTTTTCTTTACAGATATTTGCATATTAAACACGTTTGCTGTTTGTTGGAACTTATGTAGGAGTCTCTGTAAGTTATCTTCGTCTTCTGATATGATTACTGCATCATCGGCGTAACATATTATTTTTATTTCTTTGTCTTCCAATCGATATCCTCCCCCAGTTTTCTTTACTTCGTTTATTATCTCATCTATTATGATGTTAAATAAGATTGGGCTTAGGCTATCTCCTTGTCTGATTCCGGTTGTCATAGGTATTTTATTGCTTAATTTATTTGCCACTCTTACATATGTGTGGTTGTTGATGTTCAATTCTTCGATAGTTTTTATTATATTCGGGTGAATTCCCCTTTTTTGTAGTAGGGTTATGACATCAGTTAACCGTACCCTATCGAATGCCTGGGTAAGATCAATGAAACACATAAAGGCTATCTTATTAAACTGTATGGCTCTTTGGGTAATTTGGCGGATTATAAATATGGCGTCTATAGTAGACCTGTTCTTTTTGAACCCTTGCTGTTCTTCACAGATTCCGGTTAACATTATTTCTTCTGCTAAAATTTTAGTGAACAATTTTAGAACCGCACTCATTAAGCTGATACCTCGAGAGTTTTTTGGATCTGTCCTTTCTCCTTTTTTGAAAATTGGTATCAAGATGCTTTCTTTCCATTCGGATGGTATAATCTTGGCTGTGAGTATTTTGTTAAAGAAAATCTGTAATTCTTCTAGTAATTTATCACCTCCATATTTGATCATTTCGTTCTTAATTTCGTCCATGCCCGGGGCTTTCCTGTTTTTTAGTTTCGCTGCCATGTGCTGTATTTGATTCAAGGTCCTATTTGGTTGTGCAACATTTTCATGTTCATGCTGTTTTGCCTGTGTTAATGAATTGGTTTCTGATGGACTACTATAGAGTTTTTCGGAATATCTTTCCCATTCTTCCACCGTAATTTTTGTATTTTGTATATACTCATTTATTGGTTTTTTTCTATTTCTTAGTAGATTCCATATTTTTTTTTGTCCTCTGTACAGATCATGTTCCATATCGTTCAAATTCTCCTAATGCTCTCTTTTGATTCTCAGGATATTCTCGTTGACCCTGTTTCTTACATTTTTATAATCATTGTATGTTATAGCATTGGATCTGTATTGTAGGTACGATTTTCTTTTTTCTTCAGCTAATGTCTTAAATTCTTGTTTGAACCAAGGCTTTGTGTTTGGTTTTCCCCCTTTCTTTATAGTCCCTTCTTCCACATGCTTCTTCTGCTGCTTCTAGCATATTAGTTTTTAGTTTTGTCCATGCCGTTTCTACGGCATCGGACTCTCGAATATCATTTGTGGCTATTTTTTCTGTTAACTTTTGTTGATATAGATATTCGGTTGAGTCGCCGGATAGAGATTCTATATTGATTTTGCTTATTTGTTCGACGGGTTCGCTACGAAGTCGTTGCATGGTTGTTCGTATTTTTGCTATTACAAGATGGTGATTCGTTCCAGCATTGGCGGAAGCTAAAGTTCTCACGTCCTGTATTCTTGTTGGATGAATATTTCTATTTGTGATTACGTAATCAATTGTTGATCTTTGTCCACGTGTATTTTCGAACGTGTATTTGTGTTGTGGTTTATGTGGATAAAAGGTGTTGTTAATTCTAAGTTCATTTTGTATGTATAGTTGTATCATTTGTTCACCACTATCGTTTATAGTTTCTTCGTTGAATCGATTTTTGATGCCAGGTATAACTTCATCACCAATTCTCACATTAAAATCCCCTAGAACTATTATTTCATCATCACTAGGTATGTCGTCTAAAACTGTTTCTGGGTTCTGGTAAAATAGGTCTATCTCCGTTTGAGGTTTGCTGGTATCGGGTGCATATATACTTATTATGTGTGTTGATCTTGATTTTTGTAGTTCGAGCGTCACTTTTAGCAGTCTGTCGTTGCTGACTTGGTTTTCAAATCCTTCATGTAGCAGTATGCCAACTCCTGATGCAGCTCTTTCATTTTTTTCTTTGCCACTGTATATCAGTATATAGTTTTCAAATTTGTTTTTTTCCTTTGCCTTTTTTTTTTGGTCTCCGAGAGTGCACATATGTCTAATTTATGTCTTTTTATTTCAAGTATGATTTCTTGATCTTTGTTGTTAAATGATGTTATGTTCCAACATCCAATTCTTAATGAAGTCGGTTTCCGTATGCGTTTGGTACTTATTCTCGCCAGGTTGTCATTATTTAATCCAGTCCGTTCCGAGGCTATACCTTTGGTTCTAGGAGCACTTTGTTTTTTTTACCCAAGCAGGTCGCTGGCTTCACTTGGAACCCTCCTCTTTTATCCGGGCTTGGGACCGGCTATGGGATGCTAAGCTTCTCGATCCACCCAGCATCCATAGGCAGAGATAAGTGAAGAGTATGACGAAAGTGCTATGAGCGATGCAATGGTAAGAAAATGGTTTAGAAAATTTAAAGATTGACGTATAAAACTGTACGATAAGGAACGAAGTGGGCGATCGTCCGTCATTAATGATGATCTAGTGCGGAAAGTTGATGAAAAGTTTCAAAAAGTGTTCTCTAGGACATTTCGGCAGAACGCTTAAATTAGGAAGTTCTGTTCACGCTGGGTACTAAAAATGCAGATTGAGGAGCTCAAAACCAATCGTTTAGACAGTGTTTTACATTCCTCGAGAGGTAGAGTGCCGAAGGTGATCAGGTTTTAAGCCCAATTGTCACCGGTAACGAAACCTGGGTTGTTCACGTTACAACGAAATCAAAACAACAGTCCATGGAATGGAAGCGCTCAACATTATACAAAACAGTGAAGTTCAAGCAAACAGCTTCAGCCCGAAATAAATGCGCATTGTGTTTTGAAATAGGTAGGAGGTGTCGCTTGTGGATTTTTTGCCTCAGGGGACACAGTTAATGTTGAGAGATATTGTGAGCTCTTAAATAAACTGCGTTCTGCAGTGGTTAGCAAACTAAGCGGCAGATTTCTATGAGGAGAGAATATCGAAGCTGGTCTCACGATACGAAAAATGCCTTAATATAGGTGGAAATTATATTGAAAAGTATATTAAGATCCGGGCGTTCAGGTAAAAATAAAATTATTAAAAAAATGGCCATGCGTTTTTCTTAATATCAAAATAGTACTTACTTTAAAAACGACGCTCGTATATGTTGCTATGAAGATGTGGAATAAGAAGTTAAGAATCAGACGGAAAAGCTTATTATTATATACACTAAAACATGAAAAACTAGACGTATGAGAATAGAAACAAAATTCAGGATACAAGTATTTATTTAGTCACTATAATTATAATTTAATAACTAATTTACAATTATATTATAAACGTAGAAACACAATTTAAAGACACCGGTAGTTGCTGCTCTAGATTATAAGTAAACTTTGGAGTTGTAGATATATGGTCATAATAAATGTAGAATGTACGAGGATGGATTGGAAAGTTCGCGGCCTAGTCAAGAAAACAAAAAAAATACGTACAAAAATATTTTTATTTTTTGACGTAATATCCACCTAGCTTTATGCACTTCTTCCACCTGCTTTCCAAAGCTCCCACATCTGTTTGACAAAAAGATTCCTCAAAATCTTCAAAATACTGGTTAACTGAACTTCTTCATTTGATGAAAATTTCTGGTCACCGAGGTGTTTTTTTAAGTTTGGAAACAGATGAAAGTCTGAAGGTGCCAAATCAGGAGGATAAGCCCGATGGGGCAGCAATTCGAAACCACAATTACACATAAGAATTTGAGCCATAGACTTGTGAACGCGAGCGCTGTCTTGATGGAACAAAACTTTCTTTCTTAGTAATCCTGGGCGTTTCTCTTTAACTTCTTGACGTAAATGACGCAAAAGGGTGCAATAGTAAGTCGAGTTTATTGTTTGTTGTTTATGTATGTTTTTTAAAAAAAAAGCACGTAAATGGAATAAGTGATTCTCGAATGATAAGCGCACTAACGGACGGACAGACAGAGAGACGTTGCATTTCATTTACCATATATTATAGAAGATTATAGATAAACTTGTCAGAGAACAAATGTATGAATAAAAAAAAAAACACCGAAATCGGATAAATGGTTCTCGAGTGATAAGCGCACTAACGGACCGATAGACAAAGAAACATTGCATTTTTTATATATATTATAGAAGTAAATCGGATAAGTGGCTTTCGAGTGATAAGCGCACTAACGGATAGACATACGAGGCTGGTTTGAAAAGTCCGTGCAAAAATAAAAACTACTTATGTGTTTGGGGTAAACCTTTTTTATTTTTCGACAGTCTCCTTTTAGGCTTATACACTTCGTCCAACGATGTTCTAGTTTGTTGATCCCTTCCGAATAATAGGATTTGTCCAAGTCTGCAAAATATCCATTAGTGTCTGCAATCACCTCCTCGTTTGAATAAAATCTTTGTCCCGCCAGCCATTTCTTCAAATTGGGGAATAAATAGTAGTCCGAGGGAGCCAAGTCTGGAGAATAGGGGGGATGTGAAACGAGTTGGAATCCTATTTCCATTAATTTTGCGACCACAACTGCTGAGGTGTGTGCTGGTGCGTTGTCGTGATGGAAAAGGACTTTCTTGTGGGCCAATCGCGGGCGTTTTTCTTACAGCTCGGTTTTTAAACGGTCCAATAACGATGAATAATATTCACCTGTAATAGTTTTACCCTTTTCCAGATAGTCGATGAGGATTATCCCTTGCGAATCCCAAAAGACAGTCGCCATAACCTTTCCGGCCGAAGGAATGGTCTTCGCCTTTTTTGTGCAGATTCCCCCTTGGTAACCCATTATTTAGATTGTTGTTTGGTCTCAGGAGTATAGTAATGTATCCATGTTTCATCCACAGTGACGAAACGACGCTTAAAGTCCTCCGGATTCTTCTGGAACAGCTGCAAACCATCCTTGCAACACTTCACACGATTCCGTTTTTGGTCAAGCATAAGCAATCGCGGCACCCATGTTTAATCACCACACGAAATTTTTTTTTCGTCCATTTCTTGAAAATCACTCGACTTCCTTGATTCACACGAATGCCAAACACAAAGAAATAGACCAATATGGCTGAAACTTGGTGTGCGTTCATTCAAGAGATGCTACTAACTAAACATGACCTCGATACGCGCCGGTGGTGCCATCTCTCGGACTTTGCACGGACTTTTCAAACCAGCCTCGTATATACAGAGAGACGTTGCATTTTATATACTATATATTATAGAAGATTATAGATAACCTGACCAGAGAACAAATATATGATTTAAAAAAAAAAAACATGTAAATTGGATAAGTGGTTCTCAAGTCACAAGCGCACTAACTAACAGGCAGACAGACAGAACAACGTTACATTTTATATATATTCTTTGGTACATGATATTGTTCCATATTTAATGGTTTAGGCAGGGTATTACAAGGGAACGAGCTAGGGGCAAACTTTTTTCCGACTTGATTCACTATTATCGTCACTGCTTATTCCTTATGTTACCTAACGTAATAAAATATATCCTATAACCTGGCCAGAGAACATATTTATGTTTAAGAAAAAAACACGTAAATCGGATAAGTGGTTCTTGAGTAATAAGCACATTAACGGACAGACAGACAGATAGACAGACATAGAGATGTTGCATTTTATATATATTATAGAATAGATTATTTAACAGAAACGAAGATTTTATCTATTGTAAATTTTAATTTCAAATTTTTATTTCAATACATCACCTACGATTGCACGAGACATTTTCAAGGATCTTTGCTCTAAAAAAATTAGAAGAAAACAGTCTTTCGTATGGAAAGATTTAAAAATGATATTTAAATAAAATTTATATGCTCCAAAATCTACTGCACTGAAGACTGAATTAAGTGGTACATTGGCTATAAACTTTTGAAAGTTCAGAAAATTAAGAGACCTTAGGTTCGGGTATTTATTTTCTCCAAAAAGCCTTGATTAACTTTCTAACTTGTCTCTTTACGCTACTGGTTGGGTCAGTTTGTCATAATCCTAAAGGTGTTGTAATTCATCATCCATCTCCACACGTTCATTTGTTAAAAATTTACATTTTATCGAATGGTTAATAAATATAAAATTGGACCCTGAAGGTATTCTGGTCGGTTTTGACATAGAATCATTATATACAGATGTCCTAATTTAGAATTCAATTTCTAAATACAAGACATACTCTGGAATAATAACATCGATTTATCTTTAGTATAGATCTCATAGAAGTCTGTTGGTGGTCTACATATTTTATTTTTCAAGAAACACTTTATGAAGATACTTCAGATGCAGCCACGGGTTCTCCATGATATCCTGTAATGGCAAGTATTTTCATAGAAGTCTTTGAAGAAAGTGCCTTAATCTCAACTCCTCTAAAACTAAAAGTTTGGTTCAGATATGTTGACGACACTTGCTGAAAGAACCTAACTCTATTTTTGAATCATCTCAGTTACAATTTAAACTTAAAATTTAAAATAAAGTCGACTGGAAAAGTAGTCTTTCTTTTCTAGAGGTACTGGCACGAGGAACAGTAACGGAATCTTGAGACAACTCACTATTAATATGTGATGAACATCTTATCTCATCAGAGATATTTAGAATAGCTAGTGCTCTAAAACTAATAGCTATTAGATGATGATGTAGAACATGTAACTGCTTTAAAAACGTGGCTCCCAGACAAGATAGTAATAAGTATCTACCAGCAAATCATGCAGTTATACCTTACGTATACTTCAGAAGATACGTATAACTTTCAAAACTTGAAAGAAAACTAAGCTCCGCTTAACACATAAAAACATTCCTTTACACACAGAAAGTGTCTATAAAATTTCCTATTCGTATGGTAGTGTTTATGTTTCAGAAACGGAGAGATCAGTATTTAGCAGAATTAAGAAACATGGAAGATGTATCAAAAAGAAATAAATTATACAGTCAGCTGTAGCTAATTATAGATACTCTAAAGGACATACTATCAATGTAACAGACGTTTAAGAAGAAGCGGTGGCTTCAGTCTCCAATTTCTACAAACGAAAGTTTAGGAAATCAATCGAAATTTACAAGCACATTAATATAGGTTCAAGTTTCGGTCTATATTTTACATGAAAGACGTACTTGTACCCGTTCGAGCTCATTTATTTTTTAATCTCAGCCAGAAAAGATTTCTGAAGTTGTCTTGTGCAGGCATAGGTAAAGCATCAGAAATCTGATACGGTCTAATCCCAAGAAACAAGATTTTTCAGTAAAGCTCCACCGTTCACTGTTAAAATAGTACTTGTTAAATGTAAAAATAATAAATAAAATAAAGCAAAAAAAACAAACATTTAAAAAATGGCTTAGTCCAACCCAGTTCTTGTCTTTTACAAAATTTCACTTTATACACGACTAAAACAACGAAGACGCGTGTGGGTTATTTATAAAAAAAAACCATATATATTAACTTGTCTCGGATACACAAAGAATATGCTAAATAGAGATATAAATCCTCTGTTTAAGGAATATAAGGAATACAGAAACAAATACATATATGTTTCATTTCAACACTCTTTTATTCAAAAGATATTAATTTTCCTGATTGCTACATATCGAATTTTTATGTAAATAGTATTGGTTTTATTTTTACACCTTCTTGTAGCTTGTGTAATAGATTTGGATTAAAATTCACGATAAATCAATGTTGTTTGAAATTTCAGTATTTGAATATAGACATTTATTTTGTGGTTATTTTCGTTTTATTATATATATATATATATATATATATATATATATATATATATATATATATATATATATATTAGAGTGACCGGATCTCATAGAGGGGGAAAAAAAAATGTCGGAATCTTGTTCGTTTGGACCCCACAAAACGATTCCCCTTTCCAGATATTGAGATAGCCGAAATTTGAGCTCGATTAAACGACGTTAACCCGTGCCGCTCGTCGCTCAAAGTTTGAAAATATCCAAATTTTTGGCCAAAAAGCTGACATATGGAGCCATAACTCCAGAACGGTAAATAATAGAAACATGCTTAATATCTCAAAAGAAAGCTAATGTTGTTCTTCAAAATTTATATTCTATATATAATTGTTGTTATTTTAAGTCAAATCGAGTTACAACAGCCTTTAGCCCCAAAAACGTGACCTGGTACCACTAGGAGCATACTTCGTATATTTTGTTATTAAGTGATAAATTTTGCTTTTTTTTTGGTATATTTTTGAGTTTAAAGTAGAAAATATAATAAAAAAACAAGTAATACTGATAAGTCTAATGACATTTTTTATTTTAAAATATAAAAATTAGGTATATAATACATACAAAACAGACACAGAAAAGATACAGACGTAGTACCTACATGAGTTGATAATTTTACATAGTTATCTAATCTATTCTAGAGCTCTTGTTAAAGTAGTTTTTGAAACGTCAGGATATAATGCTCGGCATTTACTTACAACTCGCAGGACATATTGCTTTTGGTCTTCATCTTTTGTCAGAAGGTCGTTAAAGTCGGTTATTAATTTAACACCACGCTCAGCCATATCATTAACTACTTTTAATGTTTTGACAATTTTCAATCCTTCTTGGAAGTCATTATTTTGAGGCCAGGTATTTGGATGTTGTCTTAGGAAATCTGTTTTTATATTAAATTGGTCAAAGAATGTAAACGTTTCTTTGGTAAGTAAATTTACCAATCCTCCATCAACTACCTCTTTTAAGTTTTCTTTCCTAACTTTTGGATTTACAACCCTAGCGTGCTGTGATGGTTCATCTGTGCTACTGAGCAATTTATTAGCCATTAACAACTTTTCATCGTCTGTAATGGTGGGATCAAAAAACGATAATTCCACCAACTTTGCATTCAAATACCACAAATGGTTCGAAAATTTGCTCAGGGCTATTTCTGCAATGTCGTTGTCACATTCTTTATAGTCTAACAGACTATGCAAAATACCTAAATCTTGCTTTGGTGCAAGATGAGCTTTTGGAGCATTGAACCAAGCTTTACAATAAATTTTAACTAGGAAAACAGAAATGGCACGCACAGAACTTTCTTCTTCTTTAGACATCTTAAATTGACGACGAAAAATGAACATTTTTAACCAGTAAATAGCCTTTGCCATCCACCTAGCGTGATGAATGGCTCCTGGAGTTCTAAAACCCATAACATTGCCGTCTAGTGATCCAACAAATACGAGAATCAACTGCAATAGCTCCTTGTAGTCATCTCTGGGGTGGCTCTCAGTTAATTTGGTCTCGAATTCAGCAGTAACATTTGCAATTACTTCTGGAGTTAGCTGCTTTTGTATTAGATTGTCACTGATACCTGTGTCGTATTTTCCTTTGTCTATCTTGGGCCACGCAGTGAGGAATCTCTTGAAAATGTCTGGATGAGGTCCAGTGGTTGATCCCATTTTTGTATCGAATACGCCTCTTAACAGAATTTCCAAGATATGGTGACGGCAAGCTAGGTATAACATTCTCTTCCTAACATTTGCTCCAATATGATGCATGCTCCTTTGAGTCTTTCCGTGTTGGATGCTGTAGTGTCGAAGCACATCGCCTTGACGGTATTAAGAAGACCCCATTCATGTAGGCATTCATATACGGCTACGGCTTGCTCCTCTCCAGAGCTGTTTGCTGTTACAGGAACTCCCAGCAGCTGTCCCTTTTCGCCATATGAAATAGCTATAGCTATTCGCTCACATTGTTCATTTTTTAAAGCACCCGGTAAAAGTTTACCGTCCCAATGGACAACCACGGGCTCTTTTTCAGGAATGTTTACTTTATCAAATTTTTTTTTATTATATTGTTCTCTGAACATTTCCCTTCTATCATGTAATAAAGTTTTCGACACTTTGTACTCAAGAGGGTCAAGGTTTAGTGCTTCTAGAGTAGCTATTAAAATTCTCGTGGCATTTCTGTCGGATACCTTACATCGATCTAATAAAATGGACAATTTCATGTTTAAAATCTCTTTAACGCCCCTTGCAAATGAAACTTTCATCCTCTTGCTCTCAGATGGTCCTGGATTTTCTGCAGCTTCTTCAGGGATGTCCATTTCCTCCAAGCTCTCAAGTTCCTGGTAGATGCTGTCCTCTTCAGTGTCTTAAAATATCTTCACTAGATAATTGTTCGATCTAACCAGCTCAAAGGCACTTTAGACACTAAACTGAATAAATAAAAGGTCGGTTGTACGCTGAAGTAAAATCACCATCCCTAAAATAGAAATTAGATTCACCCTCCTTTTTACCTGTCAAACGGGTCTTTCTTTGGTAAACTAGTCAGGTAATCCCCATATAATAAAAGATTAAATTTGAACAAAAGGCTCTTTATGTTTGAAAATTGAGTTCCAAAATACTTTTTAACAAAAAAAATGTTAATTCCGAGACACATTATGTAAAAACCCGTAAAATTCTTAGAATACTACCAAACTGGCTCCTACTGGTACCAGGTCACGTTTTTTTTTGGGGCTAAAGGCTGTTTGTTTACTCGTTTGACTTAAAATAACAACAATTATGTATAGAATATAAATTTTGAAGAACAACATTAGCTTTCTTTTGAGATATTAAGCGTGTTTCTATTATTTACCGTTCTGGAGTTATGGCTCCATATGTCAGCTTTTTGGCCAAAAATTTGGATTTTTTCAAACTTTGAGCGACGAACGGCACGGGGTTAACGTCGTTTAATCGAGTTCAAATTTCGGCTGTCTCAATATCTGGAAAGGGGAATCGTTTTGTGGGGTCCAGACGAACAAAATTCCGACATCGATTTTTTGCGGTCACCCTAATATATATATAAACTATATATATTTTTCAATAGAGGTTTTCACGGATGATGGAATGTAATACATTAAAATTCCGAGTTTCAATCTATTCGTCTAACAATGAATTTGCATTACGTTTCGCCAAGATCTCATTTGGCATTTTCAAGTGCTCTGCTACTAGATACTCTGATCTTGCTGCTGCTGCCGCCCGAAGGTGACTTATTTTTTATGAACCGTGTTACAACCTCCTCCGACGTCTCGCGATGCCTATTCTCCATGCCTCTCTGTTCATCCAGATATGTTCATCTAATTCCATTTCTCGGATTTATCTGTCTATTCCTTCTCTCCAGCTTCCTCGCGGTCGTCCTTTTATTCTACCTTCTGATGTCCAATTTAATAACTGTTTCTTGAGTAGTTCCTTGGCCATTCTTGGCATGTGTCCGCTCAAGCTTGACTCTTCGACTGCTCTCCTCCAATAGTCAATTTCTGTCGCCTCCAATATATTTATATATATATATATATATATATATATATATATATATATATATATATATATATATATATATATATATATATATATATATATAAAAACAGAGAGCAAAAGTATTTTATTAAATTTTTTTTTCTCCAAGGATGAAATTAATTGGGGAACTCGGCAAAGGGTTTACAGATGTTCGCACAATGTTCATTTGGCCTATATTTCAGTCCTTGGTTGGGACGTTCATCAGGGCACAAACTGAAAAGAGAGAATGAAGCTACTAAATAAGAGAGATAAAAATCCTCTTAAAAATGCCAACCTTATGGTGAGATATCTAAAAAATTATGGACTTCTGAGCTTCGGGCCTACGAGAACTTTTGTTCTACTCGTCAAAAATATAATTTTGCCCGAAGTTTGAACAAATTTGACCTAAAACCATTTTCCATAAGGTTAGTGCGGGGTCCTTTGCAAGTACCGGAGTAAAATAAATCTAAAAACAAAACACCAAAAGTCATTGCTTAAATAAAAGCTTGAGCCCCAATGTGTGCATGTTGAATAATCCGTACCTACTTCTGAGAACGACAAGAGCCACACAGCAACTGGTTGTTCCAGGTAAAATTTGGAGATAATGGAGGACTTGTTCATACTCGATACTAAATTTTGATGATTACACTTAGAGAATATGGGTTGAACAAAATGCTGCGATTTTCCAATCATTCGGTATACCTACCCGTATAAAGTAACTTACTACTTATTGCTATACATGAAACTATTATTTTTCCATTGAAGTAAGTGTTTTATATTAAGTATTATAAGTGCGCTAGGTAAGAGCATTCCGCACTGTAAAAATATTTACATGGTTATCAAGGGTCCATATTATTACCGTCGATTATACGTGTAATTATAGAGCAATTTATGTAACCTTCCACGGATTCATGTAAACTTTCATAAAAAATGTAAACAAGATTACATAGAAATGTAGTACACAAAATTATGTACTGAAGTATATATATTTATGTAAAATTCCATTATTCACAGGAATATTTTACATTTAAAATATGTAAATTGCCTTTTATCACGTAACAAAGGAAAATGAAATAATAAAATAAACTAGAATTAACCGCTCCTACTCATTGAAATACAATTTTACATAAATTGATAATTAATATATTTTATAATGTAAATAGTACTTGCTATTATGGGATGTAAAGGGTGATTCATTTAGAGGTACTTTTTGTGATGGGGATTTAATTGCAGATTGCGCATGCGTCGTGTCAACTGAAGTGGCATTCCTGTTCAGTAGTGTTTGACAATTCATAATGGAAAGACTTAGCCCGGCACAGCGTCTACAAATTGTTCAACTTTATTACGAAAATGGGCGTTCTACGAGGAATGTGTTTCGGGCGCTTAGAGCAACTTATGGTCCACATAATCGGCCTACCGAACGCACAATTCGCTCTACCATCAATAAGTTTGAGACCCAATTTTCATTATTGGATAATGCTCGACCGAATAGACCACATCCAGCACGTAGTGAAGAAAATATAGGGGCGGCAGCGGAGAGTGTACGCGAAGACCGTGAAGTGTCCATTCGTCGCCGTTCTCAACAGCTTGGCCTGTCATATTCAACAACTTGGCGTATTTTACGTAAGGATCTTTCTTTAAAAGCATACAAAACTCAACTAGTGCAACAACTGAAGCCGACCGACCTTCCGAATCGTTCCCGTTTTAGTCGTTGGGCTCTTGACAAGCTTGCAGAAGATCCACTGTTTTCGAAAAAATTTTGTTCACCGATGAGGCCCATTTTTGGCTTAATGGGTTCGTGAATAAACAAAATGCCCGTATTTAGGATGATGAACAACCTGAAGAGGTTCAAGAGCTGCCATTAAATCCAGAAAAAACAACTGTTTGGTGTGGTTTATGGGCCGGTAGAATAATCGGTCCATATTTCTTCAAAACAGAGGCCGGCCGGAATGTTACTGTGAATGGTGACCGTTATCGCGCCATGATAACAGACTATTTGATGCCAGAAATTGAAGCCCGTGGTCTCGAAATTTGGTTCCAACAAGATGGCGCCACTTGCCATACAGCCCGTGAAACCATGGCTTTACTGCGAGAGCAATTAGGCGAACAGATCATTTCACGCTTTGGACCAGTGAATTGGCCGGCTAGATCACGTGACATCACACCTCTTGACTTTTTCCTTTGGGGCTATGTAAAGTCCAAAGTCTACATGGATAAGCCAGCTACAATTGAGGCATTGGAGGCCAATATTACTCGAGTCATTGGCCAAATACCACTCGAAATACTCACACGCGTCATTGAAAATTGGAACTTTAGAATGGACGTTGTTAACCGTAGTCGCGGACAACATTTGAAAGAAATTATCTTTAAGAAATAATTGTAAAGAATGGTTCTTTTATATGATAATAAAGATTATAAAATAAAATTGTTTTTATTCATTTTTTTTTATTTAAAAAAAAAGTACCTCTAAATGAATCAATCACCCTTTATATAACATATAGATAATGTTTTTATTTATTCCTTGTAAATTACAAAGCTCCATATAGGAGCGTGGAACAATGTCAAAAGTTCTTAAACTAAGAAATATTGCATTTTATCAAATATTCTAGTTACACACATAAAAATAGCCGAGATTCATCAGCAAAGAACTCCTCCAAACTATAAAATGCCTTACGGACTAAATAATTCTTAATTACTAGTTTCAGCAAGTTCGTTCTTAAAATTCTAACATGATTAAGAAAACTATTGTACAATCTTAGAATACAAAAATGTACATTCTTTTGTATATAGGAATATTTACTTTTGTTTGGTTTTAAAATCATTTTTTAACCTAGTGTTATGTTCATGCACTCTTATGCTTTCTTGAAATAGGTCTTTATTACTATGAACAAATAACACTGCTTCATATATATATAAAACTTATTACAGTAAAAATCCGTTTTGAAATGAATACGTTTTTACAACTATCTCTTGCCTTTATTCTGTACACTACTCTTAGACACTTCTTCTGCAAAACCAAAATTCTGTTTATCTCACAGGAATTTCCCCAAAAGATGATTCCATATCTCATAAGCGAATGAATGTAGGCGTAATAAGAAGACAGTGCTGCGTCTTCACCAACATAATCTAAAATGACTCTTAGCGCGTAACAATACTTAGCCATATTATTGGCCAAAGCACTGACATGACACTTCCAGTCAAGTCTCCTGTCCACAATCACTCCAAGAAATAAAATCTCATCTCCCGAAACTACATCAATGTTATCATATGTTACTGTTACACGTTCATTACTTCTGTTAGAAAATAGAATCATCTGTGTTTTTGAGATATTTAAAAGTAGATCATTCGAAGCCTTAATAGGTTTAGAGTATTAACCATTTTTTGAAGTAAGAGATGTTTATTATCCTCTTTAAAGATCAGAGTAGTATCATCGGCATACAGCACTATATAGTCATGCGACACTTTAGGCAATTCATTAGTATACAGTATATATAACAGGGGTCCTAAAATTGAACCTTGAGGTACACCCCTTTTTATTATGACCTTCTCAGAGCAAGCAAGCTTTCCACAAGGGTCTGTTTCAATAACACATTGTGTTCTGTTTTTTAAATATGATTTTATGAGCTGAAGAGCTACACCTCTAATTCCATACTTCTCTAGTTTTAAGCAAAGTATTGAGTGATTTACCGAGTCAAATGCTTTTGACAAATCGAGAAGCATGGCCACAGTCACCCTATCATCATTTAAAGAATTAAGAATCTCTGACATGGCTTGATAAATAGCTCTAATAGTAGATTTATGTCGACTGAAGCCATTCTGCTGATCAGCCAGGACATTGTTTCGCTCAAGGAAGGATATCAATCTGGAGTATAATATTTTTTCAAAAATATTGTTTACATTTGATAGCAGTGATACCGGCCTATAATTTTTTTTCTTCAGCTCGGTCACCTTTTTTATATATTGCTTTTATATGTGCAAGCTTTAATTGGTATGGGAAGACTCCTGTCGAGAACATAACATTAATAATATGTTCCAAAGGTATAGATATAATATCTGCCGTCTCCTTCAGCAGCGAAACAGGCACCTGGTCCTCTCCTACGGATTTTTTGTTTTTCAAATTTTTTATGCATCTACAGTTATCTTCAGTGCTAGTTGGTTCTAAGAATATCGTTCGCTGACACCCTTCTATAGGGAATGAGTCAACTGTCCCACTAACATCAACATCTGGACAAGAATTAATGAAGTAATGGTTTAAAGCATTCAATGCTGTCACTGAATATATATATATATATATATATATATATATATATATATATATATATATATTTATATATATATATATATATATATATATATATATATATATATATATATATAATTTGGATTAACTTGAAGTAACAATACATGGACATTTGCAATTTTACCGCGTAAACTGAGGTTTTTTTTTTTTTAATTTTTGTGGGTAAATATAAATATTTATGTAAAATTCTAGGAAAAATCAGGGCAACTCTTTCATTATTTTCTATATAATTTTCGATATATTTTTTACAGTGTACTCTATTTTTATTTACAAAAAGTTTTATAGAGAAATATTCAAATACTAACATCTGGGAATTGCAATTTATTTTCATTCGTCTGAACAAAAACTTGATCTTGATCTTTCATTTGAAAGTAATGCGATATCTGGAATTACAGTGAACTGAGAGTTTGCAGTGTTCACAGAGATTATGAAACGGACACCAGTCATGTATTAAAAAATGTACAAAGATGTTGAGGGACGTTAGTAATATGCAATTCTCAAAGATATTGTATGTCAAAAAGGGTGTACTGAGATATCTATTTGTTATTTCTTTCGGGTCACTTAAACAAAAAAAATGGAGGGAACAGGTGTACCGTGTCGAGAAAGTAGGTAAATGATTATACTCATAAATCAGATTTAAAATTAATTTCTATATTTTTGGTTATTTTATTGTATTCCTAGCAAGAATTGGCCGGCGTTTAAATGGAAGACAATTAGACCCTGATGATATTGGATATTTGACATAAATAACAGAGGGAGACCTGGAGATTATACAGATTTTTTTCATGCAAAAATTCTAGTCCTATAACTTTTCAGTGAAGTATTATGCACCAATATTGGTTGGATAAAGGTGCTAGTAAACACATCCCATGCTCTTTGAAGAGGGCTAAAGGACTAAATAAATAATTATTTATAAGGTTCTAGAACGTTTTCTTTCAGGTAAAATAATTTGCTGTTCAAGAAACAAACTCTCTCTAAATTTAATGTTTGAAAAGAAATTATTGAATAATAAAATTAACATACACTAACAATTTTCTGTCTAAAGTTGAATTTTTATACGCCCACTAATAATAACATTTCCGTTACAAACAATGTTTAACTTTTATTTTAGTTTCAGTACGATAAAGTGTAGAGTGACAGAATATATATATATATATATATATATATATATATATATATATATATATATGTATATATATATATATATATATATATATATATATATATATATATATATATATATATATATATATATATATATTCCCTGTTTGCAAATACAAATATAAAAACTGCCAGTTATAACTTAAAAAAGATGAATTGTTTTTATGCTAACTTAAAAGACCAAACCGACACTTTACAAAGATCTAACATTATTTATGGCATCTCGTGTCAATGTAATTTGGTCTATGTCGGACAAATGTCACAAAAGCTTTACGAGAGACTAGCTCTACATAGATGTGATAACAAACATAAACGTAACGCAACAAGTTTAAGCTTATATGTCAATAGTACAGATCACAACAGCTTCATTCTGGATATTGAAACCAACTACTTCAGAAGAAGTTTCCCCTATGGTAAATGTGCTACATAAAAAAAAAATCTCAATCATAAAAAATACATAGAAGGATTGAGCTTTATTTACACCTATTTGCTAACACAGAATCACACCAAACCAATTAAAAATAACGATTATTATGCGAAAGTTAAGTTTGAGTAAAGTTGACGTTTCCTTTTTTGTTTTTAAATGCTTTACGTAATTTGAAAAAAATGAATAAAATAAATTAAAAAAGATAATTTTTCCAATAATAGCATTCACCAAAAAATGCCTTAGCCTTAGTCTTTTGTTGGCCCGCCGACGACATATGGTATAGTACCAACAATGGCCGGTGACGGACTAAAAATCGCTAAAAGTTACTAAATGCGACGTCAAATATAAATTTAAAAAATGGGGTACCATTTCGACATCCTGGAATTCTTACAGTTGTTTTTGGTTCAAAAAAGACCCTTTACCTAACTACCCCCTACCTTCTAAGACCTGTATAATTCTCTAAATATGCTGCTGTTGTTTTCAGTGTATGAATATGTTCGCTATCTGGTCAGTGAAGTACAACTTTAACTAAGTATGATTAGAGAAAAAAGACCTGTTGAATTTTTGTAAGGAAAATAATACATAACTTACATAAACTTATAAATCACAGTTCCTAAAGAACGTCTTAACTTTCTTTCTGTACTTTATTTCATTTCAGTATCCAGAAGAAGCTACCAAGTAAGCAGCGAAAACTTGATAATAAAAAATAAAAAACAGAAACTATTTCTCTCTTGGAATTATGAGTCTTTTAGCATTTGGTCCCATATCTGCAACGTTTGCATCAAAATGCGATTCTACCGATTCAACAAAATCGGTAGAGGGAATCTTTGTCTACGACTCATTTTAGTAAAAGTATCAGTCGATTCCGAACTTTGGTCGAAATCACGTAAAATCCAAAATCCACTTGTTTACGTCTCGATTCGAAGGTCGTCTTTCTTTTTCCTCATCAAAATGGGCCTAAAATGACACATTCCACGGCCGCTAAATATATTTAAAAGTCGGTATCATTTGTGAAGAAGTGGATAAATCGTTTTGAACGAGACGAAAAATGTTGACGACTTGTCAAAACGTGGCTCCGTAAGTCGAAAAACGAATCGTGTCTTTGTTTTCACGGGACCCGAAATTGTCGCTGCGTCAAGGAACGGCAAAATTAAGAAAATCTGTTTTGAATGTGTTCCATGAGACCAGACCATTCGACAACATCTTCGTGCTCATTATGTCAAATTCTGAAGTACGTTGCAGAAACCTTTGCTGGGCGAAAATCAAATTGCGAAGCGGTTCACTTGGGCCTACGAAAAGATACTAGATTGGACTTCACAATCGCCAGACGCCAACCCTATTGAAAACGTTTTGTTTATAAAAAGAAAGTTAAGACGAAAGCCTCTGAGGACTTTGACTCAGTTGTTTCGAGAGATTCGAAAAATTTGAAGATAATTACCGCACGAGTATGCAGAAAATCTCGTCGACAGCATGCCTCGAAGAAGCCAGGCGATTATTGATGCAGGAGGCAGACAACTTACTAAGGCAATTGCGCCGCTGTTAGCACACCAAAGAATGCAATGAGAATATGAATGGTAACGTTCTTACTTGACAGAGTGTATGGAGATGATTCAGAACCTATTTTCAAGAAGTCTGATTTGGAGCAATAAAATAGCGGAAGAACGAAGTTTATACGATAAGTAGAACTGAAGATATTGCTTTTTTAATGTGCCGCCGATTAGTGGACTACGATAATTTATAACATCCATATTTTGCAAAATATACATACAGCACTTTTCGGGCTGAGGGTATTTTACAGAAAGTAGAGATCAAAGGAAGGACGTTTACTGTGTTTTATCGACTACGAACAAGCATTTGTCCGAGTCAAGCATCCACAATTAATACAAATGCTTCAAAATATGGGCCTTGACGAAAATGACATCAGATTCATTACTCACCTATATTGGGATCAGGTGGCGACAATACGAGTAAATAGCAGAAAGACTGAGGAAATAGGAATAAAAAGAGGTGTTTATGAGGGATGTGTTCTTTCCCCGCTCCTGTTTAATCTATACTCTGAGCACATATTCCAGAAGGCCTTAGAGAATGCCACAGATGGTATCAAAGTGGGCAAAATCATTAACAACCTAAGGTACGCTGATGATACCTTTATTATGGCAGATACAGCGGATGAACTTCAGCGTCTTATGAACAATATAATGGACCTTGGGAGTACGGTCAATGAATCGTTTGGAGTCTTTCGAATTATGGGTCATGCGCAGAATATTGAAGATCTCTTGGACAGAGCGTCTTACTATTGAAGATATACTTCGTCGAATTGGTAGAGAAAGAGAACTATTGTCATTTATTAAAAGACAAAAAACTCGTTACTTGGGACATATTTATAGGGGTCCACGTTACTCACTGCTCCGGTTGTTGATGGAAGGCCAAATTGAAGGGAAAAGAGGTGTGGGGCGTCGAAAATATTCCTGGCTGAAGAATATATGAGATTGGACAGGTCTGAATACCCACAGCTTATTAAGAATTGCCCAGGATAGGGAGGAATTCGCCGTGATTACAGCCCAACTTCAGTAATGGAGATGGCACTATAAGAAGAAGATACATTTGGAAAAAAATCTCGATATATGTGTCGACTAAATATAAAATTTTCAGGCAAATCAAAAATGTGAAGTCAAAATAGGTGTAAGGTTTGTAAAAGAATGACCCATATGGAAAAAGAGTGCACTATTATTATACGGATCTACAGAAAGGTGGTCCAAAATCTGAAACAGATGATTACAGGAAAACATTTAATTATTCATCGTTTTTTGAGGCGGAAACAGAAGAATTTTTTTAGATGGAATGGAGCGACTGGAGAATTGTTCGACTAAGTAGATGAGTGTAGACGGTAATTATATAGAAAAATATTTACTACATAGCTATAGAGATAACTTAGAAAAACACCCTCTCATAAATATTTTAAATTTAAAGTTATTGCGGGACCCCTTGTAACTTAAAACTTTCTGGGTCATAATTAAATTAGTAAAGAAAACTTCATAATTAAATTGATAAATTAAAAAAAAAAATGACAAAATGTTAATTATGTTCAAAAGTCAAATCAAATTAAACCACAATTATCAAATTTATATTTCATCATGTCCCGTTCCATTTATGAGCGAAAGTTCCAAGTTTCAGTCGGTGATGATGATTCTAAAATGCCCGCATCCGTTTCGGAAGGGCCGGCGGCCCTTTTACTGACGTTTCGGTAGGGCCTTAATTAAACTTTTTAATTAATTTTATTTGCATTGGAATTAACTTCTAAGAGTGCGAAAGCTAATTTATCCATTAGAATGAGATGCTTGTGTTTAAGTGTTCATTGTGAAACTGAATAATTCGCATATTTATTTGTTAAAAAAAAACTTTTGGGCTAACCAAAAAGGTTCTGAAAATACTGACATCTTGATTTGAAATTTTTTCAATTTTTCACTTACTTCATTGTAGTGTTCAAATACAGTTTCTAAAATACATTTTTGAGGTTAATGCGGAGAAAAATTCCATTTCTCATTGCTTTCGCCTTTTTTGGTGCAGATTCCCCTTGGTAAACCCATTGTTTAGATTGTTGTTTGGTCTCAGGAGTATAGTAATGTATCCATGTTTCATCCACAGTGACGAAACGATGCTTAAAGTCCTCCGGATTCTTCTGGAACAGCTGCAAACCATCGTTGCAACACTTCACACGATTCCGTTTTTGGTCAAGCGTGAGCAATCGCGGCACCCATCTTGCGGATAGCCTTCTCATGTCCAAATGTTTATGCAAAATATTATGTACCCGTTCAGTCGAGATGCCCACAGCACTAGCAATCTCACGCACCTTAACTCTTCTGTCATCCATCACCATATCATGGATTTGATCAATGATTTCTGGAGTCGTAACCTCCACAGGCCGTCCAGAACGTTCAGCGTCACTTGTGCCCATATGGCCAGTCCGAAAATTTTGAAACCACTTATAAACTGTTCTAATCGAAGGTGCAGAGTCACCATAATGTTT
Source organism: Pachyrhynchus sulphureomaculatus (assembly GCA_019049505.1). NCBI lineage: Eukaryota > Metazoa > Arthropoda > Insecta > Coleoptera > Curculionidae > Pachyrhynchus > Pachyrhynchus sulphureomaculatus. The sequence continues at coordinate 45,004,795 of CM032453.1, read as the reverse complement.
ATCAAGCTTCTCTTTAGTCTCCTGAGGCGTTTTGCCTTTCATACAGTAATGTTTAATCACACACACGAAATTCTTTTTCGTCCATTTCTTGAAAATCACTCGACTTCCTTGATTCACACGAATGCCAAACACAAAGAAATAGACCAATATGGCTGAAACTTGGTGTGCGTTCATTCAAGAGATGCTACTAACTAAACATGACCTCGATACGCGCCGGTGGTGCCATCTCTCGGACTTTGCACGGACTTTTCAAACGTATATATATATATATATATATATATATATATATATATATATATATATATATATATATATATCTTGATTTGAAATTTTTTCAATTTTTCACTTATTTCATTGTAGTGTTCAAATACAGTTTCTAAAATACATTTTTGAGGTTAATGCGGAGAAAAAATTCCATTTCTCATTGCTTCATATATATATATATATATATATATATATATATATATATATATATATATATATATATATATATGTATATATATATATATATATACATACATATATATATATTATATATATATATATATATATATATATATATATATATATATATATATATACATACATACATACATACATATATATATATATATATATATATATATATATATATATATATATATATATATATATATATATATATATATATAGGGTTTTCTAATAGGGATGTCCGACTTTTGACAGCTAATAGCGGCTATTGGTTGGCAGATGTTTGACATCTGATGTCAGTTGTGTTTAATAAGGTTTGCCATTCAATCATGAATCGTTTCACGTTAAAAGAACGCCTGGAAATTGTCCAAAATTACTCGATTACTCCAAAATTATTTCAATATAACTCTTTACAGCAACAGCAACTCTGTACTTGAAGCCAACATACGTCGTGCCATAACCGGCGTAAGGCCGGAAATGCTGGCCCGAGTCATGGAAAATTGGTGTAAGCGGATTCGTGTCTGCAAAAAGAGCCGCGGCGGCGATTTGAGCGATATCCTGTTTAAATCTTAAATGGCATAACATTTCCCGTTAAATAAAAGTTTCAGAATGAAAACCTTCAAGTAAAATTTCCCGCATAGGAACCTCGATTTCCACTAAATATTTATTTAGTGACAAAATTCTTGGAATCACTTCTGATATTATAAACAGTAAACTACTGAAATCTGTGGTAGTTTATTTGAACCGTTGTAAAAGTTCCAGTAACTTTTTGATTATATCCCACTAATTTGGTGTCAAAGAAAAAAGTTAATCACATTCAGGATCAAGAAAGCTGTTAGCTCTTCCGATAGATAATCTGTGGAATTCCAACATGTAGATACATCTTGCACGATATTCTTCCCTCCAATGTTAAAAATCTCTCTGGAGTTGTTCTAATTTCATTTTGGAAGGGGATGAGTGGTTTAAATGAGTTACGATTCTTCTTCCGACACTTATAATATCCAAGTCAGCTGTTTACACTTTTAGAGAGTTGATTAATACCACTAAGTCTCTCTGTAGCTTTTTTAATGTCAGCACCACTGGCTCTAATGAAATGGTGGACTGTAATGTTTATACTGTTTTTTCTTCGAAAATCCGATTTAAGGCATTCTTGATATGACTGCTATGACTGTCTAGACCTTTGATATTAAACACAAAATCTTTAGTATGTGCTGCCAAACTTATAAAGCTCTTGTTATTTATGTCAGATGTCCACATATCTGTAGTAAAGGAAAATTAATCAAACCTGATAATAAATCAGCAATTCGAGTCTTGCATTTTTCGCATATTTCCGGAATGACTTTTTGGCTAAAAAATGATTTGGTTAGAATATTATATTTCACTTTAAGTAGAACAAGCAGCATATTGAACCCTAAAAAATAAGTATTTAGAATTTTTCCGTTTTTATTTTTTAATAAGAAGAATATTTTGTTGGTTTTTAATATAGAAAGTGAAATAAAATTATTTACAAAATAATTTATTTTTACTTTTATTCTTTAAGTTGTAGGTGCATTTTACTGTAAATAACAAGAAACTTAAGACAATAACATTTCATTTTTAAGTTTGCCTATATTTTCTCCAAAGGAAACAGGCTGGTAGTCCAAGGTTTATGATATCGTGTATTATCGTGTGCACAAGTTTTGCTTTAAGATCATTTATGTTCCACTATTTGTTTGTTCCAAAATATTTTATTATAAATTTGTTTCAAATTCCCAGAGGTAGCTAGATGAAGTCGTAGCTTTTTTTCCTAAACATCGCGTGAATTTTATACTACACAACCCACATCCTGTTTTTGATTTATCTTCCTTATTAAGTAAGAATTAGTTCTAGATTTTGCTCATTTTCTAAAATCCAACAATCGTTAAAAAGCCTTCAATTGTTAGCCCAGTTGTTAGAGGCAAATTTTGATGCTTTCGTTAAATGTTAACATGTTCAGTTGTAGTAAAAATAATGCTTCCAAACTACTTTATGATTAAATTAACGTTTGTATATATCGTTAAATATTTTGAAATTGGTTATTAAGGGGTGCCGATTAAGAATCCGATGACAGATTTGAAAAACTCAAAATGGCGTATCCAACATGACGCCCAGAGAGTACGTAATTTATTTAATTTCTTCGAGTAATTTAGAATTTCTGTGTTTTCAAGTGACTTGTTTTCTTTGTACCTGGATGTTTAAATGAAATATAAATACTTTATACTTAAAGCTCAAAGTTTTATCTTTCATTTCCCACCTTTGAATTTTTTTTTATTTTAAGTTTAAGTTATATGATTAATACTTGTAATAAGCAAAAAATACGTTTATCATGAACACTATTTAGGAGCAAAATTACATAAAAAGAGAAAGTTTTCAATAATTTTCTAATATCAAGTATACTTTTAACTGTAACTAAAAAAAAATGTCCGGCTTCTTTGACCATTTTGTAATGGTTTGAACGTATGGTAAAATTGCCGGCGGCGCACTACAGCAGGCAAATTTTCATATTTTAGAACCGAATTTTTTAATAGCACAGACGATGTGGGTATTTTTAATTATTTTTATATTGAAACTTAAGGTATAATAATGATATGTGCACAAGGATTTCTTTTTCAATACTATATTTTACTAAATATTTGTTTTTACTGTATGCTCGTTAAAATCATGCAAATAAAAATTTCGTTTTAAGTTTTACAAATTATAAAGCAATAAAAATAAAAACTATTAGTATCGTCGGAAAGCTGAAAGTCTCCTCTTCAAAATGCGATCTTTAGTTTTTTTTACATTCTGAAAGCAAGTAATATCGAATAACCTTGGAGCGGTGCGCGCAGACTTTCAAATTAACCTGTTTGGCACGGTACACTTTTTGAATCCTCTATCCGAATTTTTAATAAATTCTCATGCTAATAAAAAAAATCTTGAAAAAAAATCGATATGCTGTTAATTTGTGAAATTTTCCGTTCTTTCACGTGATGCTATCCGTTTCTCGATATCTTTTTAGTGTTCCGTATCGAACACTTATAAGATGACTTCGGTGTCTGTCTGTCTGTCCGTCTGTATCTCTGTTCGTCTGTCTGTCTGTCCGTCTGTCTGTCTGTCTGCCTGCCTGTCTGTCCATCTGTCTATCTGTCACACTCTCCGAAACTATTTGTCATAGAAAGTTGAAATTTGGTACTAATATAGGAATTGGTGGTCTCATCAGAGCCGCGTAGTTTTGAACGTTAAATTTTGACTTAAGGGGAATAGTTTTGGTGGGTGAAATCGGAAGTGCAAAAAAAATTTTTTTACTAGGTCATCGAGTATGGTGGCGTGGCAATTGAAAGGTTATAAAAACACGAGTAATATATATATATATATATATATATATATATATATATATATATAATGTAATACTTGCGCACACTTTTCTTTGTATTATTTTTAAAAATCGCGAAAAATCGCTGTCTACCCGCCTTATCTCGAAAAGTACTTATCAAAAAATTTTGAAAAAATTCTGGAATATTCTCCACGGGGTGTAGATTGAACGAAAATTATCACGAGTGCATTACCTTTAATAATTTGTCTGGTATATAAAAAAAACAAAAATTTCAAGGTCATCAGTTTTCAGTAAAGATTGGAAACAAACTTTGTTGAAAACTCATCTAGGTGTGTTTTGTGAAGTCATTGATCATTTTACACCTCCGTAACAAAATTTTTTATTTTAAAAGCAATCAACGTACGGAACACTAATTGCGTAAACTCAACTTGCACTTGACCAGTTATTTGGTTTTCAAGATATTACCGAAAAACCGAATTTTTTATTTTATTTTGGATTTTGTGGGCTTAGCGTACGTCAAACTTTTTTTTATCGTGTTCTACGTCCAAAAAATAACCTGTATGCCAAAATGCAGCCTGTTAACATTTAATGAGAGCCCAAAACCCCTGGCGACTGGACTACGTAGAAAATATCAGAATAAAATTTTTATTTTGCTATTATCGCTAAATATGGCATTCCATACCAAGTACTAATTTATCGCGTCTTAACAATATTGCCACATCATAAAAAATTACCCAACGTTGTATGTAAAATAACAATCTATTAAGATTATCTTATATTAATAATATTGCCGGATCCTACCCGGCCGGGTATCCGATTTTGTCGGATCCTAAGTAGCCGTGTACACGGTTTTGCCGAATCCTAAGAAGTACTACCCGTTATATCGTTAAATTTCACCTCCAATTTTTTCCTCAAAAACTTTAACGATCTGGCCCTCTATTATACGCGCTGACCATCCATCATTTCATTCTTTGTCCTTTAATCCTGTATATTCACTCAACTCTGCAAGAATGAAATCACAAACTTTACAGGAAACAACAAAAAGAACCAGCCAATTAAAATCGTTACCCGTCTTTGTCAGATTAAAAACAGAACTGGCTTTGAATCCAATTAGGTACAAATTCGTTTGCGCCTAAATTAATACAAATTGAAAAAGCACCTGCTTGCCTTAGATTCTGTTTCTCATGAATGAAAGGTTGCCTACTACGTTCAAGATCAAGCGGAGTCAGCGACTGAGGGCACAGTTCATTCATTTACAGTGAGCATGCAATACAGTGACGGCGGGGAATTATTTCAGTAGTATATGAACTTGTTTTTAGTGTTCCGTACGGAATACCTATAAGATCACTTCGGTGTCTGTCTGTCCGTCTGTCTCTCCGTCTGTCATTCCTGATTTTCTCCTATACTATTTGACGCAGAAAGTTGAAATTTGGCACTAAAACAGGAACTGATGGTCCCAGTAGAGCCGTGTAGTTTGGAAAGTAAAATTTTGACTTAAAAGGTTAGTTTTGGGGGTGAAATCGGAAGTGAAAAAAACATTTTTTGACCAGGTCATCGAGTGGAATGTCAAATGAAAGCTTGTGAAAACACGAGTTCAAAAAAATATATATAACGTAATAATTGCGTACCCTTTTCTTTGTATTATTTTTAAAAAATTGCCAAAAATGGCTGTCACCCCTTATTTCGAAAAGTACTGATCAAAATATTTTGAAAAAATTCTGAAATATTCTTCATAGGGTGTAGTTTGAACGAAAATTATTACGAGTGCATTATCTTTAAAAATTTATCTGGTATATAAAAAAGAAACAAAATATTTTGAAAAAATTCTGAAATATTCTTCATAGGGTGTAGTTTGAACGAAAATTATTACGAGTGCATTATCTTTAAAAATTTATCTGGTATATGAAAAAGAAACAAAAATTTTAGGCTCATCAGTTTTCAACAAAGATCGAAAAAAAACTTTGTTGAAAACTCATTTGGGCCGTATTTTGTGAAGTCATTGATCATTTTGGATCTCCGTAACAAAAATTTTGATTTTAAAAGCATTCAATGTACGGAACACTAATTGCGCAAGTCCGATTTGCACTTGGCCAGTTATTGAATATTAGGAGCACTTCAAGTAGTTACATTATCTTGTAAAATTGTTCAAAGAAAGCTCTCGAGCAAGATGAAGGAATTGTGAATTCTAGTGTATAAATTCAAATATCGCTGATTTTCAAAATTACTTTTTCTATTATTGAACAAATAATTTACCTTTTTTGAATATATGAAAGATGAGTACGATGGACTATGTTATAAGAAATAGACAGGGGAACCTTGCTTTAAGCACCTGTATATTAGACATATACATTTTTTTAAAATTTGGTTTTATCCATAGACTTCCACACTCGAAACAAATCATGTAATTCATACAATTGTTTGCCGCCAAACCAATCATCCACTTAAAATTTCAGTGACTGTGTTTAGGACGGGTAGAAAACATTCGAACCTAGTTCCAAGTTCAGTGCTTCCTAAGGATATGCAAAAAGTATCGATAGTCATTCAGGAAAGCGTATAGTCAACAACACTCTTTAATCTACATGTAATTTCAATAGAAAATCTTCAACAGTTTCATCAAACCTGTCACCTTTTTCCGCTCTTGATCTGTCTTTTTAAAGAAGCTTATCTGCCAGATTAGTTATGAACCAATGGTTGAATGAGTGGTGTTAATCCTCAAAAAGTATGGGCCCGTTATTTTTAGATTTATCGAACTATAATAACTCGATTCTGTTTACTTTCGTAACTTTTCAGTGGGAATGTGCCTTATCAGAGACTAATATGTTGGTAAATGTATTCAAACATGTTATTATCGAAACTGAGCGTCCACGTAGTCGATTTTAATTCATATATTATTGTAAGGATGCAGATATCTGTGGTAACGAACTCCTGAGCACATTTACCATACCTGATGATTTGCTTATTGACAGGTCGGGATTGTCCCGAACAGACACTTGATGGCACTCCAGAATTGCTGCTGCAAGAGTCGGCTATAAATACAAATTGGGACTTACATATTGTTATAACTAGAAAACCTTTTTGCGCAGGAGCGCTATGTTGCTCTTTTCGAACAGCGTTAGGTCCCCTTGATTATTAACAATTACATCAGCGAGTTGTACTCGATTTTCGGCAATACAGCTCTTCTGCCCTTTGTATTCTGGTCCAGATATTTCGTAACCATGCATATTATTTTAGCCCAACTCCTCTACGATCAACTATTTTACGTTTTATTATAAGTTGTAAAATTCCACTAAGAATATTATCAAGACTATAAAGGCTTTCTGCATTTCAGAGATTTGCGAACGGCATTTATTCTACTAGGGCGTATTGACGAGTTACTCCTCCTTTGTCCTATTGCCCTTGGCAGGATGTGGTGACTATTCATGAGCTGGTTCTTCGCACTTGATCTTTCCATATCTCTCGGCCTAGGGCCATTTGGCCTGCCTCATGTAGAGTTTTTCCAACAAGGAGCTACAGTTGATCTATCCGTCTTGTAGGAGATCTGCCTCTTGATCTTCTGCCGCCGACTTTTCCTTCGACTACCAGTTTCTCCATGGTGTCTTTTCTTCTGGCGACGGGACCAAAATATGTGAGGTAGGCTTGGTTTACACGTTTAAGTAACCTAGTTTTCATGTTCATCTCCTCTAAAACTGACGCGTTAGTCCGGTGCTCTGTCCAGGAGATCCGAAGAACTCGTCTTTACACCCACATCTCGAAGCTTTCGATTACTTTTCTGTCAGTTTGCTTTAGTGTCCAGGTTTCGGCTGAGGGTATTAGCAAGTTCTAGTTTAGTTGTCTTTGTTATTATGTGGTCCTTCCAGATTTTTATCAATTTTTTGGACACTGTTTTGGCCATAAATTCCTAGGCTAGTATAAAAAGAGCAATCAGATCTCAGAAACCAAATTTGTCCTTTCTGATTTTATCCAGTCTTGATATTCCAGTTGACCTTCACCAATAGTCTATCTTGAGAGCCAGAAGTTTCTGTTCTAAGTTATAGTTTAATTGCCAAGCTTCTCAACCGTAGAGTACAATGATATTAAATATGGCGTAGTAGATGCAGGACAAAATTAAGACAACGGGCTGCAGTCGGTCTATCTGTCTTTTAGGAGATCTGCCTCTTGGTCTTCTGCCGCTGACTTTTCCTTCGACTACCAGTATTTCCATGGTGTCTCTTCTTCTGGCAATGTTATCAAAATATGTGAGATAGGCTTGTTTTACACGTTTGAGTAACCTAGTTTTCATGTCCATCTCCTCTAAAACTGATGCATTAGTCCGATGCTCTTTCCAGGAAATCCGAAGAACTTGTCTTTACACCCACATCTCGAAGCTTTCGATTCTTTTTCTGTCAGTTTGCTTTAGTGTCCAGGTTTCGGGTGAGGGTATTAACAAGTTCTATTTTAGTTGTCTTGGTTATTATGCGATCCTTCCAGATTTTTAGGCCATAAATTCTTAGCTTACTATAAAAATAGCAATCAAATCTCAGAAACAAAATTTGCTGGCTTATTTAACGTATTCTCTTTTCACCTTTTACATTTACTGTAATGGTTATAAAATAACTGTATTCTGCCCAACAAATGCTTTATCTTGACTTGCAAATTACTATTCGACAAAATTTATCACTTCTTAATTTAAATGAAATTAGTATCCTTTTAAAGATTCTGGAAATAGATAATAGTCCGAAAGAGTTACATCAAAGGAATATTTGAAATGATCAATAAGTCCAAAGCCTTATTCGTTTATTAATAGCGATTTGTAAGCAACGCATTGTCGTGCAAGAACAGCAACCCTTTAGACACTTTTAGTCGGCGTTTTTCCATAACTTTTTGTGAACTTTAGTTATTAACGAAGAATAATGTTCTCCAGTCAATATTTGCAGTGTTCCAATTAATGTTCCAAAAACGGAAACTTTACTTCCTGCTTGAAGTTAAGACTTAACTTGACACTGATAAACCCGCCCTACCTAACTATCGTTCAAATATGTTACAATTAGCAACAGAGGATTAGAGCTAATATTATAGAGTTCAATCAACGAGAAGTTTTATCTCGTACTTCTAAATTGGATTTTACTAAAATCGCTTCTATTTGCACTAATCAAGTGATGTGTGATGTGTCTGGGAAACGTTGCAGTTGTCGCTACAAACTGTGTTGTAGGATTTAAGAAGGTACAGCAAATAAGCAGTGGAACTTGCATGGGGGAAATACTGAAATTTAAGGCTGACGTTTATGCAAATAAGAGGTGAACAATGCATGGTCTATTCAATTTAACAAATTAAATATGTTTAAAGCTTTATAGCATTTAGAGGCCTGTAAAAATTTTGATCCAAAAAAATGCGAATACTCCAAGCAAGACAATTTTTTTTAGATTTAAAGTTGAATAATAATTTGACTTGCTTCAATATATTTCACCGGCAGTTTGTTGTAACATCATATTATTCATTAATTTATATATATATATATATATATATATATATATATATATATATATATATATATATATATATATATATATATACACTAGCCGTGCCCGCGGCTCCGCTCGGGTGGACTTTATTCACTATTATCGTCACTTCCTATTCCTTATGTTACCTAACGTAATAAAATATTAACCTGGCCAGAGAACATACATATTTTAGAAAAAAAAACAGTAAATCGGATAAGTGGGTCTGAAGTGCTAAGCGTACTAACGGACAGACAGACAGACAGACAGACGAGAGGAAGATCCCATGGGCGCTCCATCTGTTTGTTTGTATATTTGTCTGTTGAAAACAAAATAGGTATTTTTTAGACAGTGTTCCGATAGTCCTACAACATGGGATCTTCACTTTAACCGGTAATAGCCAATCTTTATATGATGTATTTTGAGACAGAGGCCCTTAAAAACTCACCACTCAAACCCAAACTCTGGAAACGATATGTCGATGACATCTTTATAATTTGGCCCCATGGACGAAATAAATTAGACAACTTCCTGACCTGTTTAAATAGAATCCATCACAGGTCACTCTGGAAGTAGAAGAAGAAAAAAGCCTCTCTTTCCTTAATGCGCTCATAACGCGGAAAAACAAAGGTCAGCTTCAATACTCAGTCTACTGGAAGCCCAGCCACACCAAGAAATATTTAAGCCAACACCCTCGTATCGAGATCATACCGACTCACCGAACCAGATACGAGGCAGCAAGAAATTACACAAATCACTAGGGTCCTTAAGCAAAATGGATATAAAGTCCAGTCCATACGGAGAGCATTAGAAAGGCAGCGCCATCCACAGACGAGGACAGAAGAACGTGACCTCAACCAAAGTAGAGTCCTATTACCGTATGTGAAAGGAGTTACAGATAGGATTGGAAGAGTCCTAAGAAAACACAACATAGGCACAGCATACAAACCACAAAACACTCTGGCAGACATCCTGGGTAACCCCAAGGACAAGAAAAAACTGGAAAACCATGGAGTTTACAGCATCACATGCGGAGACTGCCACAAACTGTACATAGGACAAACAAACAGAAGAATCTCGACCCGGATCCAAGAACATAAAAAAAGTATCAATAACAAACAAACAACATCAGCTCTTTTTCAGCACCATCATGATACTGGTCACTAAATCAATTTTTGAGGGATCTAAACAAATAGGCTCTATTTCACATTATAAAACACGCATAGTCAGAGAAGCCTTGAAAATCGAAAAGAATGGACAACTAAATAAGCGAGATGATGCGCTGAATATCTCCACTATGTGGAAGGGTCTACTAGCTAAACAAAGGAATAACCAAAACAGCGGCAGCGGGAGCACTTGAAAATGCCGAATGAGATTTTGGCGAAACGTCGTGCAAATTCATTGTTAGACTACCAGATTGAGACCCCGAATTCTAATGTATTACATTCCACCATCCGTGAAAACGTCTATAGTAAATATATATATATATATATATATATATATATATATATATATATATATATATATATATATATACATATATATATATATATATATATATATATATATATATATATATATATATATATATATATATATATATATGTATCCATACATATGTTTATATAAATATACATTTGTTTAAAATTATTATAAATAAAAATATCTAGCCTTTATTTTTTATTTTTGAAATTATGGACGCTATCTCGAATTTTATATATATCAAATGGTATCAGTTTGTGAAACTGGGTCCAGTAGTTTAAGCGCTACTTAAAATCCATTTTCCGCAATGCTAAAATCATGACCCCTCTTTGGCTAGAAGTAGTAAAATAAAAATATAATACGAATACGGAATTTACTATTACGTATTTAAAAAAAAAAAACATATTGAACGCACCATTCGTCAAATGCTGGTATATTTAGCCTTATTAATCGAAAGATAACAAGACAACTCAACATATTTGTTGCTTATTAGCTTTCATTAGCACCATAGTCACTTTGCTTAAAAACTGTTCTTTTCTGTATACATACAGGTGACACTTATAGGTAGCGCCACTGATCAAATGCTGGTATATTTAACCTCATCATTATTACCTGTACCTAATTGCTTTTATTATCGACTAGGTGGGAACCGCTCCCATTAGTTGGTCGAGAAGTTATTTTGTAGCAGGGAAAATATGAGAACTGCGTTCTTAGATTCAACTGATAGTGTTTGTTGATTGATATCATTTGGATATCTGAGAAATCATTAAGAACAAAGTTTTAAAAAATTACTAGATTCTATTAAGACTATTGAAACTATCAGTCAATCTATCTATCTGACTTCATAACGTTCTACGCCTTCCGGTCCCTGTCGCCAGCCCCTTCTATGTTTCCAATCTCCCAGTCGTAAATTTCTTTCCCACATGGCACTCTGAATGCTACCAATCCATGTTGTCTCCATTGAAAAGCCAGATTGGGAATTCGTTGCTCTATCATTCAGAATTTTTTCAAAATTTTTTGATCAGTACTTTTCGAGGTAAAGAGGAGGGACAGCGATTTTTCGCCATTTTTAAAAAATAATGCAAAGAAAAGTGCGTGCAAGTATTACATTATATATATATATATATATATATATATATATATATATATATATATATATATATATATATATATATATATATATATATATATATATATATATATATATATATATATATATATATATATATATATATATATATGTTTGAACTCGTGTTTTTACAAGCTTTTATTTGACATCCCACTCGATAACCCAGTAAAAAAATATTTTTTTTTCATTTCCGATTTCACCCCCCAAAACTAACCCAAGTCAAAATTTAACTTTCAAAACTACACGGTTCTGATGAGGCCATCAATTCCTATCTTAGTACCACATTTCAACTTTCTATGTCAAATAGTTTCGGAGAAAATCGGGTATGACAGACGGACACACAGACAGACGGACAGAAAGACAGAGACCGAAGTGATCTTATAAGTATTCCGTACGGAACACCAAAAATTGTCTATTAAAAAAATTTAAAAAACCTCTCAACATTTTGTAGAGAAAGTAATTATTAAGATTTAAAAAAAAAATGGTAAATAATATTAAAAATTGACTGAGTAATAATGCAGACAGTGTCTGAAAACATAGTTTCGAGAAAAACGCGTTTAAAGTTTCGGATAGATGAAAAGTGAACTTACGACTAGTCTCCCATTCCAGCTTCATACTGTACGCCTCCTTTCTTGAATCCTGGTGTTATTTAATAAGAGATAAGAATAAAAATCCGTAAAAAAATGGAATTTTTGAAAATTCGAGGTGTATTTAACTCCTTAATATTTCCAAAAGTTCGTAACTAATAAAACAGACAAATATATCGTTCCGTTAGTCAAATCATTTTCGTGGCAGTGCACTGATACTAAATTATTTTATTTTATTTAACTCCTTATATAACACTTTTTTTTAAATAATACATAATTTTGCGCCATTTTAACTGTAGTGATCTACCTGCCAACGCTGAGACTAAACTTGTAATTTTTGTGTATAAATGAATAGTATCAATAATAGTCGTTATCGAAATAATGAATATACCAAAAAAATTATGAAGGCAAAGAGACAACCACAAAAAAAAAAATTCTTAGTTTCCTGCGAGACTTGAATCCAGGATCTAATAGTAAGCCCAATTAAGCTACAGCACCACTCTGCCCCGGCATGCTGATCGTAGATCTATTTTATCGCATCCCATCATGGTTCTCATTCTTCTTATGGTATTACTTCTTTTCTATTATATGGGTCTAGCACACGTGCTGCAGGGAAGTCCCTTAAGCGCTACAGGAACGACATGTGTGCGGAAAAAGTGATTCACGTTGTTCTTGAATCGCTGTAAATTGCCCTGGACAAAACACTCCAAAGGGATGATGTTCTCCATATAAAAGACTGCTTGAAAAACATTGTACGAGGAGTAACAAGCTGAACCTCATACGGATGTTTAAGTATCAGCGCGATGTGTCTTTCTAACATGCACCGCTCTGGGAGGAATTAAGCGGGCTATATCCTTCGAACACTTTCCATGAAAATACTTGTAGAATAGGCTCAAGTCGCCAACCGTTCTTCGAGGCTTCAGCGAATCAAGGCCGCCGATCAGTTCCGGGTCTCCAGTCAGACGAACAGCTCTTCTCTGAATAGACTCCAACAAATGCAATGTATGTTTGGGAGCAGAGCCCCAAACATGGGAGCAGTATTCCATAGTTGGTCGAATTTGAGCTTTGTAAAGAATTAACAATTGTTGTGGAGTGTAAAGTTGTCTGGTTCGAAATAATATTTCCAATTTTTGAGAAGCTCTCCTTGCTATGCCTGCGTCATGTTCATGCCAGGACATATTTGCTCCCAAATTAACGCCCAACAAATTGTGTGACGATGTTAGAAGAATGGAGTGCCTCGCCATAACTATGTCGAGTTCAGCAACGTTAATTTTTCAGAAAAAACTGCCGCCTGGGTTTTTGTAGCGTTAAATTCCACTTGGTTACTGTCATCCCAAGGTAGAATTTCTTCCAGGTCTTTGTTAAGTTGAACGACTTCCCGCTGTCTGCGGATATTCGTCCCAGTACCCAATGTCCCAGCGATTAAAGTGAATGAAGAGATAAGCGTACTGTCATCTGTAAAGCTGTAGATTGTGTTTCCGGTCTTTTCCAGCAGATCGTTAATGTAAATGAGAAAGAGAATAGGAGATTTTATGGAGCCTTGGAGTACACCGACGTTGATAGTGAAGGTGTTAGAAAGAAATCCGTCGACTGCCACTCGTAAAGAGCTACAAACAGAACTTTTCAGACATACCAAAAGAGCGTAGCTTAGCCAACAGTCCATCGTGCCAAATACAGTCGAATGCCTTGGATATGTCAAGAGCAACCGCTCGAAATTCTCCAAAGTGTTCAACTGCGTTGTTCCAAACATGTGTTACATAAGTCAGGAGATCTCCTGTTGATCTATGTTTACGAAAGCCATATTGGTGATTGCTAATAATGTTGAATCCTTCAAGATATTTTAGAAGATGCTAATTGATAGCCTTTTCCATGACTTTCGGTATTATTAAAAGCAGTAAATAGTAAATCAATACAGCTTTGTAGCCATCATTTTACCATTTCGCCTGTTTTCGAATCTCTACGATATACTATTGCCACAAATATCAGAGGAACAAAGAGGCTTTAAACCAGGAAAAGGAACACAAGAGTAATTTAAAGATGTTTCAACTGATAGAGGAGGGAAGAGAATATAACATCAAAATTTACCTCTGCTTCGTCGACTATCAGAAAGCGTTTAACAAGGCGAGTTGGCCGAAACTATGGTCGATTGAAAGAAATGGGAACTCTGTCACGTTTATTAAAGCTAATACAAAGGCTTTTCGAATTCAATATAGCCAAAGTGCGTGTTAATACCAGGTGTACAAGTATGAAATGCGGATTTTTTTTCTAAAAAAACATGTTAAATTCGGAAGAATGATAAAAAGTGCTTTATTCAAAGTATGCTCCGTCGCTTGTTATACATTTTTCCCATCTTTCGGGTAATTTGTGAATACCACGCCAGTAAAAATCTTCTCCTTCTGCTGCGAACCATTGATCAAGCCATTCATACAAACCAAAGCGCTGCTCAGCAAGTGCGTGACCTATCGATGCAAACAAGTGGTAATCGTAGGAACTAAGTCTGGTGAGTAAGCCGCATGGGTAGAACTTCCTGGCTGAGTGCTTCCAACGTGTCGCGAACTGGTTTTGCCGTATGTGATGGAGCATTGTCATGAAGAAAAATGACTTTGTGTTGCCTCTTTCGGTATTCTGGCCTTTTTTCAAGCAGCGAACGGTTCAAATGGATCAATTTTGTTGGTAACGTTTAGTATTAACCGTTTCCCCAGGTTTTAACAGCTCATAATAGACCACGCCCCTCCGGTCTCACCAAACACAGAGCATCGTCTTTCTGCCAAAGCGATTCGATCTTGTGGTCGATGTGGATGGTGCGCCTGGGTCTACCCATGATTTTTTTGCGCTTGGGATTCTCAAAATAAATCCATTTTTTCATCCCCTGCAACCATACGATGCAAAAACGACTTCCTTTTGTACCGAGCGAGCAAAATTTCACACGTGTTTTTGCGCTTTTCCATTCGTCTGTCGATCAACTCATGTGGTACTCATCTACCGGCTTCTGAATCTTTCCCATCTCTCGTAGCCGATTGGAAACAGCTTGTTGACTAGCGCCCAATTGCTCGGCGAGTTGTTTTTGTGTGTGCGAATCATCTTCGTCCAACAATGCTTGCAATTCCACATCTTCGTATTTTTTTGGCGGTTTTCCACTTCCTTGTCAACTATTCAACATTTACATGCAGTACACAATGCGCGAAATTTTCAATTACTGGAATGGTGGTATCGCCGTTTGAGAAAAACGTGTACAGAGCCTGCGCTATGCAGATGACACCTTGATTACAGCCGCAAATGAAAGTGAATTAGAGGACATTATGCAAAGAGTGACAACAACAACAATAAAACAAAAATAATGATCATTAGTAGAACGAATGGTAATCAACCTCAACATCACTCAGAAATACATAGGAGACTCTCAATTGCTCGCTTTGCAACCACAAAATTAGTCAAAATATGGAAAGACTCGAGTATCTTGCGATCGACTAAGTTAAGGCTCGCAGGAACGCTTATATTCCTATGGCAATATATAGAAATAAAATTGCTGCATATGAGATGTGAGTATATCGTTGAATTCTCAGGATATCGTGGGTGGAATATCAAACTAAGGCTTATAAACCATACTTGAGGTATTTCGACCACCTCAGCAGAAGTTATGAGCTGGAATCACTGGTCATACAGGAAAAGGTTGAAGGCAAGCGCTGCAGGTTGGATCAGATGAAACAGTTAATCGAGAAGTCATCACATGTAGCATCAGAGCATGCACAGAACCGAGAACAGTGGCAGATGATGGGTCAATCCATTTTTTGAGCACAGAGTCACCATACCCTCTCGAGGTTGAAAGGACGATATACTTTAAAGATACAGTAATCATATAATGATATAAATGAAGGGAAAATATAAGGATTAAGAAACACAGCGTTCATTGATTCAAATAGGATGATTGGTGGTTAATGGTAACAAGAAAGCCACTTCAGTCTAATCAATTTCTAACCACTAAATTCGGCAATATTTATTAATTTAAATCATTATTAGTAGTTAATTATAGGCATACAGCCTGAAATATCACAAAAATCATTCTGACCCTTAGGAAGATAAATGTATCTAATTATAGAACATATCATCTGCACCAAGAAAAATCACAGTATCCGCAGTTTGCCGTGTTACGTCACATCCGTTCTAAAGTTGCTCAACTGGTCTTCGAGTCAATAGACGATACCTCGGTCAAGAGTTTTTACTTGGGTGTATGTTGCGTACATAGAGATATGCCCAGGGGGTATGTTGGTTCTTGTAAAGTTGGTTGTGTTCTACTTAAATAAAGTACGCGCCTACTGCTAATTTAAAATTTTCTTGCGTGATCTTAAGTGTTAATTTTAAGTATAATTTAAATAAAACTATTTAGCATAGGAGAACTAATTAGCATTTAGAAGAATAGGTCAGTAGCTCTCGAGGCAATTCATTAAAATAACAACAGAGTTAGGAATACCAGTTTAACTCCTGATCGAATAGCATCTTAGCTCTATGTTACCAAACTCGTAATAGGGAAAGGAAAACTTCTTCGATTTTAAGGGAAAGTGCGTCCGTTTTAACTCTTGTATTACCAGTGACCGTTAATGGTCTTAAAACATACAATATCAATTCTAAATAATTGTTTGTCAAATAGCGGGAAAACTACTATTATTTTAACAATTTGAAATGATTAAACTATAAATATTTTTGGACCTATTTATTTGCCTCATATAATTTCTCAAATTTTCGAATGTGCAGTATTTAACCAAGAGTAGAATATACTGATCTATTTCCAATTACTTGTGTAGACCATTTCAACTATTTGGTATCCCTCATAACTAACAATGGTGGTTATGAAGCTGAAGTAAGAAGACGTTTGGCTATGGATAGAAACTCGACGATCAAACTCATTAGGGTCTGGAAAGATCCAGCTATCACAAAATTAAGATTGCTATGCAGTCTTATATTCCCCATAATAATTTACACATCGGAAACATGGACCATTAAAGAAGCTGACAAAAGACTAATCGATGCGTTTGAGATGTGGGCATATCGAAGAATCCTCAGAGAGATCGACTTTAAAATAGAATTAAAAGATAGTACCTGAAATATTTTGGTCACATTATGAGGAAAGTGGATGCCATGGAGAAGCGTGTAGTAACGTGGAAGGTCGAAGGTAGAAAATCAAGGGGAGGGTCTCCAACAAGATGGTCCGACCAAGTGAGATCTCTTCTTGGTATGGGTACGCACGAGTCAAGTCAGGGCACTCCGGATCGGGATGCCTGAAGAATGACTGTTGAGGCAGCAACTGCATAGTATTACCGATACTCTTATTGGGAGGACAGGATTGAGGGAGAGGGAATATACTACTAAATATAATATTTTACCGAGGAATCGATCACGTTTTACGATAAATTTCAGTACAACAATTTTACTCCGTAAACACTCAATCAACATACCCTGATAAATAGTATACATGTAAAATCTACTTTTTTATGGTAGAGCACACGTGCTGTAGAAAAATTCCTAAAGCGCAACAGAAGCGACTCGTATACGGAAAAAGTGATTCATGTTGTTCTTGAATCGCTGTAGATTGTACTCGGTGGGAAACACAGTCCTGGGCAAATTATTTCAAAGGAATAAGGTACTTCATATAAAAGACTGCTTATAAAGGGTTGTACAAGGAGTGAAAAGTTGAACCTCATACGGATGTGAAGTATCAGCGTGACATGCATTCCTAGCAAGCACCGCTCTGAGAGGAATTAAGCGGGCTACATCTGCTAACACTTTCTATGACAATATTTGTAGAATAGACTCCTCAAGTCGCCAAGCGTTCTTCGATGTTCCCAGGAAACAAGGTTGCTGGTTATGTTTGGGAACAGACCATCAAACATTCCGGATCCGAGGTAAGCTTAAACTGAGTTTCGGCCTAACTGAAACTGTTTAGATCAAAATTTTACATAAAAATAAGATTAGCCATCATTGCCTGGAATATGCTGCTATGAATAACTGTTGATCCATTTCCTGTTCAGTCAGAAACTTTATTTCCGCGACATGCTTCGAATTACTTGTACTCATTTTTCGGAAGAAAATAATTTGTAAAAACCAAACGTAACGAACTTCTAGAAAATTTCGTCAATGCACTTAGATTGATTACAGTAATGCGACAAGCAAACAATTTTTTTCATCCATTTGTATGGACTAGACATCATCACCATTGGCCTGTACTCAGCAGCCCACGCCGTTTGTTCTAGATGACTTTCATAGTTTCACAATAGACTCAGGAATTGATAGTCGTTCCACGGTCCATGAATTCGACGAGCAGAATTCCTCTCACATGTCAGAAAGCAACTGCCGAACTATTTCTGGCGAATAATGTTTGCCTTTGGTTTGTTCGGTGACCCGGTGTGACCCCAAACCGTTGACTGTTACTTTGTCTCAGCGTTTACATATGAAATCCATGTCTCATCCCCGACCAAAATACTCACGGCTTAGAAATGATCCTCCTCCTACTTGATAACGTGAAAGAAAGTCTAAAGCCTAATCCACTCGTTGTATTTTGTGGTTCTCGAAAAGAATTTTGGTACCCACCGAACATAGAATTTTCGGTCTCCTAACTTTTCTGTGATAACCTCGCAAAAAACAGTCCGAGAAATTTGCGAAAGTTATTCAGAAAGTTCTGAGATACTGAACTGCCCGTTTTCGTAGATATTTTCATTAACTTTCAAAATGATTACAGATGGCCTGCCACTCCTTTTTTCCCGATTGCCGTGAATATTTATTCTTCCACTTTACCACCTTTACTCATAATGTTTTGGCCGTATATAGCACACAGTTCACGACGAATGTCTGCCGCAGTACAACCTTCCCTCTAACGCTGCTGTATGTCTACTGAACTACTACACTTGTTGGCATAATGATGGCTGCACTCCTCCACTAATCCCCTAGCTACGCGCAAACGGAGGTTACTTTCAGAATAATTTATTAAATACTGTTTGGAAATTCTTGGAGATATAAAGATTTACCAGTAACAATTCATTAAACTATTATCTTAACGCCCTGTATAAGTTTCAGCAATACCTTTATAGAAATATTTATTTATACATTCTAGAAGACAATTCCAAAATCCTGTCTTCATTTTTTTTTTATTTCCGTGAGCTACATTTCATTGTCTCTAGGTGCCATTCGCATCTGGAATTTAATAAACTGTTTTTCTCTAGTCTAGACTTCTCAAAACCTTATTTTTATAGAGCCGCATGAAAAAAGTCAATTTCGGTCTCAATGACTGTGACAACTCGATTATTCCATATTATTTCGTACAGGGGTAAATTCCCTCTAGAATGGATAAAAATAATATTAAAGTAAAAAATTTCAGATAATTTATGTCTATGTATATTTTTATAAAGCGGGACAACAAAGAAGGTCTATAAAAAATTGACCTGAAAGAAGAGAATCCAAAAAAAAAAAAATTAGAAAAATAATAATCAAGTTCAAACAGTCCAATTACCTAGTTATATACGAGGGTTGTATGATAAGTACCTGGCGTCGGCCAGAGATGGCGCTATTACTATTTAATTTTTTTTTTTCGTAAACATAACCAGCCATTTAAATAAAATAACTTTTGTGCGATTGTGCGATAAAATTTTTGTTTTTGAGAAAGAAAACGAATGATGAGATTCAAGTGGAACCCAGCAAAGTTTATAGGGACCCTGCACCTTCGTTATCAACCATAAAATATTGGACAGCTGAATTCAAACCGCACGTCCCAGGTCGTCCAAATGAGGTTCATTACATCAGAAATGATGGAAAAAATCCACGATATAGTGATAAATGATCAGAGAATGAAAATGAATGAGATTGCTGAGACTGTGGGCATCTCAATTAAACGGGTGCAGAACATTTTAACAATTCATTTGTCCAAAGTCCAAAGAATAGTCCAAACAGTGGGTTTTCCGTGGCGAACCGGCGCTAAAGAAGGCCAAGGCAACTTTATCGGCCAACAAAGTCATGGCGACAGTGTTTTGGGATGCACGCGGCATAATCCACGTGAATTACCTTGACAAGAGCAAAATGATTAATGAAGAGTATTATGTTAATTTATTGAATTGTTTCAACCATGTGTGAAAGAAAAAATTCTTTTTCATAAAGACATGCGTGCACACTTTTGTCATCGCCATGACAAAGTTCCATGAGTTAGGATACGAATTCGTTTCCGCATCCACTATATTGGGCAGATTTAGCCCCCAGCTATTATTTCCTATTTCCGAATATGAAAAAATGGATTGGCGGAAAAAAATTTGGCTCATACGATGAGATGCTGCTTTTTTAAAGGGTTGGAGAAATCGTATTTTTTAGATGAGGAACAAAAAATAGAAAAACATTGCATTAAGTGTATCGAGCTAAAAGGAGACTATGTTGAAAAATAAAATAAATTTTTCACATAAAAAAGTTTTTTTTGTCATACAACCCTCGTAGAAGCAAAATTCTATATCATAAAATACGGAGTAGCCATAAATAAGTTAATACTTGTTTGACTAATTATGCGAATGCAACGAACAGGATGGACAAGATAAGAGCACACATCATTACTGTTAGATGAAGCTGGATCCGCCTTATATAAACTTTGGACAGAGCGAACAAGGACGTTAAGAAACAATGCGAGCGTTAAGTGCGTTCAAGTGCCAGTTCGCAATGGCACTTCATCAGATGGCTGACTCGCTTCAGCTATTCGCCGACAGAGTGGTTAGCAGACTGCCAACACTTCACCACCGGTGGCGCAAACGTTCGAGGGTTCTCCCTAAGGCAAATGTGTTCTCTTATTTGTCGAATCTATCCCGAGACGTGTAATTTTTGGCACTTAAGCCAGTACTGACGGCCAACAATGGTAAGATATAACGTCTGCCTCGTAGATGGTACTTCATCGGAGGGCTGACTCGCTTCAGCCGTTCGCCAACAGAGTGGTTAGTAGACTGCCAATACGCGTATCGGGATGGATTCGACAAATAAGAGAACAGTGGGTGGACTGCTGAGATACGGACTTTTGTCCATTTTCAGTTGTTCTTTTTTTTATGGGTTTAGCACACGTGTAGCAGGGAAGTCCCTAAAGCGCTCCAGGAGCGGCGCGCGTGCGGGAAAAGGCGATTTGCTGTAAATTGTACTCGGTGGGAAACACAGCGCTTTGCGAGGAATTAAGCGGGCTACATCCTTCGAACACTTTCCATGAAAATACTTATAGAACAGATTCAAGTCGCCAACCATTCTTCGATGTTCCAGCGAATCAAGACCGCCGGTCAGTTCCGGGTCTCCAATCAGACGAACAGCTCTTCTCTGAACAGAATCCAACAAATGCAGTGTATGTTTGGGAGCGGAGCCCCAAACATGGGAGCAGTATTCCATAGTCGGTCGAATTTGAGCTTTGTAAAGAATTAACAATTGTTGGAGTGTAAGCTTCCTGGTTCGAAATAGTATTCCCAACTTTTGAGAAGCTCTCCTTGCTATGCCGGCAACATGTTGTTAAGCAGCTTTAGAGAACGGTCGCATAATGAAAGCTACAGTATTGTCCAGAAATGTTATTATTGCTTTAATACAATGGAGGAGACGGACCAAGAAGAGAAACCGAGAGTATTGGGTGCATCTCATCCACAGTGATAGATATACAATAATCTATCACTAACTGAAAATTTTACACGATGCATTCCAAATTACTAGATTACTCGAAAAATTTTTTCGCCTTTTATCAAATGAGTCAAATTAATTCGGCCAGCAATAACGAAGGAGGATACAAATTTAAGGCTATCTATACCTGTAGGGGAGAGATTGAGCGTTACGACAAGGTAAGATAAACCACAAATATCTATTAACTAGTATTTTTTATTACAATTAATTAGTCATAAAATTTTAGCATTTTGAAAAATTAAGTTGCTTACAATTCGTATATTTGCGATTCATCTGAAAAATTAGAACAATAAGACTTGGCGGTTTTGTTGGAAATATTGCTTGGTGATGGAATGTTCTGAACCAAAGGCAAATTAGGGGATGGAGTACAACTAGTTGTAGAAGTCTGTGATAGCTATTGTGGTTGTGGCAAGACATTAGTCCGTCGATGATATCCAGGAAAAGAGGACCAGGGTTGTTATGCTATGTTGTAGCTAGATGTTGGCTGAGAAGTAAGCTGAACACGCCTGGCTAGTCTTATCTACTTAAAAATTTTAAAAATACCTATATTAGCATCATGTTTTTCCTCTGCGTTCACAATTTTTTCTTTAAATTGACATCTGAGCAGTCTTTTTAAAAATTTTTTTTATAAAATAGGGGGTCTTTTTTCTTCTTCCTCTATCAATTTTAGGATAGATCTTTCCACAAGTAGCGATGGAGTAGAATTGAGCGAAGCCATTATGACAAATTCGCACAACCTTTTTGCATCAAAGCAGGGAGCGAACTGACTGACCTTTTGGGTATCAGCCGAGTCCGCCGACTAAACAATCGGTAGTGTGCGCGCTACCTATGGTAGCCATACTGATTTAACAGTTGGCCGATAGTTTGCCGATTGTTTAGTTTGAAGGCAATCGTGTAGCATATCAAACTTATTTATCGGCCGATACCGAATCGTTCTAATATGCGGACTTGCATACATCTTCATACTAATTAAGAGCCCAACTAAACTATTGGCTGACAGAAAGTCTGTAGTCTGCGTGGGCTCTTACTATTCTGTGACACCACGTATGTTAGAATTTTCTTTTACTTCTTTTCATATCCAAATTAGATTCATGAAATCAGGTTTAAATCTTTTTACGTTTATTTCACATCGAGTCTGGATTTGTAAAATTAGGCCTAAATCGAAATTCTCCAGACAAAACGTGTTAGGCATAAACATGGTGACGACAAAAGTGCTTTTTATATTATGATCCTTTCCATTCAGGATTATCTAATAAAAAATGTCTAGACTTCAGAATTTGTATATCTGATAACTAAAAGGGAATCATAGTAAGGTTAGTCTTATAAATGTGCCTTGCATGAGTAGATTATGCAAACAAAGTCATTTTTGGGAAAATAGGTACTAATCCTAGGAGATCGATTGCCGTAAATAACCTGTCAGATCTTTTTTTTTATGGGTCTAGCACACGTGCTACAGGGAAATCCCTAAAGCGCTACAGGAGCAATACGTGTGCGAAAAAAGCAATTCACGTTGGTCTTGAATCGCTGTAAATTGTACTCGGTGGGAAACACAGCCCTGGGCAAATTATTCCAAAGGGATGATGTTCTCCATATAAAAGACTGCTTGAAAAGCGTTGTACGCGGAGTAACAAGCTGAACCTCATACGGATGCGAAGTATTAGCCCGACGTGTATTTCTAACAAGCACCGCTCTGGGAGGAATTAAGCGGGCTACATCCTTCGAACACTTTCCAAGAAATTACTTGTAGAACAGACTCAAGTCGCCAACTGTTCTTCGATGTTCCAACGAATCAAGGCCGCCGGTCAGTTCCGGGTCTCCAATCAGACGAACAGCTCCTCTCTGAACAGAATCCAACAAATGCATTATATGTTTGACAGGGGAGCCCCAAACATGGCAGCAGTATTTGTTAGTTGGTCGAATTTGAGCTTTGTAAAGAATTAACAATTGTTGTGGAGTGTAAAGCTTTCTGGTTCGAAATAATATTCCGAACTTTTGAGAAGCTCTCCTTGCTATGCCTGCAACATGTTCACGCCAGGAAATATTTGCTCCCAAATTAACGCCCAATAAATTGAGTGACCATGCTAGGGGAATGGAGTGCCCCAACATAACCATGTCGGGTTCAGCAACGTTAACTATTTTAGAAAAAACTGCCTCCTTGGTTTTTGTAGCGCTAAATTCCACTTGGTTACTGTCACCCCAAGATAGAATTTCTTCCAGGTCTCTGTTAAGTTGACCTCCTGCTGTCTGCGGATATTCGCCTAAGTAGCCGATGTCCGAGCGTTCATGAAGAGATAAGCGTACTGTCATCTGCAAAGCTGTAGATTGGATTCCCAGTCTTTTCCAGCAGATCATTAATGTAAATGAGAAAGAGAGTAGGAGACAGTATGGAGCCTTGGGGCACACCGGCGCGGCGTTGATAGTGAAGGTGTTAGAAAGAAATCCGTCGACCGCCACTCATAAAGAACGCTCTCTGAGGAATCATGAGAGCCACAAACAGAACTTTTCAGACGTACCGAAAGAGCGTAGCTTAGCCAACAGTCCATCGTGTCAAACACGGTCGAATGCCTTGGATATGTCAAGAACACCGCTCGAGATTCTCCAAAGTGTTCAATTGTGTTCTTCCAAACATGTGTTATATAAGTCAAAAGATCTCCTGTTGATCTATGTTTACGAAAGCCATATTGGTGATCGCTAATAATGTTGAATCGTTCAAGATATTTTAGAAGATGCTGATTGATAGCCTTTTCCATGACTTTCGATATTATTGAAAGCAGTGCGACTGGTCGGTAGTTATTTACCAAGGTCTCCTTGCCTTTTTTAGGTATCGGCAGTGGCATATTTTAGCAGGAAGGAAATATTCCCTTTCTGTCAAAATTTCATAGAGAACATTTCTTGAAACTTGAGGAAATACATAAGCTAATGATGAAATCGTAAAGAGTCTGTTTTCTGAAACTTTTCGATCAACTATCTACCCCAGGTCATCATTAATGACGGACGGTCGCCAACTTCGTCCGTCACTGTGCACGTTTATACGGCTCCAACTCATTTTCTTAAGATTCCATCGCTCACAGGGTTTTCGCCACACACTTTATTAATCTTTCAGTGAATTTCGGGCGATTTCACGCCTTTTACGCTTAAGAAACGAATTACAGCGTGTATTTCACAATCCGCGGGATTTTCAATAGTCTGAGGCATTTTTAAACATGCATAAGCACAAACTTGGAAGAACGCTTCCATAATGGCATCTGTGGCTAGCCAATCGATGTAGGTACTCAGCGCGTATGTATATAATGGCGACCGCAACGCTGCAACGGGAATATTTCGAAACGGTACTTACTTAAAAAACGCGTCTTGTAAATATCTAAAACAAATTATTTATTTTAATTACAATAGTTAATAAAAACTATATAAATAAGCCAATCTATCACATCGGTCTTTCAATGTAACAGCAAAATAAATTCCACAATAATTCCACAGCTGCATTAGGCAATTTATTATTATTGAAATGAAATTAAACGTATATCCACGGTCTATTACTTTGCAAGTGTATCAATTACAATAACAATATAACTCGGTAATTAAATTATCGCAAAAACGGCTGACATGATATTAATATAAATTAGATTTTTTAGAACCATTTAGCTATTGATATAAATTATACGATTAAATTGGATTTAACTAACAGGAATAATTGTAAATTTTGAAAAATTGCCATGTTGCTGATGGAAATAAATATGAAGGCATAAGATAAACTTCACAGTAATATTCCGAGTAGAAGGTCCACTCTTGTTGGAGCGAAAACTCTCGAAGAAAGTTTATCATTTTTTCCTTAGAGACCGGATGAAGAACGAAGAGATACGAAGAAGAACGCGAGTAAACGATGACGTAGAGCATATCTTATGATCGAAATGGAGATGGGCTGGACATATTGCTAGAATGAGGGATGGTCGAACACATGCAACAGAGACAGACACCCTACCCGATGGAGTGACGATTTAAAGAGAGTTGTGACGAATTAGATTGCGACTGTCCAGAATAGAGAAATCTGGCGACATCTTGAGGAGGCCTATCTCCGATAATGGACATAAGAGGCTACATGATATATATATATATATATATATATATATATATATATATATATATATATATATATATATGTATATATATATATATATATATATATATATATATATATATATACATATGTTACCATAGAAGTTTTCACGGATGGTGGATTGTAATACATTAAAATTCCGGGTTTCAATCCATTCGTCTAATTTGCACGACGTTTTGCCAAAATCTCATTTGGCATTTTCAAAATCTTTTGCCGCTGCTGCTACTCGATACTGTGATCTTGTGGCTGCCGTTACCACTCGAACCTAACTGAGCTGAGTTAGTTTCGAGCGGCACCAGTAGCAAGATCACAGTATCGAGTAGCAGCAGCAGCAAGAGCACTTGAAAATGCCAAATGAGATTTTGGTGAAACGTCGTGCAAATTTATAGTTATATGAACGGATTGAAACACGTAAATTTAATGTATTATATATATATATATATATATATATATATATATATATATATATATATATATATAGTCCCTGGCCAAATTATTAGACGCACTGTATTTTTTTTTAGTAATTTTATGTTTCTTAAGAGTTTTTATGCAATAATGGTATATTTAAACTACAATATTATTGATTTTTATTTAAAAGAATTGTTGTAGACTACATATTTGTATTTATTTTTAACATATGGCAACACTGTGTTGACAAAGTGATACATGAACGTAAATAAGTACAAACCTGTATCAGTCGCGATCGGAATCGAGTCAGGTACGGACGTGTTTCTGTGGCTTTATGGACTGTGATTGTTTGTTTAACAGTTTTATACTACTCAGTTATTAGTTTATTTTGTATGCAGTGTTTTTAAAAAAGTAATTGGACTATTTTCATTATGGGTAGAAAAGGCGATCTTTCACCACGTAAAAAAGCTGAAGTGAAGGCCCTTGTGATTGCGAAAACATTTACAAACCGAGAAATATCACGAAGATTGGAGGTTTCTGAAGCTAGTGTACGACGCATAAAAAAGAAAAATTGAGTCAGGGAAGGAATTAAGCCCGAAAAGAAAGAAAAAGATGCGGTAGAAAACCAATTTTCACTCCACAGTCAGAGAGATGTTTGAAGAAAATTTGTGTAGAAAACAGATTTGCTACCACAAAGGTAATAAAATCACAACTCCAGGATGCTAGCGTAAATGCTTCTGAGCGCACTGTTCGAAGAAAATTGAAAGAATTAGATTTTAAGGCCTGTCGCCCCACCAGGAAGCCCAAGTTAACAGCTGCAATGAAAGCAAAGCGCCTGAAGTGGGCCAAACAATGGCAAGGCAAAGATGTGGACTTCTGGAGATCGGTAAGATACAGCAATTTAATCAATAATTGATACATTATTATCATTTTCAGTTAAATAAAGCAAATAAACATGGAAGTTTATATATTTTTCCTATTTTTGACAGGTCTGCTTCAGTGACGAAAGCACATTCGAAATTTTGCAGAATAAAGCTCAGTATGTGCGTCGTCGTCATGGAGAAAAGTTTCATCCTGATTGTGTCGTCCCGACGGTTAAACATCCCACCAAAGTGATGATTTGGTCAGTCATCAGCGGCAAGGGCACTGGACGTCTGTACGTCGTCAAAGGAATGAGGCAAGATCAGTACAAAGAAGTATTACAAAATCGGTTGATTCCGCAGCTCAGAGAATGGTTTCCAAATGGGGAACCATTCACTTTCATGCAAGATGGAGCTCCCTGCCACACTGCTCGGTCTGTTAAAGCTTTTTTGGCAGAAAAAATATCCCTCTGTTGGATTGGCCGGGTATGAACCCCATTGAAAATGTGTGGGAGCTGATGAAAAGAGAAGTGGCTAAAGATGTGATTACCAACAAAACCCAGCTCCTAAGGGTATCGTTTTGCTGCATGACAATGCCCGTCCACATGTGGCTAATCGGACCAAAGATCTCATCAAATCTTTTAAATGGGAAACTCTAGATCATCCTCCATACAGCCCTGATCTGGCGCCAAGCGACTACCATTTGTTCCTGCACTTGAAGAAGCACCTGGGTGGTCAGCGTCTTCAAGACGATAACGAAGTCAAAACATTTGTGATACAGTGGTTAACAAGTCAGGCGGCAGAATTTTATGAGGAGGGTATTCAAAAACTGGTGCCACGTTATGACAAGTGCCTCAATATTCACGGAAATTATGTAGAAAAGTAGATTAAGGTACAGGCTTTCATGTAAAAATAAAATTATAGCGATATCTTTGCACGTCTTTTTTTAATTCCAAAACGGTAGTTACTTAAAAAACATGCCTCGTATATATATATATATATATATATATATATATATATATATATATATATATGTATGTATATATATATATATATATATATATATATATATATATATATATATATATATATATATATATATATATACATATACACGCCTGGACAAAATTAACGCAACAATATATTAAATCATACAAATCTCTATAATGAATTTAATTTTAATAATTTTTTATGAACATTGCTTACACTCAAAGTTAGAAAAAACTTATTCGGATACTTTAAAAGTGAATTAGCTACCAAATTTCTCTATAAGATTCGAATTAAAATTATTCTTAAGACCTAATAATAAAATCGTTGAAATTATGTAATAATGAAAGAAATAAACTGGGATAATAGTAGCAAAATTAATGGTGTAACTGGGACACTAGTAGCGTGTGATGCCTCCTCTACTTCGGATGACAGCGTTTATGCGCCTAGGCATACTTCTAATTAAATTTTGGATAAAACTTGAGGAATTTGCTCCCATTCTGTGATAACTGCATTTTCAAGTTCCCTCAGATTTCTAGGTGCAGGTATATGACGTTTCACATTTTTCTTAAGGTGATCCCATACATGTTCTATCGGATTCAGATCCGGGCTTTTTTTGGCCATTGCATAATCGGTATATCAACTTGATTAAGATAATCGAGTACCTCCCTAGCCACGTGGGGTCGAGCGTTATCTTGCATAAACAGGAAATTGAGCCCCACAAAATGACCGAAAGGCATCACATGTTCTATTACAATATTCTCAAGATAGTAGTCAGCATTCATGGATCTCGTACGGACAGGAACTAACTCTGTGCGAGTATCAAAGCAGATGCCACCCCAGAACATAACAGAGCCACCGCCGAATGGAATCCTTGCAGAGATATTGCAAGGAGCAAACCTCTCTCCTGGTCTTCACCATACCCGCTCACGACCATCTGGATGTTTTAGACTAACCCTAGTTTCATTTGTGAAGAAAACTTGTTTCCTATCATCCACAGACCAGTTTTCGTGATTTCGAGCAAAACGTAACCTGGCAACTCTGTTCTCTCTAGTAAGCAAGGGCGCAGTGGCTGGTCTCCTACTGTTTAATCCAGCTTCATTTAACCGTCTTCTAATTGTTTTAGAAGAAATTGTGACATTGCGAACAGCTTCGAGTTCGTTTCTTATTATAGAACTAGTGACAGTCCTGTTTCTTAAAGCATACGTCTTATAAAATGTTCATCTAGGTCGCTAGTGCATCGTTTTCGCCCTTACCCTAGCCTTCTAGAATAAGTTCCTACTTCATTCAATCATCTTACCATACGACTTATTGTAGAACGATGTTTGCCTAACAAATTGGCAACAGGACTAGATCAACAGGAGATCTTCTGACTTATGTAACACATGTTTGGAACAACGCAATTGAACACTTTGGAGAATCTCGAGCGGTTGCTCTTGACATATCCAAGGCATTCGACCGTGTTTGGCACGATGGACTGTTGGCTAAGTTGCGCTCTTATGGTATGTCTGAAGGGTTCTGTTTGTGGCTCTCATGTTTCCTCAGAGAGCGTTCTTTACGAGTGGCGGTCGACGGATTTCTTTCTAACACCCTCACTGTCAACGCTGGTGTGCCCCAGGGCTCCATACTGTCTCCTACTCTCTTTCTCATTTACATTAACGATCTGCTGGAAAAGACCGGGAATCCAATCTATAGCTTTGCAGATGACAGTACGCTTGTCTCTTCATTCACCTTGAACGCTCGGACATTGGCTGCTCAGGCGAATGTCCGCAGACAGCAGGAGGTCGTTCAACTCAACAAAGACCTGGAAGAAATTCTATCTTGGGGTGACAGTAACCAAGTGGAATTTAACGCTACAAAAACCCAAGCGGCAGTTTTTTCTAAAAAAGTTAACGTTGCTGAACCCGACATAGTTATGTCGGGGCACTCCATTCCCCTAGCATCGTCGCTCAATTTGTTGGGCGTTAGTTTGGGAGCAAATATGTCTTGGCATGAACATGTTGCAGACATAGCAAGGAGAGCTTCTCAAAAGTTGGGAATATTATTTAGAACCAGAAAGCTTTACACCCCACAACAACTGTTAATTCTTTACAAAGCCCAAATTCGACCAACTATGGAATACTGCTCCCACGTTTTGGGCTCCGCTCCCAAACATACACTGCATTTGTTGGATTCTGTTCAGAGAAGAGAGGTCCGTCTGATTGGGGACCCGGAATTGACCGGCGGCCTTGATTCGCTGGAACATCGAAGAACGGTTGGCAACTTGAGTCTGTTCTACAAGTATTTTCATGGAAAGTGTTCGAAGGATGTAGCCCGCTTAATTCCTCCCAAAGCGGTGCATGTTAGAAATACACGTCGCGCTGGTGTTTCGCATCCGTATGAGGTTCAGCTTGTTACTCCGCGTACAACGCTTTTCAAGCAATCTTTTATATGGAGAACGTCATCCCTTTGGAATAATTTGCCCAGCGCTGTGTTTCCCACCGAGTACAATTTACAGCGATTCAAGAACAACGTGAATCGTTTTTTTTCCGCACTCGTGCCGCTCCTGGAGCGCTTTAGGGACTTCCCTGCAGCACGTGTGCTAGACCAATAAAAAAAAAAAATAAATAAGTTTTATAACAAAATTTTGTCCAGGAGTTGCTATGGATAATAGTTTGACGTTTAGTAAATATGTGTACAAAGTTGGATGGTCCACGTTTTATTGAGCTTGTTATAGTAAGAAATAAAAAAAACTACGCCTGACAAAAACTGTGAATTTAGTAAAATTCAATATCGATCGGTGATATATTTTGTAAGGACTGTTCCCCTAATGTCTACACATTATCAACAGCTTCAGTCGTAAACACCAGGTTGGAACTCTCTTCCTCGACGTCTCGTCTACCGAGTCTGACACGAAGGACTAAAGTTTATTCGCCACGGCCACCCCACAAACATCTCGCAACTGGTTCTCTCCTTATTCTCGGACTGTACATTCTAGGTTCGAGTCGACCAGACCATTTCCGAAGTCAGGCCCCCAGACTCCCTCCTCTCCTCCCATTTATTTAACATCTACACGGCCGACATACCCACGTCGGATTACATTTCCCCTTTCATGTACGCCGATGACGTCGTCATCACATCCACCACCAAGTCGACCAGGATCATTACCAACCACCTCCAACGCCATGTAAACCCGTTAATCCCCTGGTTCGAACACAGGAGAATCCAGCGAAGACCCAAGCCATCAAGTTTTCAAAGGCCTGCAACTCACCGCCGGAAAGCCTCACTCTCCACTTGTAAAACAGCACCAAGTACCTGGGCCTCCACTGTAACAAGAGGTTTATATGGAAGGATCAGTTTACCGCCTTCGTCAAGAAGGCCAACCAACTCCTTGGCAAGCTCTACCCTCTATTCAAGTCCAGCAAACTGTCAACTCGCACCAAGTTGACAATCTGCATGATGATTATCCGAGCCGGATTGACCTACTTCAGCCCAGCATGGTGTCAGATGTCACGCTTCCACAGATCCACCCTCCACCCTCCCCCATGAGACGTCCGCAACACCCAATTCCACCGAGACCTCCAGATGTCCACAATCCGTGAATTCATCAGCAACGCCCAGACCAAATGCCTAGACAAAGCCACCCACCACTCCAACCCCACAGTCAGGACCGCCTACCGCCCTCCTCCACGCCATACTCGCCTCCGCCTACCCAGACTCAGCGATCCCCTGCCTCCGGATTAGCTTAAATTAATCTATATTAATATAAGTTTCATTTTAAGTTTATGCTTATGAAATATCTTAAGTTGAAATATCTTTTAAGTTCCCTCAATACACTTATATAGATTCTTTACCTAGGCTAAGTTAGTTAGGTCCCTGCCATGTATATATTTTAAAATCTGAACTGTTAATCATGTTCTATCATATCATTGTATAATAGTTATAGACTAGTTAGTTGCCAATAAATGAAATGTAAAAAATGCTCATTTAAAGTATAGTAAATATTATGTAAAATCAAATATTGCCGAACATGCTCTTAAAGAGAATCATACTGTAACATGAGATAATTTAGGATTAATGGGGAATGTGAAAGTTATTACAAGTAAATATGAATCTCTAGAATATAAGTATGTAACAGAAAATTATTAGACGCTTATGAAAGTATCGAAAGAAAATGTAAAAATAGTCTAAATAAAGTCTAAAGACCTATTCCTCACAGTTCTTTGTACGGATTACTCGACCGAAACTAATGCTCTGGCGCGAATTAGTTCCATTCGAGTAATTCCAAGTTTAGTATAAATAACCTAGTTTATATTCTTAGATTAAGTCAATCATCGCCCCTGATCATGCTATCATGGTTTGCGAAACGCGTGATGAGTGCAAAAAGAAAGTGTTTGGTGTAGGGTTGATAACTGGCGTGCAGTGTCTTTATACCAAAGATTCCAAAGTACCAACGGAGTTTACCATAAAGTCAAAATAGTAAATTAATAAGAGTAGGAATACATTAGCAAAAATTAGAAAAACATATATGACAGATATATGAAATCATCTGACATTTTGCAGTCTCCTCTTTAGACCAAGGTCAGCAAAACAAGAAGGTTCAAGCTACTGCGCAAACTTATTAGCCAAATAGAACATAATATGGCAGATGGAAATTTAAGTTTCACTGGCTTTGGTAACAGATTAGTTTGATTTATGTACTCTTAATTGTAATTGAGATGTGCACCTGGAGATTCTCTTAGCAAGTAGTATATAAAATACTAACGGTATTCCTTATGTAATCTAAGTATATTTACTTTTAGAGAACTTTGTATCAATTTTCAATTTCCTTCCTAATGTAAATTTACTATCTATCCCATCCGTTCGTAGAAAAATAGTCGTCGTTCTAGAGATTCGTATTGACTTGTAATAACTTTCACATTGTTTTAAAAAAGGAAAACCTTTCAATGTCCCACGATTTCTCTTTAAGAAAAGCACTGAAAACGAAATGAAAACCTTATTTTCAATAACCACTTGGAATTCATGTAGTTCTTGATTCGCTTCGGTTTTCCATTAATTCCTAATGTAATGTCAGTGGCGCCGTTTAGGGTTTTTTTATGATAACTTTTAGTTTATAAAATAAATAATGGAAAAAAACAGAATTAAGCAATCACTTGATGTGATTATAAATTAATATATTCTTATGACACACGGCCAGATAATACTATTGCAACAACACCAGTTCACAAAGCTAACGTGTTAACTGAACTTTTTGCTTCACATTCTACTATCCATTTCCAGGGAAAAATACCATTAACTATCCATAGTGCAGTCAAAGATGTTAAGACAGACAGCTTCTGGCGTTGATCGAATACGAGGGCTACCTTTTAAGTTTTTACAAGGACAATGAGAGAAAAGACATTTTTAGTACAAATCGTTTTATCGTTTCTCAAAATATTCGCCTTTAAGATTTATACACTTTTGCATTCCTTCGAACCAATTCTCGAAACATTTTTTCCACTCTGAAGTGGTTTTGGAAGAATTTAACAGCTTCTTGAGGTGGTGAAAATCGCTGTCCACGCATTTCGTTAGACGATAAATTAGGTAAATACGCATCAAATATTAAATTTTTTGACGTGCTGTGTGAGAGCTAGCATTGTCATGATGAAGAAAGATGCGACGTTTTTGATTGTTTTTCCTAATTTTATCGATGACTTCTCGCAACCAAGTATTGTTGTATATCATTCAGCAACTATTCTTCGATACTCTGAAGCAATGGTTGTAACATATCCAGTATAACCAAAGAAACAAGCGATCATTTTCTTGGAAGTGCTTCGCGAACATGCCACTTTTGCTGGATTCGGTTCATCTTGGAACACCCAAATAGTTGATTGTTGCTTAGTTTCCAGCTCGTACGAATATATCCAAGTTTCGTCTCCTGTTACAGTGTTGTATAAGGATTTTGCAGGTCCTCGGTCAAATTTTTTGAGCATTTTCTTACACCAATTGACACGAGCCTGTTTTTGAGTTTCGGTCAAATTACGTGGAATCCATCGAGAACAGATTTTTTTTTCACATCTAAATATTCATGCAAACCAATTGTAAACAGTCTTTTCTGATGGTGATTCATTACCAAAAGTTGAACGAAGCGATTAAAGGCATTGTTGTTGAGTTACGCTTTTACTAAGATCGTAAAAAATCATCCAATGAAAAACCTTCACGT
The DNA here is from genome assembly GCA_019049505.1 of Pachyrhynchus sulphureomaculatus. Lineage (NCBI taxonomy): Eukaryota > Metazoa > Arthropoda > Insecta > Coleoptera > Curculionidae > Pachyrhynchus > Pachyrhynchus sulphureomaculatus. The sequence continues at coordinate 44,970,126 of CM032453.1, read as the reverse complement.
ATAATTTCCTTTTGTTCACAAAACTGTCTTTTTTTAAAAAAATGCTTACTGTAAACAAATTACTCGGCCAATTTCTGAGTTGCCACTGTTTTAACAATAACAAATGTTAAATTTTACAACAGGGCTGTCAAGGTCATGCACAGCTCAAGCCAATTTCGGAGGTAACGCCTCCCGCTGCCCCCACCCCTGCTAGACGTTAAGCGGTCGAGCCGTCGATCGCGGCTCGGCCGCTTACCAAACATAATGCGCTCCTCCTATGTCTCTCATAGCCGCTCCTGAGACTGCGCGAACGGCGGCAGCAGCAGTGGTGGGGCAGCGGGAGGCGTTACCTACGAAATTGGCTCGAACTGTGCATGACCTTGACAGCCCTGTTTTACAACAATGGTAACGTCACATCTCAATAGTGCCATCTAGGTCGTTTGTAAAAACTTAAAAGGCGGCCCTTGTACCTGCCATAGTACTCAAAAAATGCGCGAGAGAAATAACACCAGTTTTCTGTAGATTTTTCAACCTATCCTATAGAAATGCGCCACAGTTCAGCCGATACCAAAAACGGTAAGAAGACCTTTCCAAATAACTACCGAGAAGTGGCACTAAATATGGAAAAGGCTACCAATCAGCATCTTCTAAAATATCTTGATGGATTGAATATTATTAGCGATCATTAATATGGCTTTCGTAAGCAAAAATCAACAGAAGATCTTCTAACTTATGAAACACATATTTGGAACAACGCAATTGTAAACTTTGAAGAATTTCGAGCTCTTGCACTGGGTATATCCAAGGCATTCGACCGTGTTTGGCACGATGGATTGTTGGCTAACCTACGCTCTTATGGTATATCTGAAAAGGTCTGTTTATGGCTTTCGTGTTTCCTCAGAGAGCGTTCTTTACAAGTGGTAATCAATATATTTCTTCACTCTCAATGCAAGTGTGCCCCAAGGCTTCATACTCTCTTCTACTTTCTTTCTTCATATACATTAACGATCTGCTGGAAAGGCCCAGAAATCCAATCTACAGCTTCATAGATGACAGTACGCGAATTTCTTCATTCACTTTGAAAGCTTGAACATCGGCTACTCATGTAGATATCCACAGACAGCAGGAAGTCGTTCAACTTAACATCTTGGAGTGATAGTAACCAAGTAGAATTTAACCCTACAAAAACCCAATTTCATTTCTAAAAAATTTAAAGTTGCTGAAACCGACATAGTTACGTCGGGATAATCCATTCCTCTAGCATCGTCACTCAATTTGCTGGGCATTAATTTGGGACTAAATATGACTTGGCTTGAACATGTTGCAAGCATAGCAAAGAGAGCTGCCAGCAAGCTGGGACTATTTTTTCAAACTAAAAACCTGTGTGGTTGGAAAATTTTTCCTTTTAAATAACATAAGCAAGAGATGACAATATGGAATGCTCCCCTTGTGGTTTTCATAATTACGGACATTTTGCAAAGTATATTTTCTTTTGGTTGTACTATTGGCATCAAACAGATATATGAAAATGCCGACTTATGTCACTAGTTTTGTAGATCAGTTTATTCTGAGAAAATTCTTGACTAGTATGCAAAGAAGGGTTTAAGGTATGTCATATTGCTTCATCATGCTGACACACGGTCTAGCTATATAAAAAATGTGGTCAACCCCTGGAAACCATGTATTATAAAATATATTTTTATTATGTTGGGAATTTGGTATCTTAGGCGTAATGACACTACTCAATATATATCACCACTACACCAAACACTTTATTTTTGCACTCGATGTTAGCTTCCTCAGGAGCGATGATTGACTAACTAACTCCTGATGAAGCTGACATGGCTAGCGAAACGCGCGTTGAGCGAAAAAATGAAGTGTTTGGGGTACTGGTGATATATACTATAAAATTCATTTTTTCTTAGATAAGATCATGTTACGACACTGTTTTTCTTTCTATAATTTTTTTTATATTAAATTTTTATATTTGATTAGGCAGTGATTTCAATTTTTGAACAATGCAACTTAAAACAGTGATTTAAATGTTTGAACAGTGTAACTCAACCGTGTATAACGTGTTGCTGACCTAACTTATTTGGTTTGCATTGATTTTGCGTCCCGGAAGTGGGCCATTTTAAAGACGTCACATCATTTTGAAGATGGGGCAAAAGCCAAATTGGCCATATGGAATTTGTAGGGCTTTTTCCTCGGTCAGGCCGTAGTGACTTTTTCCTCCAGTATGCCGCAGTGGTATTTTTCTTCGGTCAAGCCGTAGTGCAGTAACGGCACTTTCTAATACCAAGTGAGTGTTGTTTATAGATCTCAAGTTTTTTTTTTCCAATCTTAAAATATCCTGCTCATTCTAAGGCATTTCGGGTCTAAAAGGGATTAACTATCCAAATGAGACTAGGAGAGTGGTGGTTGAGACAATATTTTGATGAGAATCTCACCAGGAGAGGCCAAGCAACTTATGGAAAACCCAGTTTAAATATCTCACTTTCTGTCTGCAACGTGTGTTTCCAATGACTATTCAACACGTGAAACCCGCGGAGTTAATTTTACAAACTTTTAGATCGTCGTTTTTTAAAGTCCTTTGTTTTTTTTTTACACTTAGGATCAGTAATTCATAGAACTCTAGTTTGAATGTGAACACTCTTATAGCCTAAGAGATTATTTATTAAATCTATGTACTTTTAAGAGTGTATTAAGAGGAAGAATTTTTATTTTGTTGATATACTCTTTTTTATTTAAATGGGTAGTATCTTACTGAACTACCCGCTTTATCTTTCAAGACGCAACGGTTGTACCCAATTCAATTTATTTCAACAACTAAATAATTATTCAGCTTTTTTTATTTTTTGAGCTGAACTTTTTATTCTAAAATGAATAGTGCCCAAAAACTCTTTTTAAACAACTATAAAAACTATTTTCAGAAGGCGTACAAAAATTACCTCGATCTCCATGTACTCTACCAGTAAAAAAAAACGAGCTAGCTTATATCTAATCTTTGTCCACTCAGTATTAATATCCACTCAATCCATTCTCAAAAATTAAGATATACGTAAGGGACAAATTTTATTTAATTTCTTCTATTTAATAAATAAAATAATTATTAAAAATAAAGAAAGTTGGGGCTATACAAAATAGCGCTCCAAAGTGAGGCTATAAAAATGACCCCGCGAAAAGAGACGATATAATACTCAGTAGTATATTTTTATTCTATAAATTAAAAAAAAAAATACATAAACTTACTCCTTCTTCTTTAATTGCATAACCCTGTAGATCCGCCTATTAGCTTTCCTCAAACGTTCAATAAAAAATCCTACCGCTAAAGCTAAATAAGCTTTTGTTTCTTAATTGCGGCAGAAAATAGACGTGATTTCGACCATAAAGTTTGAATAAGAAAACCTATTGTAAAAGTCCCATTGTTTAGTTTAATTTGTTTTGTCTGAAAAGATTATAAATTCGAATTCTCTCAAAAGAATTCATTTAGAAAATCTATTTTAATAAAGAGCTTTTATAAAGCTAGAAAGTAAAATTACTTGTAAAAATTGAGTTAGGTTTGAAATACTAATAATTTATCCGTGTATTATTAATTTACACCTACTGAGAAATAATGAATAATGGGGCATTGTAATATAACAGGAGTGGTTAATGTAAAATAACTGAAAACGGGCAAGACCCTTATTTCAGCAGTTTACCCACTGTTCTCTTATTCTTCAAATCCATCCCGAGACACGTTTCGTAGTATCACGGCTCGTCAGTCAGACTAGGATTGACAAGCATTGAAAAGCGATGCCTGCGTTTTGTGTTGAGCATGACAACCACTCTGTGGGCTTGAAAGCTGCTTGGTCAGCTTTCGATGGAGTATAAGGTATGCGTACTTAGTACAATTCATTGTATCTTACCATCGTGTTCCAATATAAAAGGAGTTAATAGTTTGTGTATCAATACTCTTATATAGGCTATATTTGGTGAAATTAATTATTTTACCATAACATAACCCGTTAAAAAAGAAGTCGCAACATCCTGCATTAGAAGTAATTGATATTATTTAAACCCATAATTGTTGTTACGTTACAGTCGGTCAAGTAACAACGTGTCCCCTAGAAATTGTAGCCATTAAGAGAATTTTTTTTTGAGGTTATTTTTGGCATCCCTGCAAACAATGCTTTGTAGAAAAAGATTCATTTCTAACCTGATTTATGGTTAAAAAGTACATCATCGAACATCTTCTTCTTGTGCCGACTCGTTATTGGATATTGGCGATCATCCCGGTTATTACGACTTTGTTTACAGCTGCCCGGAATAGTCCTGTTGTTATTCTTGAAAAGCATTTCGCAGGTTTTTCAGCTACGAAACAGGTCTTCTGCCTAGTTCTCCTTCCGTCCACCTTGACCTGCAGTATCAGTTGAAGCAGATCATATCTTTCCTCGTTTCTCATGATGTAGCCCAGATATTCGAGTTTTGTTCTTTTAATTGCATTAACAATTTGCGGGGGTATGTTTAAGAGTTCTAGCACCTTTATGTTGGTAGTGTGGTCTGTCTAAGATATTCTAAGTATGCGCCTGTAGAGCCACATCTCGAATGCTTCCAACCTTTTACATGATATCGTAGTTACACTCCGCCCAATACAAAAGCACCGGAAAGAGGCTGTTGAGAATTCTTATTTTGATTTTTAAACTGAGATTTTGTCTTCTAAACACTTTGGACATTTTTATATAGGTTGCTCTCGCTTTTTTTATTCTGCAATCTCCAGTGAGTGGTCCTTATTTTTCACTTGCTCTGGTACCCAAGTAGCAAAAAGTATTGACTCTATCAATCTTTTGGTTGCTAATATAGAGTTGAGCTTGTAATGCAGAGATTTTGCTTATGATCAGGTGTTTAGTCTACTTTATATTTATATCTATTCCGTATTATCGACTGACATGTGTTACTCTGTTCTTCAGTATTTGTAGGTCTTGTGAATTATCTGCGAATATTATAGTGTCATCAGGGAATCTAATGTTGTTCTTCTGTCTGTCTTCTTCCATTAATGTTTATTCCTGCTGAGATACCGTGAAGTGCTATGCTTTGATATCAAATTCGAATTTCAAACGTAAAAAACTACTAGAAATGATAGTTTTATTCTAAAAATGGATTTACTTAAAAAAGCATTTTACCAACCACATAGCATCCTTGTAAGTATTAAAAGTGAGTTTTTTGTTGAAACTGAACATAAAACTTTATTTTTTGATGTCAAGTCTGGATTAAGGCGTTCAAAAAACACTGGAAATAACAGTTGTGTTGAATATTAATAAAAATTAAAAACAATTTTTTAATTTAACAGCATTTTGCTACGAGGCCTAGTTAAAGGTGGGGTATGCGTGTTTCTGTTAAACATGAATATTTTTAAGTGTTTATGATAAATGTAGATTCAGAACATTTAAAGATGTCCGAAATAATAGTGTTATTCCATAATTTTAATGATTATACCGTTTTACATTATTTATTAAAATGTATTTTTTTTTTCAATATAATAAACTCCTAGACAAAATTAACGCAACAATCTGAAAATTAATTTATCTTTTTCTTATGTCAGTTTTAAAGTTTATCGAGTATTTGAATAGTAGGCTATGCATATTTTATTTCGTTGTTCATGACAGAAATCAAAACAATTCGTTTAGATTTACAGTTTTAAAGAATTTTTTAGAAGATAAACAATTTTCTGTAATAATGCGATAGATTTTCTTTAAAAGTAAGCTTATAAATTGTTCCCTTTTTCAAAGTAATACGTTTTTGTGGTAGACTGTTTTATTTTTAACCCCGAAGAATTAGAAAAATGAATCGAACAAGGAATTTAACTGAACACGAGGTAGTACGAGCATCAGTTTTATTGGACGAGGGATATTGTCAGAGTTATGGTGCCAATTTGTTAGGCAAACATCGTTCCACAATAAGTCGTATGGTAAGACGCTTGAATGAAGTAGGAACTTATTATAGAAGGCTAGGGCAAGGGCGAAAACGATGCACTAGCGACCTAGATGAACGTTTTATAAGACAATATGCTTTAAGAAACAGGACTGTCACTAGTTCTATAATAAGAAACGAACTCGAAGCTGTTCGCAATGTCACAATTTCTTCTAAAACAGTTAGAAGACGCTTAAATGAAGCTGGATTAAACAGTAGGAGACCAGCCACTGCGCCCTTGCTTACTAGAGAGAACAGTGTTGCCAGGTTACGTTTTGCTCGAAATCACGAAAACTGGTCTGAGGATGATTGGAAACAAGTTTTCTTCACAGATGAAACTAGGGTTAGTCTAAAACATCCAGATGGTCGTGAGCGAGTATGGTGAAGACCAGGAGAGAGGTTTGCTCCTTGCAATATCTCTGCAAGGATTCCATTCGGCGGTGGCTCTGTTATGTTCTGGGGTGGCATCTGCTTTGATGTTCGCACAGAGTTAGTTCCTGTCCGTACGAGATCCATGAATGCTGACTACTATCTTGAGAATATTGTAATAGAACATGTGATGCCTTTCGGTCATTTTGTGGGGCCCAATTTCCTGTTTATGCAAGACAACGCTCGACCTCACGTGGCTAGGGAGGTACTCGATTATCTTAATCAAGTTGATATACCGATTATGCAATGGCCACCAAAAAGCCCGGATCTGAATCTGATAGAACATGTATGGGATCACCTTAAGAAAAATGTGAAACGTCATATCCCTGCACCTAGAAACCGGAGGGAACTTGAAAATGCAGTTATCACAGAATGGGAGCAAATTCCTCAAGATTTTATACAAAATTTAATTAGAAGCATGCCTAGGCGCATAAACGCTGTCATCCGAAGGCAACATACGCTACTAGTGTCCCAGTTACACCGTTAATTTTGATACTAGTGTCCCAGTTTATTTTTTTCATTATTACATAATTTCAACGATTTTGTTACTAGGTCTTAAGAATAATTTTAATTCGAATCTTATAGAGAAATTTGGTAGCTAATTCAGTTTTAAAGTATCCGAATAAATTTTTTCTAACTTTTAGTGTAACCAATGTTCATAAAAAATTATTAAAATTAATTCGTTATAGAGATTTGTATGATTTAATATATTGTTGTGTTAATTTTGTCCAGGAGTGTAGTTTTCTGGCAACTTTAAGTGTGTTTTCTGAAAAAAACCTTAAGGTGATTTTTTGGATTCATCATAAAAAAAAATATTTAAGAAAACACGTGTCTTACTTAAAAGACAGAGAATTTTGTTTTGTATACCTGTGTAATCAATAATCTTGTTCATAAATTTACAAAGATTTGGTGTTTTTTCAATCCTTAAAGTTTTACCACTCTATTTAATGTTTGCTATGCTTGTTTCGATCGTTAAACTTTTACCACTTTACTTAATGTTTGCTGCATTTCCAAATAATTGTGCACTGTTCGACCTTAAAAAATTATTTTCTATTGATAATATCACCTCATTACTACTACTAAGCTTAAGTGTTGCTTACAATGGGTTTTATTCGAAGAAAATAAAAGTTTTCTGTTACAAATGACCATAATGTAATGTTAAACATCGGCTACACCACAAATTCGGCAAGTGTTGCTAAACGGCCTTTTCCGTTAAATTTGCCATTTCACACACACGTTTCTGGAATTTAGTCACGTAATAATATAGTCCCCAGTTAAAAAAGGACAATCATCAAATTTAATACATATTAAATTTATGATTTTTAACAAAATTATTATTTATAAATATTCATTTTAAATTACAAAACTTTATAACGGCATACCCACATACTCGCAACAAATATGCAGCATAATATGAAGCTTTCAAAAATGATAATAAAATGGAAACTTTCAGTTTATTTATTCATTAATTTGTATTAGATACACAAATCAGAGTAATGATATTTGTATTTGACATCAATTAGTATTGAAAAAGTGAATTTGGTTTAATTTATATCGTAATTGTCATTTTTTTTCAAATGTAACAAAATTTTAAAGCGATATTTTTGATGGCATTATAAACATTTTATAAGTTAAAAATGGCAATAGTCTGATGATGTTATCGACAAAAAATTGTTTTTTTTACACTCACAGAGTTATCTGTTTTTACAAATTTTAACATTAAAAAAATGGTAAAAATTAAATAGTTTGAAAGGAAAACTGAAATTGTATACGTTGCTGCAACATTGATCAATTTTCTTTTTAAAATTTTTCCAGTTTTGAACAAATTAGCCCGTTTCCGGTTATTTTTTTGTAAATGTCAATGTTGGCCGCTAACGGATGCCCGACTAGCATCGAGTAGGTAGTTTTTCATATTTATTAAAACAAAAGATAATGGTGAAACAGTATATTCTGGCAATAAATTCTGGCAGTATAGGATTATTGATTATGTATGGACCATCTATCTAACTAGCTTATGTGAAGAGTTAGGCAACAATGTTATATACAAAAGCTGTAGAATTTTTAATTCTTTTTTACGGAGTTAAAATAGACAATGAAATAAAAGCCAGGACTTACTATTTTTTTGATTTTAGAATTCAAAATACCAGTACTGCGTTTAACCCAGAAAAGCCAAGAATTATGTTTAGACTTTTGTGAGGAGATAATGTGACGTATGAAATAAGATGCAGAACTATTTGATAACAATTATTTGGATGGATAAGTCAGTTTTATTGAAAGTTAAAGTTTGAAATAGAAGAACTGTTTATTTTTGGGTTAACGAAAATCCTTAAGTGGCATGAAAGATAAAACACTGGTCGTCAATCGATTCGGGTAATGTAATAATATAGTATATTGAATAAGAGAAAAAACATTTTCTAATAGAACATTCTTGAAAATTTGGTGCCCCCATAATAATGGTGAAATAATCGGACAGCAGGACAGCTCTCCTCTGCACAATATCCTAGCAGCATCGTCTTTGAATGAAATTTTTCCTTTATGAATTGGCAGATATGGTCACCATATTTCTTCTACTTCTTCAGGTGGAATCTCCGCTACGGAATTTGGCAATCATCATTGCTATTCGTGTTTTTGAAGTTGCTGCCTAAACAATTGAGTAGATGTACACTGAAACCACTCTCTCAGGTTGCGAAGGCAAGAGACACGATTCGATTTTTTATCGTTTAATGGTAATTAGAGTTTCTCCATGTTTGTTCGTTCTTTGCAACACCTCAACGTTCGGGACTTTATCGACCCAAGGTATTCTGCGTATCCTTCTATATTCCCACATTTCGAATACCTCCAGTTTATTAATGTTATTTTTGTTTAGCGTCTACACCTCTACCCCTTGGTCACATAGCTCAGATTTAACTGTGGTGAACAACTTTTTACGGAAATATTTAAAAGATCTATTAAATGATAGAAGAATATTGAAAGTGAATCGTCTATGGGAGAAAATTATTCAGGAAGTCGTAATGTTCAGTGATTAACCAAGGAATCATTTTGGCAGCTAAAGAAAAACAAAAACAAATCTATAGAAAACGTATGGAACAGAATGGGACACATGATGAGTATTTAACATATTCAATTTTAATTTATTTTTAGTAGTAATAACAACCAAAAGAACGAACCTCTTTTTAATTTATCCAACAAATGCAGTGTATGTTTGGGAGCGAAGCCCTAAACATGGGAGTAGTATTTCATAGTTAGTCGAATTTGAGCTTTGTAAACAATTAACAGTTGTTGTGGAGTGTAAAGCTTTCTGGTTCGAAATAATATTCTCAACTTCTGAGAAGCTCTCCTTGCTATGCCTGCAATATGTACATGCTAGGACATATTTGCTCCCTAATTAACGCCCAAAAAACTGAGTGAGGATGCTAGGGGAATGGAGTGCCCCGACATAACTATACCACGTTCAGCAACGTTAACTTTTTCTCAGAAAAAACTGCCGCAGGGGTTTTGTAGAATTAAATTCCACTTGGTTACTGTCACCCCAAGATAGAATTTCTTCCAGGTCCCTGTTAAGTTGAACGACCTCCTGCTGTCTGCGACTATTCGCCTGAATAGCCGATGTCCAAGCATTCAAAGTGAATAAAGGGATAAGCGTACTGTCATCTGCAAAGCTGTAGATTGGTTTCCCGGTCTTTTCCAGCAGATCGTTAATGTAAATGAGAAAGAGAGTAGGAGACACTATGAAGCCTTGGGGCACACCGACGTTGATAGTAAAGGTGTTAGAAAGAAATCCGTCGACCGCCACTTGTAAAGAACGCTAAGGAAACATGAGAGCCACAAACAGAACTTTTCAGACATACCATAAGACCGTAACTTAGCCAACAGTCCATCGCGCCAAACATGGTCGAATGTCTTGGCGCTCGAGATTCTCCAAAGTGTTCAATTGCGTTGTTCTAAACATCTGTTACAGATGTTACAGAAGATGATGATTGATAACCTTTTCCATGACTTTCGATATTATTGAGTCCGACTGATCATAGTTATTTGGCAAGCTCTTCTTGCCTTTTTTAGCTATCGGCTGAACTGTGGCACATTTCCAGCAGGAAGGAAATATTCCCTTTCTGTAGGATAGGTTGAAAAGTCTACAGAAAACTGGTGTTAGTTCCCTCGCACAGTTTTTGAGAACTATGGCAGGTATTTCGTCAGCGCCAGAAGCCCTTTTGGCGTCTAGCTTCATTAAAATACGCTGTATGATATGCTATCAGAAGACAATATCGGGCATCCTTGTCTGCAATATGGGAATAGTAGGTGGTGTTTTTCCTTGGAAATCGACAGTAGAATGTGAAAAGTAAAGAGTTCAGCCAACAAGTTCGCTTTCTCAACAGGTGTCGTTGCAATGGAATTATCTGGCTGTATGAGTGGTGGTATGGTGGATTTGGTGAAATTTTGACTAACTGCCTTAGCGACTGCCCAAAAGGACCTGGAATTGTTGGGACAAGCGAGAGTTTGTTTCAAATTCGTTGATTGTGTACCTCCTTGGTTTCGTCGATAATTCCTTTGCATCTGTTCCGGGCTTATATATATATATATATATATATATATATATATATATATATATATATATATATATATATTCTTTGCTTTCAATTTCTTAAATATTTTAAAAGATATTGACTAACAGCTTTTTCCGTAAGTTTAGATGTTATTGAAAGCAATGCTACTGGTAAGGTCAGTCGCTTGGGCATTTTTTAAGCACTATGGTAGGCATTCCATTAGCGCCCGAAGCTTCTTTGGTGTCTAGTTGGATTAAAATATGTTTTACGACACTTAAGACTGTACTGTGCAAAACCCACAATTAAAATTTTTACCATATGTGAAGAACTTTTTAGAAGACACTCTTTATATATATTCATGTTGCCCTTTATACTTTTTGCTGATGAAAACATAAACATGATATTTACATTAATTAAACAAACATAATCTTCGCAATATGCAAATAATTAAATCATAAAACCTTTGTGCAAAATGTCACATCTTGTTTTGCAAGATAATTATTTATATCGTCCCACTCCTCTTTATTTACACATACTTAATTTATCTTTGTTTGAAGTTATGCTTAAGTCATACATTATTAATAGTAAGAAAGGGCAAACGTCTTGCTGGTACCTAAGTAGTTCTAATTCTTAGTTCCTTATGAGGAAATCGCATGAAAATAAACTCACGCGATGGTCAGTAGCGTAGAATGATTTAACAGGAGCGAGGGATGAAATGCTTAACCAGCAGTGACATTTCGACACGTAAAAAATTCTTAAGAGTAAATAATGGTCGCCTGAGTTTATACTGGTCAGTTAGTAAGTTTTGAAAGCGCAAATGAAATAAGATGAATTAATGAGTCGAAATACATTTGTTCTTCAGTATAATCTCTCTTAAGTTCGATTCATTTTTCTAGCGATTTTCGAATTCATTTACCCCATCTCTGAAGTGGTTTTCCAGAAGACCTTCAAAATATCCATCTACGGATGCTATCACCTCATCATTTGTTGAAAAACGCTTCCCATGTAGAAATTTTTTGAGGTTTGGTAAGAACTGAAATAATTCGTATTTTAATGCGACCAGTTTTGCCGTTGCCAAAGCACCTTTGGGAGCAGATATATTGCCATGATAAAAGAGGATTTTTTCTTCTGCAAACCGAGCCTTTTCTCACGATTTTTTTCATCCAGCTGGTCCAAGAGGTTGCAATAACATTCTTCTGTGATTGTCTTACTGGTTTGAAGGTAATCAATTAACAAAATTCCTTTTGCATCCCAGAAAATTCATGCCATAATTTTTTTGGATGGCTTTGACCACTTTAGCTGCTTTAGCGTTTAACAACCGGACTAGTTCACTGTGTGGTTTATTGTCGTAGTTCAGGATGATACTGGTAAACCCAAGTCTCATCTATAGTTACAAATCGAAGCACAAAATCAGTTTTATTGTTTGTGAAACCTGCCAAATATTGTTTAGAAAGTTTCTCTCGACTGTGTGTTTTGTTCGGATGTTAGCAAAAGCGGCATTCATCTTGTGAATAGCTTTCTCATACCTAAAACATTGGTTAAAATCTCATGTACTGATCCATGTGAAATGCATATAGCCTGAGCTAAATCATCCACGGTTAATCGACGGTCTTCCATTACCATATCGTGTACTTACACAACAGTTTCTTCAGTTGTTGCAGGTTTTGGACGTCTTAAACGTGGATCATCAATGACGCTTGTACGACTACGTTTAAACTCTAGGACCCGGTTGGAAATGAAGGAGCATACTCCCTTAACACTTCCACTAACTTTGCATAGATTTCAGTTGCCGATAAACCTTCCAAGACAAAGAATTTTCTCATTGCACGATATTTGATTATTCCCATTTTAAAAAAACACTCAAACATGTCTATTTTAACGAGCTGAGAAACAATGAATGATTTGACAGATGGACTTGAAATTTAGGGTGTGTTCAATGGTAGATGAAGCTTCAACATGGTGTTCAATATTTGAATCAAGTGATGCTTCATAGATGTTTCTTTCAAAACTTATTTACTGGCCTGATACTATCGCGCTATGACCAAAAAAAAGTTAATAAAATTCATTTTTTAAAACTCGTCAAACGAATATGACAATGTATGCAGATGAGAAGTAAATAATTGTTGACTTTACTTCATGGTTTTTAGTGTTCCGTATGGAACACTTATAAGATGACTTCGGTGTCCGTCTGTCTGCCTGTCACTATTTGACATAGAAAGTTGAAATTTGGCGATAATATAGGAATTGATGACCTCATCAGAGCCGTGTACTTTTGAAAGTTAAATTTTGATTTAAGGGATGAAATCGGAAGTGAAAAAAAATCACCAGTTCATCAAGTGGGGTGTCAAATGAAAGCTTGTACAAAGACGAGTTCGAAAATATATATAATGTAATACTTGCGCACACTTCTCTTTGCATTATTTTTTAAACAGTGCGAAAAATCGCTGTCCCCCCTTATCTCGAAAAGTACTGATCAAAAAATTTTGAAAAAATTCTAGAATATTCTCCAACGTACGGAACACCAATTTCGCAAGTCCAACTTGCACTTGATCGGTTATTTAAATCTAAACATTCATCGATGTACTGTGTCAATAGAAATTTGACCCTCGTCACGTGTGCTCGTCAATTTGTTTTCTACTAAAATTAATTCGAAAGATTTCCTTCACATTTGTTTAAGTTTAATCTAATCAGTTTTTTTTTCACAAACGATTTTTTAAGATGTGAAGAATTTATTTTTAAAATTCGGTCAGGCCAGGGAAACTGCGTAAATAAAAGTTGAAACTCTGAACTCTAAAACTGTAACAATTTTTAGTTGCTATATTCCGCGATGATAGATAATATTTGGAATTAGTAGTAGTTTGAACACAACTGAAGTTATTTATTTAGGTTAAAGATAACAGCATACTTGTACAATTGTCAGTCTGGCTTGACAATACTCTTTTTTAGTTAGGTAATGGAGAGCTATTTTAAATAGATGCAAAAGATTTCATCGAAACGTCAGCGAAACTGTCCATTGAGGGACTTTAACCTGAGATTCCCAAAAAATCATTATTACAGAAATATATATATATATATATATATATATATATATATATATATATATATATATATACATATATATATACATATATATATACATATATATATATATATATATATATATATATATATATATATATATATATATATATATAAATATATATATATATATATATATTATCGTTTACCTCCCCGCCTGAGTAGGGATTTTACCCTTTTTCATATCCTGAGAATATCGGCGGGGATGTCGTAATACCCATCAACGTTGTCTAAGTGCCGAAATATTCATTTCTGTGTTTCACAGCACCTTTTAGATAACTCGGTAGTGCTGCCACCGACGTTATTGCATTTCTGCAGACATCTACTACCTATGTACGTGGTCAGGCCATATGTAATTAAATAAAAGTATACCGACCTGCCGGGATTGGAACCCGAAACCTTCTGCACCGCAAGTAAATACTACGCCATGGGACGGAACCACCCCAATACCCAAAAATAGAACTGATGAAAAAAAAATTCAAGGGTGTCAATTTTTTCGTTGAAACGTAAGCTTTCAAATGCAACTTGGTTCTTTTGAAAAAAACAAGATGGTGACTCAATATGTCGGCTAGAAACAAAAAATCCTGATTTTTAAGCGGAGTTAACTGAACTTCAAAACTGAGACAAAATTCAATATTGATGCAGTAACCAACACAATTTTATATAATACCAATATGGCGGATTCAGTATGGTGCCCAAAACCGAAAATTAGATTAAAAATGAGCAATTATTGAGATTTCGCAGTTAGATAGCACTTTTTCTGATCGGAGTAATTTTCGGTTTTAGGGGCCATATTGGATCCGCCATGTTGGTGTTATATAAAATTATGTTGGTTACTCTATTACATCAATATTGCATTTTGACTCAGTTTTGAAGTTCAATTAACTACGCTTAGAAATCATGATTTTTTTGTTTCTTGCCCCCATATTGAGTCGCCATCTTGTTTTTTTTCAAAAGGGGCAAGTCGCTTTTGAAAGCTTACGTTTCAATAAAGAAATTGACACCCTTGAATTTTTTTTCCGTTAATTCTATTTTTGGATATTATTGGGGTGGCCCCGTTGACGCGAAACGTCCCATATGTACCATATATATATATATATATATATATATATATATATATATATATATATATATATATATATATATGTATATATATACGTATATTATCCACAGCTATAAAAACCAGAGCTTTTTTAAAACTACTTTGCAAATCAAGCTTATTTTGTGCTAATTTTCTCTGTAGTCCTCAGAGCAGCCTAAGATTAATTTTATTACATTAGGTTATAAATTCTCTTAAATTAGAAGAAGTACATCTTTTATGCTGCTTTTACTACACATAAGCAAAATATTATTTAGTGTTAATATTCCAGAATAACGCCTTTAGATAAACTTGTTTTTGCAACATATGTTGCAATAACTTATATGGGTAACTCGTTTTTTCTTGTAATGAACTTAAATTAGTTCATTATTAAAATTATTATATTATACGTGAACGTTAACAATGTGCATGCAAAAAAGCCACTTATGATAAATAATGAAAGCTGAGTATATTAGTGATTTTGCATATAAGTAAAATTCTTAGGATTTCTGGAGACTACGGGTAATAAAACGAGCAATACCTCTTTCGTTTTAATATTACTTGTAATGAAATGAAAAATGAATTTAATTATATCAGTTAAAATATAATAACAAATAAATTAATATAAAGCGGTCTCGAAAAAGTATTGAGCCTTTTAAAGACGAAATTGGGACAATCGTTTCCTACATTTTAAAAGAACTTTATTAAATCAAATATGTGTCATTTCGTTCGATGACTTTCTGTTTACCCCCCTGCCGCAAGATTAGCTTAAGTTAACCTTAATTAATTTAAAGTTTAATTTAAGTTTTATGTTCATATATCATTATATATTAGTAATAGTTGTAAGATACTTTTCTTTTTTCCAATCCTTTCACTCCACTAGGAGTATCGGTGACACTATGCTGTTGCTGCCTCAACAGTCATTCTTCAGGCATTTAGATTCTCCGCGATCTGACTTGACTCATGCATACCCATACCAACAAGAGATCTTACCTGGTTGGACCATCTTGTTGGAGACCGTCTCCTTGATCTTCTACCTTTCATATTCCTCGTTACTGCAAGCTTTTCCATGGCATCCACTTTCCTCATAATGTGACCAAAATATTTCAGTATAGTATTTTTCGCGATCTAAGAAAGTGACATACCTATTCTGAATTCAACAAGATTCGAAAGTGTTTAATTTATGGCTGTTTAATGACAAGGGATTGTGCAGGGCCGCATTGAACCTGATTGTATAATTGTTGAGTTTTAAATTTAATTGTGATAAGACAGTTGAATTTTAATGCTTTATGTACTGAATAATACACAAATAGTAATTACACAAATATATTTAAACAGTGTACAGTGTCCTCGCGTACATTTGTTTTAGTTTTTAATTAATATCTAGTTCAATTTCGCTATCGCTACTATCTTGCAAATCAATAGTAAGTTTTTTTCAAGTTCTAAACTATTTATATTTATGTACAAACATCTATATGAGTTTTCAATTTTTTTGACGTGTTGAATACAGTTTCTACAGTTTTCAACGTTTACATTTTTGACTTCTGTCTTTATCAACTCAATCACACTACTGTTTAAAGTGGGTGTATTATTGTTAGCACGTATATTAGACTTTATTTTATGCCATATCAACTCGATCGCATTAGAGATACAATAATATGGTGGAAGCCGAATTATTTCGTGTCGTGCTTCCTTTGCAATTTTATCACAAACATATTCTTTTGAAAAATTGTAACTCTTTAAAACTTCTAACAATTGTTTAACTGCATAACTTTCATGAAAATATATGTCACGTTCGCACAAAGGGCTTGTATTTGGCTTTTTCTACTGGTGGAACTTGGTACCTTATTCATTTGGCGACTATGATAAGATGCATTATCCATCACAATGCAGCTATTCGGTCGTTTATTCGGCATTAATTTGTTTTGAAGTCAATCTTCAAAAACTTCAGCGGTTGTATCATAATGATAATCCAAGTCGGAATCTGAAATATTCTTGGCTGCTAGAAATAGACATTCTGGTATCCAGCCTTCTTCTGACCCCGCATTTAAAATAGTTAATCTTTTACCTTCATTTGATGGAGCTTTGGTGTGGCATTTTTTTGGATTTATCAATCCATCCTTCACTGGGTGTGTCGTGGATGTCATACCAAGTCTCATCTAGATAGATTATCGTTCGATTTTCCGATCTAGCTGTATTTATTTTTTCAAGATATTCCATTCTGAGTTGTTGTAAACGCCATGATTCCATTATAATCTATTTTTTGAAGAAAAACCCCAAACGACGTAGAATACGCCATAAAGTTGTAGTGGAACATTTTATAATGAAACTGACAATAACGTAGGAACTTTTTGTTCTGCATACATTTTATAAATTTTGCGGTGGCTGAAGTCTTCTTAACAGAAATCAATACATTTCGACACACCTTTGTCTTTTCGTGTTTTTTCGGCGCTATCAAATTATTTACAATTTTCCAAACTGTACTTTCAGGGATGCTTGTTAAAGCCGATGTCTCCAAACATTTGCGACTCCTGATGGAAAAGGCTATATACACGAAGTAGCCAATAAAATGTTAGATTAAAAGGGAGGTATGTATATATGTATGTATATATGTATGTATATATGTATGTATATATATATATATATATATATATATATATATATATATATACATATATATATATATATATATATATATATATATATATATATATATATATATATATGTATATATATTTATATATATATATATATATATATATATATATATATATATATATATATATATATATATATATATTATTCACTGAGGTAGCCGTTACTTGATGGAAATTCATTGTAAATTAATACCGAAGTAAAACAATAGATGTTTTTAGAATTCCACTATATTTATAAACCGTAACAATTGTTTCGACATACAATGTCTTCATCAGACGGATGATAACTTTAAACTGTTTAAAGTTATCATCCGTCTGATGAAGACATTGTATGTCGAAACAATTGTTACGGTTTATAAATATAGTGGAATTCTAAAAACATCTATTGTTTTACTTCGGTATTAATATATGTATATATATATATATATATATATATATATATATATATATATATATATATATATATATATATATATATATATCAATTACGACCCTGTTACGTCCAGGTACGTACGAAGATCCTAACGGTCATTTAATAGTTTTTATTGCAACAATTTGCCAAATTACTTTCTTAGATCTTGAAAAATACTATACTGTCTATTAATACTATTTGAAAGTTGGTCATTTATACTAAGCTCTTCAAGAATAGATACATTAGTACGGTGTCAGTATATGATACTCTGACGATTCTTTGATATGCCCACATCTTAAACGCATCGAATCGTCTTTTATCAGCTTGTTTAATGGTCCATGTTTCCGATGCGTAAGTTGCTACGGGGAATATAAGGCTAGATAGCAATCTTAACTTTGTGACAGCTGGATCTTTTCAGACCTTAGTGAGTTTGATCGTCGAGTTTCTAGCCATAGCCAAACGTCTTCTTACTTTCTCTTCGAGGCTAACATTGTCAGTTATGAGGGATCCCAAATAGTTGAAATGGTCTAATACAGTGAAACCAGCAATTTCATTTATGTATGACAGTTCTTCATTACGTCTAACAATTATTACTTTGGTTCTCGCTCTATTAATTGTCAATCCATAGCATTTGCTAGTGATTTCAAGGCGCTAATGCCAGTAAATGACATTAAACATTAGATGATCTTCTGCCATTTTTCTGAAAACACCATAATTCCGTCACTATACAGTGTATGGTTTCTGGACAAGAAAAATGTGACAAGTGGTTTTCATAGGCTTCTCTTGAAACTAACTTGACATCATTTAGAGAATTCTACATAGACCGAAATAATATAAGTATTTCGGTCAAGGTCCAGGCTATAAAATTGATGCATTAAAACTTCCCAGCCAAGCTCTTTTAATTATTGTCGAGTTATCAAAAATGTATGTGGTCTGGCTCTGTTACGGTGGAATTGGTCATGGAATTGATTGCGTCAATCTTCTCAATTGCTGATAGTAAAATATAGAATCCAAGAGTTTATGATGCATGATTCCCTTCCAATCCCACCAAACTCACAGCAACACGGGGGTCAATCCGAGCATTTCCATCGTTGTGTACCTGTATCCTTTTCGACGACGATCTTTTTTACAATTCTTTTCATACATGATCCAGTTTTCATCCCCCGTCATCAAATGCTTCAGAAATAGCTCAATCTCGTTAAGTTTGTACAGAGTTTCGCAGACGGAAATTTAACCGGGTAAATTTTTAACGTCAAATCATGCGGCACCCAAACATCGAGTTTTATTTTGTAGCCAGCTTACTTTGAATAGCATAAAACTGTTTGGTGATGGATGTTCAATTTCTTTGCGATGTCATCGCTGCTTGCATGTCGGTCTGCCTCGACTTTTGCCAAAATTCTATCAACTTTCTATCTCATTGGTCGACCAGTATGAAGAGCAACTTTCACATCGAAAAGTTCAGAACGAAAGCGACTGAACCATCTTTTGGCTGTTGGCGTTGATAAAATATCTTGATCATAAACAGTAGAAATTTCTTAATAAACCTGCACAACATATGGTCCTATATCGCACTAAAATTGTAAAATGAAGCGAACTTTTGCAGAAACTTCACTCATCTTCAAAGTACTCTAAATTAAGCCTAATTAAATAAATTCCAACACTTTCTACACATCTAGTACTGTCAAATATCAGCTTTCAACTGACACTATGATCCGATGCCACTTATATTACTTGAGATATATGACACTAAAGCTATCTCACGAGACAAATGCGCAATACAGTCTGTCAAGTAAGAACTTGTCCGCGATAATTCATTTTTGGTAGATGCAATTCTAGCGATTCAACAAAAAATCGGTAGAGGGAACCTGTGTATATGACGCATTTCAGTAAAAGTACTAGTCGAAATTACGTAAAATCCAAAATTATTCACTTGTTTGCGGGTCGGCTTGAGGTAGTCTTTCTTTTTTTCCCATTCATAGGAGCCTAAAATCACACATTCCGCTGCCGTTAAATATATTAAAGAGTCGGTGTCGTTGGTGAAGAAGTAGGTAAATCATTTTAACGAGTCGGAAAATGTCGACGACTTGCCAAAACGTGGCTCGGTAGGCAAAGTCACCCCGAAAGTCGAAAACCGAATCGTATCTTTGTTTTTATGGGACTCGAAATTGACGCTGCGTCAAAGAGCGGCAAAATTAAGAAATTCGGATTTGAATGTGTCTTGGCTTAGCGTGGGCCAACGATAAGATACTAGAATCACCTTTACAATCGCCAATCTTATTGAAAACGTTTGGTCCCTTGTAAAGAAAGGGGAAAGGCTCTAAGGACTTTGACTCAGTTGTCTCGTGCCTAAGGTAATTGTGCCGTTGTCAGCACACCAAAGAATACATTGATGGCAGAAAATGTTCTCGAAACACATTTTTTTAAAAATACGAGCGGTCATTTTTTCTCTCTGACAGACTGTACTTTTTGACAACCCTTTGTATTAATACACAATATCTTTTAGAAACATATAGCCTCAGTCCTGAGATACTTAAAAAGAAACAAGAGAAAATTAATCGATTCGGATTCAAGACCCAAAGACATCAAGGGGTTGTGTTTTTTATCCATGACGTAAGCATTTTCAATGGACTCCTTAATGTGCCTTACTTAATAAAGACAATAAATTAGCAAAAAGTCAAGGCCAATACAGATTCTATAATTATGCACTCACCAGTCGCCAATCTCATTAAAAACAACCTGATGTACACAGTCATTATACACGGACGTTCGAAAAAAGGATGTCTTGTTGTTTCACTTTCCTTTGTGCAGAATATATATTTAAACTTTTAAGAGAAGTATGTCTGAAATGGCATACTGCTCTTAATGACATATTTAGATATGACGTTAGATTTAAAATATCTTTAGATATTGCTCTTGCCTTATTGTTATGACTTTGGTTTTTTTGATTTAAGCTTATTGTTCCTTGTTTCCAGTTCCAGTTTTTCAGGTTTTCTGTAGTTTGATGGTACCCATTCCGTAACTTTGTTAGGCAATTTAGTTGCCTTGTTTCAATATTCAGCATCGGCGAACTATCCACTTTGTGTGTGCTTATAGGTACTAGTGAATGGGGAGATACAGAAACGCTGGTTGTAATACTACCTTGTTGCCTTAAAAGTGCCGGGAAGTACGGATGTATGTTTGAGCACCTGGACTACTTTAACGGATATCACAATATCCCCGAAAATATACGGTTAAAGGGACAGAGTATAAAGGGTGAAATCCTCATTAAGGCGGGGTGGTAAATAAAAAAAATATATTTATCTTGAATTCTGTCTTTTCTAGATATACCCCGTTATCGTCTAATTACATCCATTACCGTCGGATCAAGCTTCACTTTATTATTTACCTTTAAGCTTCATGCCTCGGCACCATAAATAAGACATCTTGTAGATTTAATATTTTTGCTCCTTTTCAATCTCTTAGATTCAGATAATTTCACTTACACGGCCAATTGTTTTCCTGGTCTCTGTTATTCTTTTACCAATTTCTTCCGTTCCTCTTGTAATACCTTCTATGCCTAAGAAGGTATAATTAGTACATGTTGTCCTTTCTGCTGTTTCTAGTCGGATGTGTGTTGATTCTGCCTTATTTATAGGTATTTCTAATTTCTCTTTCTAAGTAAGTTACACTTACACACTAAGACAAAAGAAACTATAATCCTCCTAAGTAAACTGATTTAACAAAAAAAGGTAAAGTAAGGACGATTACCATCTCACACTGTCTCCTTTTTATAATAAATATATATTTATTACGAAACTATGTTAAAATTATATTTAAAAAAGTGTTGTAATGGAAATATCATATCAATACTATATTGCTTGCATATAAGTAGGTAAGTTAAGTTATTTAAATTTTATCGGAGTTTTAAACTTATATATGTATAAAACTGAATTAACTATTAAGATTTACCAGTCATCCATTTGAAATATCCATACACACATTTATGATTCCAACTGTCTCCATATTTATTTTTTGTGATAGTTTTACATAATATAATAACCTATATATTTTCTGTTTTGCAGCTAAGTTAATTTTTAAAATACATCATCTATTTTCCAAGAATCTATTCAGTATTCATTTTAGTATTTCATATCCTACATAAGTATTACGTTATTATGTCAAAATTCGGCTTCAAATTAAAACTATTTCCCGTTACTTTTACGTGTGGAAGTACCAATCCTAAAGAAGCAAAAGCACCACTTTATACGATGCTGCCCTCTACATAACCTCCTAATGCAGTATCAAAGCTACGTCGTTCGAAAAACAGCAATTACGGCAATGCATTTTTAATACAAAAAAAAATGCATTGCCGTAATTGTTTAAATAATTTATTCAAATTTGGAAGGTGCTGTAATGCACAAAACAGGCCAAATATGACACCAGAGATTTCGAAGTGACTTTCATCGTTCGGATCGTAAACGGTCTATGCAACGTTAGACCACATACGGCAAAAACGACGCTGGATGAGAAGTTCTGCTTCACGTGGCCTATTCTCTAGACATTGCCCCATTTTATTAATATTTATTTCGACCGATGTCACATCATCTCGTCAATTTTCACTTTACTACATTGTAGAACGGTTTTTCTTCTGTAATTCCTTCTATAATTTCAGAGCCTTATATTCCATACGGTAAAAAGTAATTACATGGATTTTTGGTTGTACAACCATTGATGTCATTCATCAAATTATACACAATTTACATAACTTTTCATAAAATGATTATAAAGAAGATTTTCAAGACATGTGGAATATACACAAAAATATACAACAAAATTAATATATAATATTCATGAAAACTCCCATTATTCGTAGGTTTATTGTATATTTAAAATATGTAGATTATGTGAACTAACACAGGAAAAGGGAAATTAAATAAACCAAATACAAAGGT
This sequence comes from Pachyrhynchus sulphureomaculatus, assembly GCA_019049505.1. Lineage (NCBI taxonomy): Eukaryota > Metazoa > Arthropoda > Insecta > Coleoptera > Curculionidae > Pachyrhynchus > Pachyrhynchus sulphureomaculatus. The sequence goes on along the minus strand of CM032453.1, from coordinate 44,947,072 downwards.
GAAGTATTTTATAGATATTAGATTATACACAAAATTAAAGGATACACAAGAACTTATTTAAAACTTATATGTATGTATATAATGAGACAAAAATATAGACAAATAGTCACAATTTGAAAGATAATTTAGAAAATATTTTCTTTTATTATTATTGACTGAGAGCGATAAACTTATTCCACCGATCTTCCAACTTTTGGATACTCTTCATATAATACAATTTGTCCAGCTCTCTAATCATTTGCGCTGAATCTCTTTCCTGGAGCAACATTTTCAAATTTGGAAAGAGGTAACAATAGCTGGGGGCCAGATCTGGTGAACAACTCATAACTATATCGGTCCAATTTCATCATCCATTTTATGGAGTTGTGAGGAAAGTTCTTCATTAAATGCGGCCTGTTTTCCTGATTTTATTATTCAAATGGTCCGATAACTCCAATGTTATAATCTCCGATGATTGTTCGCTCGTTCTCAAGATAGTCGATCAATATTGTGCCATGCGCATCCAAAAAAAATTTGACAAAAACCTTTCCAGTTGATGTTCATGTCTTCGGTGGGCCTTCATGCGGTTCCAGCCACTCTGCGGACTGCCTGTTGGACTTAGACGTGTAGTGATGGATCTATGTTTCGTCCATTATTACAAACAGACGCAAAAAAACTCCTTTGGATTACGCCGAAACAGGGCTAAATATGTTCTGAATCTTTGATATGTTGCAGTTTTTGATCAATCGTGAGAGTATATTATTGTATATATATATATATATATATATATATATATATATATATATATATATATATATATATATATACTAAGCATGTCGTTTCCCGCTAAATCAACTATCCGCTCAAAATATCAATGAGAGCAATTAGGGCAAGTAGACAATAATGGAGAAAATTCCAACTCTGTCAATCGCAAAAAACTACCTTTGTCCGTTTGCGTGCAACACCGCTAAGAAAACTAAATAGTCGCCTGTTGTCGTGTAGTCAAACCTGCCTTGGATGTGTACCGGTATTGCCATTTAAACCTACTTTTAAAAGCCGATTATATGTGGTCATATATAATTTATTAAAATAAAAATTTGGAAAATATCCAACTGTGATATAAATAATGTTAATTATTTTCTTTTCTGTTAGCTCAAATGATACCGATTTGTTAGTAGTCGATTGCGTTAGCTAATTTTCGGTACAAGTTGGATATATGAACGCATTTTAATTTAAATATGCGGAGTCTTGTGTACTCCTTTGTACTTAAAGATCCTGAAACTAATCCTTTAAAGGATTGAAACGTATAGGTGTTGCTTTGTGACAAAATAAAGAAGGCTGGCATGACTTATCCAATTTTTTAACACCTATCGATAGGCTACATTTCGTTATTAAATTTGATTTATTATTTCAATAAGAGCATTATGATTTCTCATCCGGTTAAACCCATAGAAGCTTTCGCTCTATGTTAATTGGGTATCATTATTTTGCCACACAGTATATAAAAATTCCTGCAAGATTTAGCTCTTTGACACAGCCCAAAAACAACTGCAGCTACGAACAGATATTAACATAAATGGCAAGTGGCTCCACTTATGCAGCAGTGTGGGAAATTACTCGTGAATGAACTTTTGAGGTCGCTTTTAATTATTAACCGGTTAATAATATATTCAAAACGACTTCTAACGTTATCGTTTTGTAACTAATTTGAATACTTAATGCGTTTATTTATATTCGGGATGTAGCACCTTAGCTACGTGTATGATCTCAGTCTATTTAGGATCTGCAAAATGTCATTGGTTTTGATTTAAGAGGGTATTTTAAGTATAAATAATTATATATCAAAAATTATGCCTGTGTAGATAGAAACGCTATATATATATATATATATATATATATATATATATATATATATATATATATATATATATGTATATATATATATATATATATATATATATATATATATATACATATACATATATATATATATATATATATATATATATATATATATATATATATATATATATATATATATGTATATATATATATATATATATAGTCCCTGGCCAAATTATTAGACGCACTGCAAGATTTCATGTAAAATATTAATTACCGAGTGATATTGTACCGTTTTATTATTTTAAATTGATTTGTTTTTTATTTTTATATTATCCAATCAATTACCTATTTATTTGACATAAATAAAACAGCATTAATTTAGAAAAGCATAAGTTTATTAAGTTTTAAAGAAAAGTGAAATTAATGTTAGTAAAAATCAATATTTAGTTGAGCCACCTTTAGCCGCTATCAAAGCTTTAATTCTGTGCGGCATGCTATCAATGCAAGATTGTACTGTCTCCTGCATTTAAGGATGATGATTCCACACATGAATAATCTTTTCTAGGAGCTGGGTTTTGTTAATAATCACATCTTTAGCCACTTCTCTTTTCATCAGCTCCCACACATTTTCAATGGGGTTCATATCAGGGCTATTACCCGGCCAATCCAACAGAGGGATATTTTTTTCTGCCAAAAAAAGCTTTAACAGACCGAGCAGTGTGGCAGGGAGCTCCATCTTGCATGAAAGTGAATGGTTCCCCATTTGGAAACCATTCTCTGAGCTGCGGAATCAACCGATTTTGTAATACTTCTTTGTACTGATCTTGCCTCATTATTCCTTTCACGACGTATAGACGTCCAGTGCCCTTGCCGCTGCTGACTGACCAAATTATCACTTTGGTGGGATGTTTAACCGTCGGGACGACACAATCAGGATGAAACTTTTCTCCATGACGACGACGCACATACTGAGCTTTATTCTGCAAAATTTCGAATGTGCTTTCGTCACTGAAGCAGACCTGTCAAAAATAGGGAAAATATATAAACTTCCATGCTTATTTGCTTTATTTAACTGAAAATGATAATAATGTATCAATTATTGATTAAATTGCTGTATCTTACCGATCTCCAGAAGTCCACATCTTTGTCTTGCCATTGTTTGGCCCACTTCAGGCGCTTTGCTTTCATTGCAGCTGTTAACTTGGGCTTCCTGGTGGGGCGACAGGCCTTAAAATCTAATTCTTTCAATTTTCTTCGAACAGTGCGCTCAGAAGCATTTACGCTAGCATCCTGGAGTTGTGATTTTATTACCTTTGTGGTAGCAAATCTGTTTTCTACACAAATTGTCTTCAAACATCTCTCTGATCGTGGAGTGAAAATTGGTTTTCTACCGCATCTTTTCTTTCTTTTCGGGCTTAATTCCTTCCCTGACTCAATTTTCTTTTTTATGCGTCGTACACTAGCTTCAGAAACCTCCAATCTTCGTGATATTTCTCGGTTTGTAAATATTTTCGCAATTACAAGGGCCTTCACTTCAGCTTTTTTACGTGGTGAAAGATCGCCTTTTCTACCCATAATGAAAATAGTCCAATTACTTTTTTAAAACACTGCATACAAAATAAACTAATAACTGAGTAGTATAAAACTGTTAAACAAACAATCACAGTCCACAAAGCCACAGAAACACGTCCGTACCTGACTCGATTCCGATCGCGACTGATACAGGTTTGTACTTGTTTACGTTCATGTATCACTTTGTCAACACAGTGTTGCCATATGTTAAAAATAAATACAAATATGTAGTCTACAACAATTCTTTTAAATAAAAATCAATAATATTGTAGTTTAAATATACCATTATTGCATAAAAACTCTTAAGAAACATAAAATTACTAAAAAAAAATACAGTGCGTCTAATAATTTGGCCAGGGACTGTATATATATATATATATATATATATATATATATATATATATATATATATATATATATATATATACAGTGAAGTCTGCTTATAACGAACCCGTTTATAGCGTATTTACGGTTAAAACAAACTATTTTCTAATGCACGAAAAAACTTCCATAAGACCAATGCCAATTTTTATCGGTTATAACGAACTTCCGGATAAAATGAACCAAATTTGGATGTTTTGGGTCAGTTTATAACGAATTTGCCACTCTCTGTGCTCGATGTCGCGCGACTTGATCTAGGGAATTCACCGAAACTCGCTGGGAACCCCTATTCTACTTGTTTCTGCCGCGTGGCTAGTTCGAGCAGTATTATTTTCAATTCACTTGTTGTGTTATGCGGTTCTAATGCATATTTGATGAAAGTAGCAAAATGAATGTTTAAGTTTTTATTTTAGAATGAGTACACAAAAACCTAAAGCGTTTACTTTAAAAGACAGACACGATATTATAAGGAAAATAAAAATGGAGTTAAACAAAGTGGTATTTGCAAACAGTTGAATTTAACTAAATCTACGGTTTCTAACATATGGAAGAAGAGGTAAGAAATCTTACCAATCTATGATAAAAGAAACTTTAGTTGTAAAAAAGTAAGAAAACTACACATGACCAAGTCGATAAAGGACTCCTTAAATGGTTTAGTTAAAAACGACATGAACATGTTTCTATTACCTGCCTCCAAACACAAGTATAAAACTCCAGCCTATGGATCAATGTGTGATACATTCTTTAAAATGTCATTATAGAAAGATTTTACTTATGAAAATATTAGAAACGATCGATAAAGGTAACATTTTTTCTGTAACTCTCTTGGATACTATAAGCTTTATCCATGTGGCTTGGCAAAGAGTCCGTAGAGAAACCATTACAAACTGTTTTAGGCATGGAGGATTTTTAAGGAAGAAATGTAGATATGACTCAGATGATGAGCTATCGTTGACTCAGTGGATTGAAAAACATCAAGAAGATCCTACTGATTGTCTAGAATTTGTTTACGATGCTGACATTCAACAAAGCACAGTGGAAATTGAGATTAAAAAGATTACTTTAATTTTGAAGAATATGCATGTGCTGAAAATGAATTAATGACCAGAGAAATATTAACTGATGATCAAATTGTGACATCAGTGACTTCTGGAAAGATTTTAAGCGATAATGATGACGAAGACGAGCTTGGAGAAGCAGATAATATTTACGTTCGATACATTTCAGAAATGATTAAGAAAATGACTGAAACTCGCAATTTTTTGGATTCTCGTGAAGTTCCTGAACGTATATGAAGTAGTTTTTGTGACTTTGACAATTATATAAACACCACTTCTTTTTCAAATAAAATTATACAAACGAAAATTACTGATTTTACTGTATAAACTACGTGTTTTAATGTTTTTGTTTATACTCGTATATATACCAACATACATAATAATAACTTTAGTGTGACTTGTTTTATTTTCCTTCGAAGGTTTTCTTTTAATTTAATAATTATTATTATTCATTTTTCTAAGCATTAGCGCCTAATCTAAATAAAAAAGTAGTGAAAAATGCCATTAAATTTTGTTTATTGTTTGTAACGAACTTCGGATATAGCGAACCATTTTTAGCGATTTTTTTGGAGTTCGTTATAAGCGCATATAAAATGCAACGTCTTTCTGTCTGTCTGTCTGTCCGTTAGTGCGCTTATTACTGGAGAACCACTTATCCGATATACGTACTCTTTTTTTAAAACATACATATGTTCTCTGGCCAGGTTATAGGCTATATTTTATTACGATAAGTAGCATAGGGAATGAGCAGGGACGATAATAGTGAATGAAGTCGGAAAAAAGTTTGCCGATAGCACGTTCCCTTGCAGTACATAGCCTAAACCATTAAATTTGGAACAATATTATGTAGCAGATAATATCTATAATCTATAATCTATATAAAATGCAATGTCTCTCTGTCTGTCTGTCTGTCCATTAGTGCATTTATCAGGCGAGAACCACTTATCCGATTTACGTGTCTTTTTTTAAATTCATACATATATTCTTTGGCCAGGTTATATAGTAATAATAATAATCTATATCTATAATATATGTAAAATACAACGTCTCTCTGTCTGCCTGTCTGTCCGTTAGTGCGCTTATCCCTCGAGAACCACTTATCCGATTTACATGATTTTTTAAATTCATACATATGTTCTCTGAGCAGGTTATATAATAATAATAATCTATATAATATATATAAAACGCAACGTCTCTCTGTCTGTCTGTCCGTTAGTGTGCTTATCATTCGCGAACCATTCATCCGATTTTCTTGATTTTCTTTTAATTCTTAATTTAATATATGTCAAAAAAAATCTATAATATATATAAAACGTAACGTCTCTCTGCCTGTCTGTCTATCCATTACTGTGCTTAGCACTCAAGAACCACTTATCCGATTTACGTGTTTTTTTCTTATAAAATACAAAGGGAATAAACAGAGACAAAATGCTAATATGTAGAAAAAAAATGGAAGTTTAGCAGTAAGCTTCGCAGAAAGACTAAATAGATGGTGGGAATACTTTAAAGAAACACTAAATGGAGATGAAAATGAGTTGAATGAGAAATAGGAAGCAAAATTAACTGAAGGGCAGGAGGGGACAAATAAACCCTGCAAAGAAGAAATAAGAGAAATACTCAGAACCCAAAAAAAATAAGGCCCCGGCTGGAAATTGTAGAACTGATAAAAGCTGGAGGAGTAGATCTGGAAAATGAAATATGCCGGTTGGTGCAAGAAATATGGGAAACAGAAAAGATGCCCGTGAGCTGGAGACAGTCGTTCATTTGTCCATTATACAAAAAAGGAGAGAAAGCTATATTGCTAATTATAGACCAAGAGCCTTACTGGATGTCGTGTACAAGATAGTAGTGTTGACTATCAAAAACAGACTAGCAGAGAAAGCCGAGTCTATTCTGGGAGAGTACCAGTGTGGATTCAGGAAAAATGGATCGGTTACAGACAAGATATTTTCGATTAAGCAAATCTAAGATAATAGCTTAGAACAAAATTTGGCACTACACTTGGTCTTTGTTGATTTCAGAGAAGCATATGACTCTGTAAATAGAGAAGGACTCTACAAGATAATGGAAGAACTAAAAATTCCAAGTAAATTGATTCGCATGGTGAGAATGACCCTGAATGACACAGAAAATAGAGTGTTGGTTGAGGGCAAAGTATCAGACAAGTTTAAGGTGAAGAGAGGTTTAAGACAAGGGGAACCAGTGTCCACATGTCTATTTAAGTTGGTACTAGAAAAAATAATCCGGGAGTCAGAAATAGAAACAAATGGAACGATATACCAACAAACCTGCCAATGCTTGGCCTATGCGGATGATGTAGCAGTGATTGCAAGAGCAAAAGAGAACCTCAAAAAAGCCATAAGTAGGATAGAAGAAAGGGGAAGGATGAGAGGACTAAAGATAAATGAGGAAAAAACAAAATACATGGAAATTAGAAAGAAGAAGGATAATAAAAAACAACAAAAGTTTAGATATAATAAACAACTTAGGAAAAAGATATATGTTTGAAAAAGTGGACAAATTTAATTATCTGGGAGTAACAATAACAGAGAGTGGACAAGAAAGGACGGAGATACAAGAAAGAATAGCGAAAGGGCAGAGATGTTTGGGGGCAATGAATCCAATATTGAAATCAAAGAATGTATCAAGAAAAGCAAAAGAGAGAATGTATATGACAGTTATCAGACCCATGGTGACATATGGATGCAAAACCTGGAAACTGAATGCAAGAGAAAAGGAGACGTTGGAGGTGTGGGAAAGGAAAGCTTTGAGAAGAATCTACGGAGGAAGGAAAGAAGAGGGACTGTGGAGAAGAAGAACAAACTACGTATTAAAATGCCTATATACGAAACCCCTTATAAGCCAGATCATAATAAGCCAGCGATTAAGATGGTTGGGACACGTGGCAAGGATGAAGGAAGAAAGACAGGCAAAGCAAGCCCTAATAAGAGGAGTGGTTGGAAGAAGAGGCAAGGGTAGCCCTCGATCTACATGGATTCAGGCAGTAAAGCAAGTTGATGGGAATCCTGCACTGGGAAAAGCTAACAGAAGACAAAAAGAAGTGGAGACAAGTATGCAACCAAGCCATGAGCCTCTAAGGCCCTTTGAGCTATATAACGAACATAACGAATAAGCAGTGACGATAAAGGTGAATCAAATCCACGCGAGCGGAGCCGCGGGCACGGCTAGTATATATATATATATATATATATATATATATATATATATATATATATATATATATATATATATATATATATATATATATATATATATATATATATATATATATATATATATATATATATATATAATATGTATCTATATATATTAACCCTTAAGGAGGTATAGATGTTTTGGTAAAATTGAATTAATGAGTAAATAACGATTTTGTTTTGTTTAACCCTTTACCATTTTCCTGAGATAATATTGTTTTGAATAAAAATAATTAGTTACTTGCAGATTTTTTTATAAGCTTTAGTTGTGTCGAAAAACTAGAATAAAAAAATTCATAATAGTTATATGTCCTTGAACTATCACTAAACACTTTTACTTTCTATACCCAACTCTTGTTTATACTAAAAAAACTGTTCGCCATCCGGAGCCTCCGACTTCCGAGCTTGTTAATTTTTCATCAGACCTTGTCCTGTTCACTTGTGTTTTTTCCACGTCTCGTTTTGAATTTTCACATTCAATGGCCGTGGTAAGCTTCTCTCCATACAACCTCTTTCATTCCCTCTCACTTTATATCGAGAAAGACTATCAGTGCGTAACATCGCGAAAAAATCTTAGATTACGACGCTGCAGAGAGACAGGAAGTCCTAGAGATGATTATCGGCCTGGGCCATCACAAATAACAACTAAAGCAGGTAAGTTTATCAGCCTGAAGAGTAAGCGAAATAGAAGATTAGCTGCCCCACATTATGTTGCAGAGTTTAATTGGGGATGCGATAATACAATAGTAGTCTGGACAACTCTTCAGGAAGGTGATCTTCATGGTCGTATTGCGACCAAGAAAACGTTATTACAGCATGTTAATAAGGTCAGACGGCTTCAGTGGGCGCAAGACCATCGTTTTTAGACAACTAAACAATTAAAAATCGTATTATGGGTCGACGAAACGAAATTCGAAATTTTCAGCCTTAAACGGAGAATCTTTGTGAAAAAATAATACAAGACTGTATTGTTCCGACTATCAAGCCCGGAGGTGGTCCTGTTTTAGTGTGGGAGTGCTTCTCTTTAGCTGGAGTCAGGGTCTTAGTGAAATTCTATGGCACTATGAGGAAAGAACATTATAAAAAAAATTTAACGGAAAACGCCATACCATCTGGGTTGCAATTAATCGAAAAGAGATTCGTGATGATACGTGACAATGATTCTAAATATACTTTGTAAGGACTACTTAACAAACCAATAAAAAAGGAAATGCTCAAAATGTTGACATGGCCATCACAGAATCCAGACCTCAATCCCATTCAGTTACTATGGAATGAGCTGGACAGAACTGTCCTAAAGGAGCGTCCCACTTCTTTAAGGTATCCGATAAATTAAAAAAAAATAATCGAAAGAATACCGAGAATAGTAAAGCGGTATAAAATCTAAAGGGAGCCTTTTTTTGACGAAAATAATGTTTAATATTAAAAGTAATTTTTAACAGTGCTGATGATGATTTTTGTTTATTTTTGACATGTTGTATAGTAACAAGATATATTAGGTAATAAATGTTTTTCTTACATTAAAGTGTATAAATTCATTTTTTATTTGGTGTCCATACTATCATAAGCGGTAGTATATATATATATATATATATATATATATATATATATATATATATATATATATATATATATATATATATATATATATATATATATATATATATATATATATATATATATATATATATATATATATATATGGGGTACAAGTATGAAATGCGGATTTCAGATAACAGATGGTACACCAACGCAGTTTGTGCTATAAAGATTTGACACTGCGCCATTTTGTTGTGTCATCAACAAGTGTCAGACGCGCACGAGTGATAAATTCGAAAAGTGTGCACTTAGTGTTGTGTTGTTGTGTTCAATATGTCGAAATTTATACCGAACAAAGGGCATTTGCGGACAGCATTATTTTTTTGTTTTTATTTGAAGAAAACTGCTATTGAATCATACTGATTACTTCGAGAAGCTTATGGTGAACATGCTCCATCGCAAGATACGTGTGAACGATGGTTTCGGCGTTTCAAAAGTGGTGACTTCGATGTTGCAGACAAGCAACTTGGAAAACCGCCAAAAAAATACTAAGATGTGGAATTGCAAGCATTGTTGGACGAAGATGATTCGCAAATACAAAAACAACTCGCCGAGCAATTGGGTGTTAATCAACAAGCTGTTTCCAATCGGCTACGAGAGGTGGGAACGATTCAGAAGACCGGTAGATGGGTACCACATGAGTTGAACGACAGCCAAATGGAAAAGCGCCAAAGCACGTGTGACATTTTGCTCGCTCGGTACAAAAGGAAGTCGTTTTTGCATCGTATAGGTAGACCCAGGCGCACCATACACATCGACCGCAAGACCGAATCGCTTTGGCAGAAAGACGATGCTCTGTGTTTAGTGGGACCAGAGGGGCCAATTGACCGATTTGAACCGTTCGCTGCTTGAAAAAAGGCCAGAATACCGAAAGAGGTAACACAAAATCATTTTTCTTCATGACAATACTCCATCACATACGGTAAAACCAGTTCGCGACACGTTGGAAGCACTCAGCTGGGAAGTTCTACCCCATGCGGCTTATTCACCAGACTTGGCTCCTTCCGATTACCACTTGTTTGCATCGATGGGTCACGCACTTGCTGAGCAGCGCTTTGGTTCGTACGAAGATGTGAAAAATGGCTCGATGAATGGTTCGCAGCAAAAGGGGAAGATTTTTACTGGCGTGGTATTCACAAATTGCCCGAAAGATGGGAAAAATATATAACAAGAGATGGAGCATACTTTGAGTAAAGCACTTTTTATCATTCTTACGAATTTAACATGCTTATTTAGAAAAAAAATCCCCTGTATATATATATATATATATATATATATATATATATATATATATATATATATATATATATATATACGCATTGTTGCGTTGTTTAACAATAATTAATTAATAGTAAACGGATATTAAAGAGCTTTAGCTCCTATAGGGGTTTTGTGTTTCTAAAATATAGTATGTTTTAATGGAAAACAACGATATAACATAATATCAAAATTATTAATAAGACTATAATGCATATACATAATTATTATTATTAGATGATCTTGGTTTCCAGTATTTACTAAGAATTGACTGTAATATGTAACACAATTTATGTTTTCAACTCAATTGAACCTCCCGACGTAGTTTAAATTGATCTCTCGAAACCACACCATTAGAAATATATTTTTTTAAAATTAGTTCCACGTGCATCACCATCTCTTAACTCTTTTGACTTTTTCACGATATAATAATATGCGAATTATTATTGACATGGAAATTTTTAAGCTAAACGTGTTTCTTAATTTGATAATTAAGCAAAAAATTGTGAGTTTTGTTGCTCTTTTCGCATTTGTTCACATGTGGAAAATAAATAATGGTGCTGTAAATTTCTCTATTATAAGCTTAAGGTTCTACTGATTAGTTTTTATAGTAGTTTTTATGAAATGTGGCTCATATGCCAGTTACGAGTTATTTTTCATTTTTTTCACCTCTTCTAACTCTTACCGGTTGTACATTATGTTGAAGGATTTAATATTATAACTCTACTAAGCCAAATATAGAAACTGCTACTGATGTTGAATATAGTGCTCCTAAACAGGCAACTGCAATACTGTTGTATGTCATTTTACCTGGAAATTTAGCCTTTTCTAATTTTTATAGAATACCATGCCTTGCTGTCTGTAAAACTGTATAGGTAAGCTTTTTTTCGTAAATAATATAAAACAACTCTACTTTTTATTTATGTTTCCATGACGTAGTTGCAATGCTAATGACATATTCATCACAATCTATATACAATCGATTGAAAATGCTACTGTAAACATGAAAAGAGGAATTACACCATTTAAACAATAGTTTTACCATAAATAATTTGATAAAAACAACCTAAAAATACGGGAGTTCTCAAATTAACTTCTGTACTGTCCAACACTGAAAAGAAACTGAAGGCCCCCTTTTTGTCTATAAAAAAATAAACATAAGTTAAGACAAACTTAAGCTCTAGAAGAGCCTCAAGAAACAACTCTGAATATGTAGCTTTATTGATCCAACTGTAAGGCAACGTAGGACACACCATGTGAATAAAACTAGAACAGTTTAATTAATTTCTGAACGAAGTATATCCCATCCGTCCATTTTTCGGTCGTCGAGACTTCCTGCTGTCTACGGATATTTGCATGAATTGTCGATGTTCGAGCATTCAAAGTGAATGAAGAAATAAGCGTACTGTCATCTGCAAAGCTGTAGATTGCATTTCTGGTCCTTTCCAGCAGATCGTTAATGTAAATGAGAAAGATAGTGGGAGACAATATGGAGCCTTGCGACACACCGGTGTTGACAGTGAAGATATTGGAAATAAATTCGTTGACTGACAATCGTAGAGAACGCTCTCTAAGAAGATTAACTTATCCGACAATCCGTCATGCCAAACATGGTTGACTGTGCAACCGGTCGAGATTCATGCTGTTTACGAAAGCTATATTAATGATGGCTAGTAATATTAAATCCTCCTAGAAAATATATTTTAAAAGGTGCTAATTAGTAGCATTTTCCATAACTTTAGATATTATTGAAAGCGGTGCATCAGGTCAGTAGTTATTTGGCAATGTCTTCCTGCCTTTTTTGAGTATCAGCTGCACTGTAGCGCATTTCCAACAGGAAGAAAATATTCCATTTTCCTAAGATATGTTGAAAAGTATACAGGAAACTGGAGTTAGTTCATTTGCGTATTTCTTGACTACTATGGCACGTATTCCATCAGCGCCAGAAGCTTTTTTGGTCTTCTTTCATTAAAATACGTTTTATGATACGCTGTCTGAAGACAATATCGGGCATCCTTGACTGCACTATGGAATAGTGGGTGGTGTTTTTCCTTGGAAAGCGATAGTAAACTGTGAAGCCAAGAGTTCAGCCAACAAGTTGACTTTTTTAATAGCTGTTGTTGCACTAGAATTATCTGGCCGTCTGAGTGGTTGTATAGTGGATTTGGTGAAATTTTTACTAGTGACTTTAGCGACTGACCAAAATGACCTGGAATTGTTGAGAGGAGCTTTGTTTCTAATTCATGGCTTGTATACCTCCTTGGTTTCATCGGTCACTTCTTTGCATCTGTTCCGCGCACGGACAAAGATGTTACGATTTATGACGTTAGGATTTTCACATCATTGTCGGTAGACAAGGTGTTTAAAAGCAACAGCTTCTTTGCATTTTAGGTCGATTCCAGGCTTGCCGTTGGAAGGACATTTCTTCAGTTAGAGGAGTCGTCGGATCTAAAATAAACGTCTAACCAACGGAAAGTTCGAAAATATTTCATGAGTTCTTCACATTTAGCAGATTTGTAGTGCCAAATCTTGCGCGGTTCAGGCACCTCTCTGACACTAATCGGTATATGTACCGACGGATATATGAATTTTTTCCAGAATATGTATTGTGTCCTGCCAAAAAGACTTATGTATTAAAAAAAACACTTATTGTCACCACTTACGGTAACGTCTGCTTTAAGCTGAACGATTTTAACTGCCTGTTACCAAATAAGAAATACACGAAATAAGCAAATTAAACATATTTATAAACACTACCAAAATATTAGTAATATAGAATTTATTACTTTTACTCTACTTTAAAAAGCAGAACGTTCATTATCAAATCACATCGAAAAAGTCATCTTTACAAGACAAGATACTTAATGTAAATGGGAGTACAGTAAGTTATGTCTTAGGTAATAATTGTATCTTTAAACCAGGTTGCCTTTTAACGCATGGACGAACCCACTTAGAGAAAATATAACTCATGTCAGATTCAGATAAAATTTAAAAAATATAATAACGAAATAATCACTTTTCATACTTGATCAATAAACAGTAGCTGTAATTTGAAAAATGACATTTAATTAAAAAAATATAGTTAAAGTTATTACTCCTATTTTCACAAATAGTGTAGTAAAAAAATCATTTGAAACTGCATAGTCAACATTTTTTTTTTATGAGTCTAGCACACGTGCTACAGGGAAGTCCCTAAAGCGCTACAGGAGTGACACGTGTGCGGAGAAAGCGAGTCACGTTGTTCTTGAATCGCTGCAAATTGTACTCGGTGGGAAACACAGTCCTGGGCAAATTATTCCAAAGGGATGATGTTCTCCATATAAAAGACTGCTTGAAAAGCGTTGTCCGAGGAGTAACAAGCTGAACCTCATACGGATGTGAAGTATAAGCGCGATGTGTACTTCTAACATGCACCGCTCTGGGAGAAATTAAGCGGGCCACATCCTTCGAACACTTTCCATGAAAATACTTGTAGAATAGGCTCAAGTCGCCAACCGTTCTTCGATGTTCCAGCAAATCAAGGCCGCCGGTCAGTTCCGGGTCTCCAGTCAGACGAACAGCTCTTCTTTGAATAGAATCCAACAAATGCTATCCATGTTTGGGAGCGGAGCTCCAAATATGGGAGCAGTATTCCATAGTTGGTCGAATTTGAGCTTTATAAAGAATTAACAGTTGTTGTGGATTGTAAAGCTTTCTGGTTTGAAATAATATTCCCAACTTTTGAGAAGCTTTCCTTGCTATGCCTGCAACATGTTCATGCCAGGACATATTTGCTCCCAAATTAACGCCCAACAAATTGAGTGACGATGTTAGAGGAATGGAGTGCCCCAATGTCGGGTTCAGCAACGTTAACTTTATTAGAAAAAACTGCCGCCTGGATTCTTGTAGCGTTAAATTTCACTTGGTTACTGTCATCCCAAGATAGAATTTCTTCCAGGTCTCTGTTAAGTTAAATGACTTCCTGCTGTCTGCGGATATTCGTCTGAGTAGCCGATGTCCGAGCGTTCAAAGTGAATGAAGAGATAAGTGTACTGTCATCTGCAAAGCTGTAGATTGGATTCTCGGTCTTTTCCAGCAGATCGTTAATATAAATGAGAAAGAGAGTAGGAGACAGTATGGAGCCTTGGTGTACACCGGCGTTGATAGCGATACGCAATATTATGATTTTATCCTCTCTGGGGTATCACCAGAAGTATTGTCCTGAGTTTTGGACCTCGATAAACTTGTGCTCTTTTGTTCATAAACAAGTTTTCAAAACGTGTTTTTTGAGATTAAAATCTGAATAACTCCGGTTATATTAGTCGGATCGAGACAAAAAAAAAAACTGTTCGTAATGAAATTTCCAACAAATCTCCGCTAATTTTAAGTTGCTTAAATGCATACGTAACCTACAAAATTGAAAAAATAAGCAAAAAATTGTTTTTTTTTCATTTTATTGTACAGGTCGACTAAGTGAATCGATCGGGTTGAAACTTTCAGAAAATATGCCTTTTATTATAGCAAAAATACCCTGAAATTTTGGTACAAAAATATTGAACCCAGTGGGCACAATTGAATTTAAAATTTGAATGACATTTTATGTCATTTCGTTCAAAATGGATTTCTTTTTGTCAAAATTTAGGTCTTGACGCCAGCTTTCCAATGACATTAAAATTTTTTTTTTTTTTGGAGTCATTTCAACCGTTTTTTTTTTACATCTGTTTATTAATTAAATAACAACAAATGCTCTTTTTCGATCCTTTTCACGTTAACGAAAATGATTTTTTTAAAAAACAAAGGTCTCGCTATTCTCTACCAGATGTAATAAAAAATTTTCAATTTTTTTTTCAATATAACCGAAAAAATGCATTTGTTGTTATTTGATTAATAAACAAATATAAAAAAAAAGCATTTAAAATGTCTTCAAAAAATTTTTTTTTAATGGAATCGGAAAGCTGGCATCGAGACTTAAATTTTGAAAAAAAAAGATCCATTTTGGACCAAACAGCATAAAATGGCGGGCAATTCAGATTTTAAAAAATTTCAGGGTATTTTGACCATTTTCCTCAAAATTTCAAGCCGATCGGATCACTTAGTCGATCCGTACAATAAAATGAAAAAAAAAAAAAAGTTTTTTGCTTATTTTTTTCAGTTTTGTAGCACTTAAGCGACTCAAAGCTAAAGGGGATTTGTTGGAAATGTCATTACGAAGAGTTTGTTTTTTTTTTGTCTCGATCCAACTTATATTACTGGAGTTATTCAAATTTTAAGCTCAAAAAACGCGTTTTGAAAAATTAAATTGTTTATAAACAAATGAGTACAAGTTTTTCGAGATCCAAAACTCAGACCAATACTCCTGTTAATACCTCAGAGAGGATAAAATCATAAGATTGATATGTCTAAACTATGCCTATTTCATATTTTGACGTTTCTTGACTACACTAAAATATATTTTAAATACTATGTAATATTCTTTTGAGCAATAATTTCTTGATTATACCTTATACGCCTATGATATTCATAATTTTCTGTTTTCTTTTTTCATTTTTAATAATCATCAAGACTACCAAAGCAGAACTGGTTATATTTATATTTTTGTTGCTTTCAAGTTGTCTTACTGCATCCCGTAAGATTTTAATGTTGCATGTACTTGTTTATTTTGCAGCAGTCCGTGCTTGCCTCTTGTAAATTCATAAATACAGCCTACACTTTAAAGGTAATAAGAAAGATACAATGAATTAATTATCAACTTATTTTTGCTGTACAAATTATTATCATGTTCGGTATGAAATAGTAAATATGTATAAATATTTGTCTTTCTTAAGTAAATCATATTTATCGTAAATCATTTAGCCAATATTTGAGTCTTAGGAATACCGTTTTCTAATCTCTTCGTTCGTTACATTAACAATTTACATAGTGACATTTTTTTATAAGTAATTTGATCCAAATCAATTATGTATTATCTCAACATTTCTAAATAATGGCAACTTACCAGTGTTAAAAGATGTAATTAGACTAGAAGAAATCCAACCGCGAAATGATTGATGCTGACCTGAAAGTAAAATTATTATTATTTTTTTATTTTGTGGAAATAAAGAGAAATACATAAAAAAAAATACTCTGAATTGTCTTATATCTAATACTCCCATAAATACTGTTACAATGAAAACATTGCCTAAACATTTACTTTCTATGAAAATTAAAACAAATTATTATGGAATTAATTCATATATTATAATGACAAAATTAATTTAACATTTACTCAAAATATTCCCCTCTTACACAAGCCCTCAAACGATTACGTCATTCGTCTGTAGCAGCACACACGGAAAATTGTCTAGCTCCTTTTAAAGACTCAAGATATGCATGTCTTTTAAAACAAACTATACCCTCTAAGAGAGACCATAGTTTAAAATCTAAAGGATTTAGATCAGGACTTGCAGAAGGCTAATCTTCTATAGTAATAAATGAAGCCCTATTTTGTTAAACCCTTGATATTGTTGTTTTAGCGTTGTATTCTGCTGCAGGAGACCCCCTTATTTTTAAAAAGAGCATAATTTAAGGGTTTCATAACATTCTCTCAAATAGTTCTTGATATATTTTAGCCGAAGGTTTCACAAAAATGAATACTGGTAATCCCATCAAAGCTGACTCCCCACCAAACCATAACTAATCCTGGATGATGATCCCTCTAAACTTTTGGACCAAGTTCAGACGCTTCTTGAAAAGATCTGGCATAAATCCTACCATTTCGCTTATTGAAAGATTGTTCCACAGTGAAAATTTTTTCGTCGGTAAAAAAAATTTTTTTTCTGTTTTTGTCATTAGCATAATCCTTCAACAAACTTTTAGATTTTTGGTACCGTATTCGCTTTATATTTTCCGTTAGCAAATGACCAATGTGTCTCTTATAAACGCCAAATGACCTATGTCTTCTTTAATAATACGAAACATAGAATTTTTCGAAATTTTCATCCCACGAGATAAAGTTTTTGGCTTGCGGAGAGGATTTCGGTCAATTCGCGCTTTTACAGCTTGTGTCCTTGGTCTTTCTCAATGTTGCCTGTCCTTTAGGTCTCCCGTCTCAGTAAATAATTTTATCTCCTAGTAAACAAACACACGACTTATTTTAAGCGGTTTTGAGGTCTTAAAAATATCACTTGTTTCCATAGCGCACTAAATAAAGCTACAACAGCAATCCTATTTTCTCGATCAGGCCACTGTATTGTTTAAAGAATTCAAATTGTAAATATGATTAACACACCATAACTGTATAACCACAGAGTAACATAACCTATGACTAATTTCACCAAAAGTGTCAATGTTTATAGAGGGGGTACGTTTGTAACAGTATTCACGGGAGTACTAGGTATAAGTTGCGTTTCGTTGGAACTACTTTTTATATGAGTTCCCTGACTATTATTTGTTACTCTAGCGTTTAAAAAGTATACGTAGCTTATAAAATTGCATTCATATATCGATAAAAGGATATCTTTTTCAAGGTATGTCATTGCTAATGGCTCAATAGCCAGTAAGCAACACACATTCCCAACATGTCATTTGAAGCTTAATTTCTCGGCTTTATACTTCATAACTAGAGAGGGTGAAAGTGTGAAAAAGTTTTGAAACTATATTTTATCGCACGTCTTTGCTGAAAGTCTGATGAATCGAAGAGGAATCGCTAATCTATGAATGGCTAACTATATAATATATATATATATATATATATATATATATATATATATATATATATATATATATATATATATATATATATATATATATATATACCAAGTGTACAAGTATGAAATGCTGATTTCAGACAACAGATGCACCAATGCAGTTTGTACGATAAAGATTTGACACTGCGCCATTTTGTTGTGTCATCACGCGCACGAGTGATAAATTGGAAAAGCGTGTGCATAGTGTTATGTTGTTGTGGTCAATATGTCAAAATTTCTACCGAACTAAGAGCATTCGCGGACAGCATTAATTTTTTGTTTTCATTTGAAGAAAAAACTGCTGTTAAATCATACCGATTACTTCGAGAAGCTTATGGTGAACATGTTCCATCGCAAGATACGTGTGAACGATGGTTTCGGCGTTTCAAAAAGTGGTGATTTCGATGTTGCAGACAAGGAACGTGGAAAACCGCCAAAAAAATACGAAAATGTGGAATTGCAAGCATTGTTGGACGAAGATGATTCGCAAACAAAAAAAACAACTCGCCGAGCAATTGGGCGTGAGTCAACAAGCTTTTTCCAATCGGCTACGAGAGATGGGAAGATTCAGAAGATCGGTAGATGGGTACCACATGAGTTGAACAACAGGCAAATGGAAAAGCGCAAAAACACGTGTGACATTTTGCTCGCTCGGTACAAAAGGAAGTCGTTTTTGCATCGTATAGTTACAGGGAATGAAAAGTGGATTTATTTTGAGAATACCAAGCGCAAAAAATCATCGGTAGACCCAGGCGCACCATCCACATCGACCGCAAGAACGAATCGCTTTGGCAGAAAGACGACACTCTGTGTTTGGTGGGACCAGAGGGGTGGCGACACGGTAAAGACAAGTTAAACAAGTTCCTGGAACACCTTAACAATATACATCCAAACATTAAATTTACAATGGAAAGAGAAGTAGCAAAACAACTACCATTCCTAGATGTCTTGCTTCAAAGGAAATTAGATGGTTCTTTGTCTCACTCAGTATATAGAAAACCGAAAAGGAACATTTGCAACAAGAAAACCAAGCTCCTTCGAAACGTTTTACTTTCAAATGGATACAGTCAAAACATGATCCGGTAGGCCCTAAATAAACAACACAAACAGGAAAAAAAGACATATACTACAAAAGCATTTCTCCCATATATAAAAGGCATCACAGACAAAATAGGAAGACTTCTAGGAAGACACCAAATTGAGACCATTTACACAACCAACCAAAAAATTAAAGATATTCTACCTACACTAAAAGACATTATAGCCATAGAAGACCAAGATGTATATGAAATTCCGTGTCAGGACTGCGGTCTTTCATACACAGGCCAAACAAATAGGAAAATTAGCGCCAGAAGAGACGAACACAAAAACGCCGTAAAACAAAAATCTACCACCTCTTCTCTAGCACAACATGCACACAATACCGGCCACAAAATCGATTTTGACGAAACCAGAACCCTACAAAAAAGTAATAACCTATCTACTAGGGTAATCAAAGAAGCCATAGAAATAGAAAAGAGGCCCAACAACTTAAATAATCGGGATGATAGCCAACGTTTACCGAACTCTTGGAAACATATTCTATCCCAGTACCAAGTCCAACCAAGAGAAACAATAATTCAACCATATGTTACTTCACCAACACAAACATTACAAGGAATCACAGGACCGACAACGAGCAGCCAAAGCCGAGCCTCTATTAGCCAGATCCGTCCGACCAATAGAGCCATCTCCGAGCACATAAAACCGGCGCACTCGCAGCCAGTCTCGACATTCAACGCCAAGACACCGACCAGTGATCAACACTTTGAAAAAGATGGATGAGATTCCATCGAAACGTCAGCGAAACCGTCCATCAAGGGACTTCAAGCCAACACGGGATACCCGAAAAACCACTACTACATTTCACACCCGTGAGAACATTCGTCAAAACATATATATATATATATACATATATATATATATATATATATATATATATATATATATATATATATATATATATATACATATATATATATATATATATATATATATATATATATATACATATATATATATATATATATATATATATATATATATATAATATATATATATATATATTATTTTTTGCATAACGTCATTGTCATTAAAAAAACTTGGGCTGAGCGAGTTTAAATTTTCTTTCCAGTCTATTTGTTATTAATCTTATAAAGATGTTATATCAGGAATAGAGGCCGAATCTCTTTTTTTGTTTATTAAGATCGTTATCGAGCTTTCCCATTTACTTGGTATTCGTTTATGCACCACACACTTCTCTTCCTCATATTTCTTCAGCACTTTGGGAATTATGAGATCGTGTCTTCCTAGGTTTTCGTTTTTAGTTACTATTAATACTAAATGTATCTTTTTTAACTATATTTTCCGGTAGTTCTCTTGAGCTAATGTTGTTTACCTGTATTTTTTTCTTCTTTTGCTGTTTGTTGTATATTTTTCGTTGGAGATCGTTATTTTGTACAAACCATTATAGAAGATTAAGAATAATTTTAGTCTATCTATTATTATAATTTCTTCTTTGTCAGTCAATTTGTACATTTCTTTCTTTGGAGCTATGTTTCTCTAGAAGATATTAAGTTTTCTATTATTCTTAATCTGTGTTTCTACTTGAAGAGTGTATTGTTCTATTGCACCGTTTTTTGCTGGGTTCTGGATGTTTCATTTACTGTCGTGTACTCCAGAGGGTTTAATTTGCCCCTTCTTATTAGATCTAATATTTTTTCAAATTTACAAATTTTAAAAGAATATTTTAGCTGTTACATGCTGTATAGTTTTTGCAAATGTGGTTTTATTTTTTAATGTAAATATTTGATTGATTATATTTGGCAACGTTGTCTATACATACGTTTCGCGTCTAAAGAAAAAAAGTATTTTTATTTTTATTTAGGCACTTTTAAACGATATGTGCTCCTCTTTTATTCTCCCTCTTTCCGTGGTGAACAAAACGATTAGAGAAGATATATTTTTTTATAAAAATATTTCTACTAAACGACTGTTTTGCGGCATTGAAAATGCGTATATCTCCAGAGAATGTTCGTTTTTAGTTTGCAAATATTGACTGTACGTGCTTGCAAATTCTTACAGTATATTTGGGAGATCTTCAGTAAGACAAATACAAATATATGACTTGTGATAGTTACGAAATTGTGTAGTTTGTTGAAACTACACTACTATTTAACTAAATTGTGTGGTTTTATATCTCGGTTTCTAAAAGCTTTATTCTGTTTTCAAGTTTTGAGAACTGAAGCCAGTTACACTGAGAAAAATATTTTAAATTTTATTAAAATTGTGAATTATTTCCAAGACCCACTTAAAACCATTTTCTTATACACGGTAAATCACTGATTTTAAAAAGGAGTTGTGTAAATCTATACACTGGTCACACATAAACCACAACGCGATTATTTTTTCGGGTTTTTTTTTAAGTTGCTTAACCTCTCGAAACGTAAATTTATATTTATTATTGTGAATTTTAGCTTACTTTGGCTATTTTGGTATTCGAACTCAAAAACCGAAAATTTGACTACAGTATCGTCGGGAAATAAACGGTCAGCAGTTAAAACAGTTGCGTATGTAAAAAATCAAGTATGTGATACATCGATTAATTGAGAATAAATTATTCAAAATGACTTTTAGGGCCTCGAGGCTTTCTAAAAATATCATATTCTGAATCAGTGATTTCTTTCGTCGATAAACTGGCTAAAAATTAAGGGTGCCAATTTGCTGATCTCATTGCTAGAGTTTTATTCAAATTGGACATCGGAGTATTTCTTCGAGATATAAATTTTCAACTAATCTTGAATTTTTTTGCAGGTTATCGTTGTCCTCGAGTGGTAGATATGACCTTCATCCCTTGCAGCATAAATAATTTACCGCTAGGAAACTTTGATTAAATGGCAACCGGAATTAAGAGGGTCCAAAATAAATTATCCAAACATTAATTTATACCTATTAATTTATATTACATTATAACAGATATGCAATATATTATTAAAACTCTTAACATAAAAATATTGGTTCAAACTCTAAAGAAATATTTTGTAAGTGTCGATAGAGCGAATATTCAACCAAGCCAGTATTGAAGCACAAAAAAGTTCCATTACTCTTTAAACCTACTACGAGGGTGGATTAAAAAGTCTCGTAAAAAACATGGTAAATAACATTTTTGCAAACAAATAAGAATTTCATTTAAAACTATGCATAGTAAAATTCTTTTCGAAATAAACTTTCACCACCCATACGAGGGTGGATTAAAAAGTTTTGCAAAAAACAAGATAAATATCATGTTTTTAAAAAACACAAAATTTATTTCTCAACATAATCTCGATTGAGCTAATATTGTGCATAATGCTTGTTTTTTATTTTTATCACAAAATTTTGAAAAATGCTCGACAGAACTCGGAGGCAGAAATAAGGTTTAAATTTTGGAAAACGGATATTTCCACATGAAATTAGTGTTTCAAAGTTGATTATCCAATCTTAAGCTTACAAAATGGTAAAGCTGATACCTAGTTAAGTTGTAGAGAGTTTACATTTCTAAAGAAAAATTCCCAGTTGGGCTCTACATTTAGAGAACTACAAACAACACGGCAACGGAACTACTGAAAAGTCCCCAGTAGCTGTGGTTACGCTACATGAGGTCGGTAGAATAAAATATTTTAAATGTTTATTACTAAGTTTTCAAGCATCCAACCTTGTTGATTTCGATGGCCTTGCGGATTCTCCTCGCTTTTTGCTTTTCTACGTTTGCAATCTGTTTCGAACCACTAAGTCTATGGTGAGGTTTCTCTGGAGTTATTGTTAAAAAAAGAGCAGACGTGGTATGTTTATCTTTAACAGTCAATCTATTTTTTTCCTCTCTGCCGATACTCTTCTGTTAGATTGTCCAACCTTACAGTTCCATATGATAACCTCTAAGCACCTTGGTTCGAATCGGATTTTGTCTGTGGCTTGCCTACAGTTGATACGTTTTGTCTCCCAAGAACACACCCATAATATACCGAATATATATATATATATATATATATATATATATATATATATATATATATACATATATATAACATATATATATATATTTATATATATATATATATATATATATATATATATATATATATATATATATATATATACAGTCCCTGGCTAAATTATTAGACGCACTGCAAGATTTCATGTAAAATATTAATTACCAAGTGATATTGTACCGTTTTATTATTTTAAATTTATTTGTTTTTTATTTTTATATTATCCAATCAATTACCTATTTATTTGACATAAATAAAACAGCATTAATTTAGAAAAGCATAAGTTTATTAAGTTTTAAAGAAAAGTTAAATTAATGTTAGTAAAAGTCAATATTTAGCTGAGCCACCTTTAGCTGCTATCAAAGCTTTAATTCTGCGCGGCATGCTATCAATGCAAGATTGTGCTGTCTCCTGCATTTGAGGATGATGATTCCACACATGAATAATCTTTTCTAGGAGCTGGGTTTTGTTGGTAATCACATCTTTAGCTACTTCTCTTTTCATCAGCTCCCACACATTTTCAATGGGGTTCATATCAGGGCTATTACCCGGCCAATCCAACAGAGGGATATTTTTTTCTGCCAAAAAAGCTTTAACAGACCGAGCAGTGTGGCAGGGAGCTCCATCTTGCATGAAAGTGAATGGTTCCCCATTTGGAAACCATTTCTCTGAGCTGCGGAATCAACCGATTTTGTAATACTTCTTTGTACTGATCTTGCCTCATTATTCCTTTGACGACGTACAGACGTCCAGTGCCCTTGCCGCTGATGACTGACCAAATCATCACTTTGGTGGGATGTTTAACCGTCGGGACGACACAATCAGGATGAAACTTTTCTCCATGACGACGACGCACATACTGAGCTTTATTCTGCAAAATTTCGAATGTGCTTTTGTCACTGAAGCAGACCTGTCAAAAATAGGAAAAATATGTAAACTTCCATGTTTATTTGCTTTATTTAACTGAAAATGATAATAATGTATCAATTATTGATTAAATTGCTGTATCTTACCGATCTCCAGAAGTCCACATCTTTGTCTTGCCATTGTTTGGCCCACTTCAGGCGCTTTGCTTTCATTGCAGCTGTTAACTTGGGCTTCCTGGCGGGGCGACAGGCCTTAAAATCTAATTCTTTCAATTTTTCTTCGAACAGTGCGCTCAGAAGCATTTACGCTAGCATCCTGGAGTTGTGATTTTATTACCTTTGTGGTAGCAAATCTGTTTTCTACACAAATTTTCTTCAAACATCTCTCTGACCGTGGAGTGAAAATTGGTTTTCTACCGCATCTTTTCTTTCTTTTCGGGCTTAATTCCTTCCCTGACTCAATTTTCTTTTTTATGCGTCGTACACTAGCTTCAGAAACCTCCAATCTTCGTGATATTTCTCGGTTTGTAAATGTTTTCGCAATCACAAGGGCCTTCACTTCAGCTTTTTTACGTGGTGAAAGATCGCCTTTTCTACCCATAATGAAAATAGTCCAATTGCTTTTTTAAAACACTGCATACAAAATAAACTAATAACTGAGTAGTATAAAACTGTTAAACAAACAATCACAGTCCATAAAGCCGCAGAAACACGTCCGTACCTGACTCGATTCCGATCGCGACTGATACAGGTTTGTACTTGTTTACGTTCATGTATCACTTTGTCAACACAGTGTTGCCATATGTTAAAAATAAATACAAATATGTAGTCTACAACAATTCTTTTAAATAAAAATCAATATTATTGTAGTTTAAATATACCATTATTGCATAAAAACTCTTAAGAAACATAAAATTACTAAAAAAAATACAGTGCGTCTAATAATTTGGCCAGGGACTGTATATATATATATATATATATATATATATATATATATATATATATATATATACATACACTTGTGTACTCTACAATAAACACATTTTTTTAGTTTTTTTGGTTGTGTTGGTTTTTTTTTTTGGTTTTGTTGTTTTTTTTTTAAACCTGCCTTATTATTCCTAATTACTTGGTCTTTATCCTACATAATATTATTAAATTCGGTTTACCTGTTATTTATTTTAAAACATTGAGTACATACAAATTAAAGACAAATTAAAACTATACATGAGAACATCACATGGAATGTTTTTATGTATAGCTTTAGTTTATTTTTAATCATGTATATGTTTAGTATTTTAAAATAAATAACAGGAAAGCCGAATTTAATAATATTATGTAGGATAGACACCATGTAATAGGAATGATAAAGCATGTTTTTTCTTTAAAAAAAAAAAACCTACATAACCAAAAGAAACAAAAAAAAATGTGTTTATTGTAGAGGACATAACTGATGAAGACTAAAAGGACTGGTCGAAACGTTTTATCCAAAATATGTACTATGATATAAAACAAGGCTTTAATATCATGAACATTAATCCCAAGAAAACTAAAAAAAAAGAATATAGTTGTAACATGTTCAAGAAAAAAGGGGAAAAAAAAGTGAAAAAAAGTATATATCCTGAGGATATCGGCGGGTGAGGATGTCGTAATGCCTGTCAACGTTGTCCAAGTGCAGAAACATACATTTTTGTATTTCACAACACCTTTTAGACAAAGCAGTAATACTGCCACGAACGTTATTGCATTTCTGCAAACAATTACTACCTACGTGGCCAGGCTATATATAGTCAAATAGAAGTATACCGACCTGCCGGAATTGGAACCCGAGGCCTTCTACACCGCAAGCAACTACTACGCCACGGAGCCACGGACCGCAACAGTATATACATATATATATATATATATATATATATATATATATATATATATATATATATATATATATATATATATATATACATGTGACGTTCCACGTCAACCGTGCCACCCATGAGACCAAAATTTGACGCAAGGTAGGTAAATGAGTGGGGGCTATTGACGTGTACTTTTGAAATCCGATGGGCTCTTTGAGAAATTCGATATGGCGGATGCAAAATGGCGTCGGTAAAGTGTAAAAATTCCAGTTGATCAAATTATAAGGAGAATAATAATGAAGAAAATGTTTCTAATTATGTGAAATTTACCAACAAATATGTTTTTTGATTCGCTGATTATGAATTCGAAGTCCAATAAGGCAAATTATACCCGCGAAATCCAATATGGCGCACGCATAATAGCTTGATAACAAAACGCATTTACACAGATTGACAAATATTAGGTAAATTAATACTTATATTTTATTATTACATTTGTTATCATTCCACTACCAGAGGTTTTCTTTACAAGTTGACGCCATTTTTGATCCGCCATATTGGAAAAAATAATGACGACCATACACTTATGATCGGTTATTCGAAGGGTAAGATGCAATACATCCCTAATTTTGCTTACTCAAGACGCCATATTGGATTTTACAGGTGGAATTGGGCTAGTTGGACTTTGAATTCATGATCAGCGACCCCGAAGACATACTCGGTGACAAATACTGGGTTATTTGGTACGTTTATTTTATTATTACACTTGTTATCATTCGATTACCAGAGGTTTTCTTTACAAGCTGACGCCATTTTGATCCGCTATATTGGCGAAAATAATGACGACAAAACACTTATAATCGACTATGCCAAGGGTGAGATGCAATACTGATGGACAAGAAAAAGGTGCTTTTTTAAATTTTACTAGAAATATTATTAAAAATTGCTTAATTTTGCTCACTCAAGATACCATATTGGATTTCGCAGGTATAATTTGTCTAGTTGGACTTCGAATTCATGATCAGCGAACCAAAAAACATATTTGTTGGTAAATTTCACATAATTATAAACCTTTTTTTCATTATTATACTCCATATAATTTGATCAACTGCAGTTTTTACATGTTACCGACGCCATTTTGCATCCGTCATATTGAATTTGTCAAAAGGCCCATCGGATTTCAAAAGTACACATCAATACGAGTTTTTTAAGCCCCCGCTCATTTACCTACCTGGCGTCAAATTTTGGTCTCATGGGTGGCACGGTTGACGTGGAACGTCATATATATATATATATATATATATATATATATATATATATATATATATATATATATATATATATATATTTATATATATATATATATATATATATATATATATATATATATATATATATATAAATAGAAATCTTCAAAATAATTATGTTTTAGTAAATTATATTTCATTTAATATTTTTTCCAGCTTGTGTTCTCTAAAATTATGGATTATGCTTTCGCGAAGACCAGCAGTGGTAATAAATACAAATAAATAAGCAACAAAATGAAAACAAGCGTATTTTATGTTCTTAAATGGATAAAGAAACGTCAGTCTTTGGTAATTACTTTCACTTTCAATTTATTCCAAGGAATTCCAGAAATTTCATTTAGAGAAACGTTCATCAAACGAATTTCACCAGCACGAAAAAATATCATTGGATTTCTTGCTTTGTCTATATTTTCTTCGGTGTTTTTATTTTGTGTTTTTGTTGATTAAATAATTTGATACGTTTTCAATGGAAACTAATCCCTTGTTATTGGTTCACCCCAAAGAAATTTTATAAAGCGAAAAAAAAAAACAAAACTGTTGATGGTATTTTTACTTTCCTTGCTAAGGGAAAGTATTTTATTCGTGATAAAATTGCAATCTGAAATTTTTACTTTCTTTGTGTTTTAAGGGTTCTAGATCACAAAAAAACTTAGTCACTCATTTCCGTCGGTCTTGTCTGTCTGTCTGTCTGTCAGTATGTCAGGCTGTCGGTCTATTGACACAATAACTTTCGAATAAAATAAGATATTAATTTCAACTTTGGTTTATAGATAATATCTAACGAGGAGATGAAGTCTTTTTAAGGGCTCAGTCTACGTTAGACGCCCGAAAAAAAGATATTTTTGCGAATTTTTTTAGCGATATCTATTGCAAATATTGAAGCAACTTTTGTTAGACTGTATTAATATACTCTTGAAATATAAGAAAGAAGTTTTTTTTGTTTATTTGACGTAGCGAACATAGTATGTAAAAAAAGGTATGTCTGTGGCGTTGACGGTTTTTCAGCTTTGGCTGCTCTGAAACAAAAAAACCAAAAATATTTACAATCTATAAGACTGTACCTATGGCCTGAACTATAATGCTTCACTTTTATGCAAAAATAACAAAATGGCGGATGTTAAAAAAAAAATTGTGAAAATGTGTTTTTTTGTTACTTTTTATGCCAAAAAAAATAGTAAAAATGACAATTTTGACTTTATCCTAGTTCCGGCTATAGCCACAAATGTGATGAATATTCAATTTCGTAAAGATTGGTTAAACAGTTTCGAAAAAAACTTCAATGCCGCATGCAAATACGTTGTTTCAAGAAAAACGCGTTTAAAAACTAACCTGAACTATTTAACTTCGAAATACGCTTGGAAATAATAGTCTAGCTAGGCCTTAAGGTCTTCTTTTGCTCAGAAAAATTCAATAGAAAGGTCTCATACTCTAAATAATAGTTTATAATTACAGTAAGGAGCAGCTGTGTTTAGGAAAGTAGAAAGCGCGTGAGAGGGGTAAAGCGAGTGCGCGTGCTGAGACGAGCGTTCGGAGTCCAATTTAATAACGTGCTCAGCTATATAGAAGGAACGCTAGGATCTTTATAAAATTTTGGAACAAGATTTTTCATGGCATATACTTTCGAAAACGCTCATAAAAAGAATTTAGATTTTTTTCAAGGTGGTAAAGTAGACTAACCCCTTAAGATAAAGGGGGTGAAAAAGGTGAGGGTCGATAAATTTTGTATGGTTTTACTAGCAAGATGGTAATTTTTAATAAATATTTACGATAAAACACGAAACGAGTGAGGGAGAAGATGATAGGAGTTGCTTCATATGTCTATCATTATATGTTCTTTTTAAGGTTGTTGGAGTTGAGGAATTCAAAAATTAGGTTTTCATTATTATCAATTTTATCCCAAGAAGGAGGTGAAAGACATTCGGGTCGTTAAATGTATTTTCAATAGTATTTTACGAATTTTTGCAGGTTGTTTGGTTGACGTAATTGACAAACTTCAACTATATTATTTATAGTAAAATATGTTAGGGGTTAACGGGGTGAGGTAGGGGATTGGTTGCTTCGTATGTATCGTGTTATATGCCCTTTTCTTAGATTGCTATTAATTTTAATAGAGAAAGAAGGTGAAAGAAATGCTAAAATTTTGTATAGTTTCAATAGTATTATAAGAATTTTTCCAGATCTTTGGATGGCAGAATATGCATATCTTAAGCATAATCATTTATAATATAAGGTGCCAAAGGAGTGTAGAAGGAATATGGAAGAGGGGCTTGATATTTGTCTTGTTATTGGTTTTTCTCGTAGTTCTGTAAGTTAAGGAATCGACGAATTACGTTTTCTTTTTCGTTATTTTTATTATTAACATGGGAAGGGGTAAAAAGGGTATGGGTATTATTTCAATAGTACTATGACAATTTTTCCTGATTTTTATTGGGATATTGGATATTCAATATAAAATCATTTTTCTGTAGTAAAATGTATATAAGGGATGAAAGGAATGTAATAGGGGGCTAAAAAGGTGATGGCCCGTGGAGGAGCGGGATAGAATATCTCCCCCGGTACGATCTGCTTGTCGTAGGAGGCGACTTAAAGAACAATCTAGATTATAGATGCCCAGATCCCACCAGCATCGCCCGGTGTGATACCATCGCATCGGCATAGGCTGCGTGAAGTTGCTTAACGTTTCGTGGCTGTGCCGATGTCCCGGACTGTGGGACCAAATAGCATGATGAGGCACCTGGATACAAAAAATTCCGGAGGTAAAATAGCCCCCCGTTCAGATCTCCGGGTGGGGACTGGTTCAGGTGCGTCGACATGCAGAGATCAAAATTTTAAAAAGGATTTTTGCAACATACGAGGTTTAAACTCGAACATAAATCCAGTGCACCAACACCTGCAATCAAATAAACCTCATGTACTCGCTCTCTGTGAAACCAAGTTCAGTTCATCGACCAGCACAGTTAACTATCTTTATCCTGGGTACCACTTCTATTCCCGATTTAGGCGTAACTTTGGAATCTGTCTTTTTGTCAGAAGCGACCTCTCTTGCCAACAAGAAGAGGCTCTGGAGCCCCCAAACTTTGATGTTATGTGGTTAAAAATAACGACTCAACCAACCACAAGGTTCATCTGTATCCTGTATCGACCACCAAGCGATACTAACTTTAGAGCACTTTTCGCTTCTCTTGCAGACACCATCGATCATTTACAAATTAACTATCCAAATGCCGAAATTGCCATCCTGGGCGACTTTAATGTCCACAACATCAACTGACTTAAATATTCCAATACTACCGTTGAACAAGGTCGTGAAGCCGAATCATTTTCAATCAGTTGTGGCTTAACTCAGCTTATTGACGAACCAACACGGATCCCTGATCGAGACGGGGAGTTCGCCAGTCTTCTGGATTTGTTATTAACCACCAATCCGGAGATTTACACGGTCAGCGTAAATCCGCCATTAGGTTCTTCCGACCATAAACTTTTACCGACATCGAGTATCCTACCAATTAGTGACAGAGACGCGCCTAAACCGCGCAAGATTTGGCACTACAAATCTACTAAATGGGAAGATCTCATGGAATATTTTCGAACTTTCCCTTGGTTAGACGTTTGTTTTTGATCCGATGACCCATCTGACTGCGCCAAGGAGGTTTCCGATGTTATTTTGGCCGGTATGGAGGCTTACATCCCTTTTTCGAAGAAATGCCCTTCCAACGGCAAGCCTTGGTTTGACCGAAAATGCAAAGAAGCTGTTGCTTCTAAATATCTTGCATATCGACATTGGCGTGAAAATCCAACACCATAAACCGTAACACCTTTGTTTGGGCCAGGAACAGATGCAAAGAAATTTTCGACGAAACCAAGGAGGCACACAATCAACGGATTAGAAACAAACGTCTCGCTTGTCCCAAAAATTCCAAGTCCTTTTGGTCAGTCGCTAAGGCAGTTAGTCAAAATTTCACCAAATCCACCATACCACCACTCACACGGCCAGATAATTCTATTGCAAAGACACCTGTTGAGAAAGCGAACTTGTTGGCTGAACTCTTTGCTTCACATTCTACTGTCGATTTCCAAGGAAAAACACCACCTAATATTCCCATAGTGCAGTCAAGGATGCCCGATATTGTCTTTAGGCAGCGTATCATAAAACGTATTTTGATGAAGCTAAACACCAAAAGGCTTCTGGCGCTGACGGAATACCTGCCATAGTTCTTAAAAACTGTGCGAGGGAACTAACACCAATTTTCTGTAGACTTTTCAACCTATCTTACAGAAAGGGAATATTTTCTTCCTGCTGGAAATGTGCCACAGTTCAGCCAATACCTACAAAAGGCAAGAAGACCTTGCCAAATAACTACCGACCAATCACACTGCTTTCAATAATATCAAAAGTCATGGAAAAGGCTATCAATCAGCATCTTCTAAAATATCTTGAAGGATTCAACATTATTAGCGATCACCAATATGACTTTCGTAAAAATAGATCAACAGGAGATCTCCTGACTTATGTAACACATATTTGGAACAACGTAATTGAACACTTTGGAGAATCTCGAGCGGTTGCTCTTGACATATCCAAGGCATTCGACCGCGTTTGGCACGATGGGCTGGTGGCTAAGCTACGTTCTTATGGTATGTCTGAAAAGTTCTGTTTGTGGCTCTCATGGTTCCTCAGAGAGCGTTCTTTGCGAATGGCAGTTGACGGATTTCTTTCTAACACCTTCACTATCAACGCCGGTGTACCCCAAGTCTCCATGCTGTCTCCTACTCTCTTTCTCATTTATATTAACGATCTGCTGGAAAAGACCGAGAATCCAATCTACAGCTTTGCAGATGACAGTACACTTATCTCTTCATTCACTTTGAACGCTCGGACATCGGCTACTCAGACGAATAGCCGCAGACAGCAGGAAGTCATTCAACTTAGCAAAGACCTGGAAGAAATCCTATCTTGGGGTGACAGTAACCAAGTGGAATTTAACGCTACAAAAACCCAGGCGGCAGTTTTTTCTAAAAAATTTAACGTTGCTGAACCCGACATAGTTATGTCGGGGCACTCCATTCCCCTAACATCGTCACTCAAATTGTTGGGCGTAAATTTGGGAGCAAATATGTCCTGGCATGAACATGTTGCAGGCATAGCAAGGAGAGCTTCTCAGAAGTTGGGAATATTATTTCGAACCAGAAAGCTTTACACTTCACAACAACTGTTAATTCTTTACAAAGCTCAAATTCGACCAACTATGGAATACTGCTCCCATGTTTGGGGCTCCGCTCCCAAACATACACTGCATTTGTTGGATTCTATTCAGAGAAGAGCTGTTCGTCGGATTGGAGACCCGGAACTGACAAGTGGCCTTGATTCGCTGGAACATCGAAGAACGGTTGGCGACTTGAGCCTATTTTACAAGTATTTTCATGGAAAGTGTTCGAAGGATGTGGCCCGCTTAATTCCTCCCAGAGCGGTGCATGTTAGAAGTACACGTCACGCTAATACTTCACATCCGTATGAGGTTCAGCTTGTTCCTCCTCGTACAACGCTTTTCAAGCAGTCTTTTATATGGAGAACATCATTCCTTTGGAATAATTTGCTCAGGACTGTGTTTCCCACCGAGTACAATTTACAGCGATTTAAGAACAACGTGAATCACTTTCTCCGCACACGTGTCGTTCCTGTAGCGCTTTAGGGACTTCCCTGTAGCACGTGTGCTAGACCCATAAAAAAAAAAAAATGGCGTGTATGTCGTAATTTCATTATTTTCAATTTTAGCAGAAATAATGTATAGAAAGGATAAAGATCTGATTACAGAGAAACCTAAACAAGGTTGAATTGAAAATAGAATAAATTTTAGAAATACAAACGGTTGAGTTAGCCGAAATGTACAATGAGCAACAGATAAATGATTGTGCTTACTTTCCGTGCTAACCAAAAGTAACATATTCGTGAAAAATTACCCCCCACCATATTTTTCTTAATTTCAGGTCTTAGGGCTTTTGGATCACAAAAACACGTTTTAATAATAAATAATATTCCATATCGCAAAAATAATAATTTAACCACGCATGACAAAAAGGTTTGTTAGTGTTCCATACGGAACACTTATAAGATGACTTCTCCGAAACTATTTGTCATAGAAAGTTGAAATTTGGTAATAATATAGGAATTGATGGCTTCATCAAAGCCGTGTAGTTTTGAAAGTTAAATTTTGACTTAAGGGGGGGGGGGGGTGAAATCGGAAGTGAAAAAAAATTTTTTTTGCTAGGTCATCGAGTGTGGTGTCAAATGAAAGCTTGTGAAAACACGAGTAATATATATATATATATATATATATATATATATATATATATATATATAATGTAGTACTTGGACTTATTTTTCTTTGTATTATTTTTAAAAAGTCGTGAAAAATCGCTGTCCCCCCCACCTTATCTCGAAAAGTACTAATCAAAAAAATTTGTTAAACAATTCTGGAATGCTCTCCACGGGGTGTGGATTCAATGAAAATTATCACGAGTGCATTACCTTTAATAATTTATTTGGTATATAAAAAAAACAAAAATTTCAAGGTCATCAGTTTTCAGTAAAGATTGGAAACAAACTTTGTTGAAAACTCCTTTGGGGTGTGTTTTATGAAGTCACTGATCATTTTATACCACCGTAACAATTTTTTATTTTAAAAGCAATCAACGTACGGAACACTAATTGTGCAAGTTCAACTTGCACTTGACCGGTTTTTTTTATTTACACACGAAAAGGTTTTTCTGAACTTACCTGACAATTTTTTTTAGGTGCACATATTTTATTCGATGTAATTTTAAAAGAAAGGGTTCTTTAATCATAAAGGAATTTTTTGGGTTATTTAAGAAAGGTAAATTTCTAATTTTTTTTATTATTATTTCACCATAAAGTGGATTGTATTAGGCTGTTCTTTACTATAAGATAGTAAAATTTAGTGTTTATTTTAGAACTGCATGTTTGCAAGGAAGGAAATCATTTCACCAATTTTTTAATAAAGTTTCTCATTAACGCGGGAAAAGAAACAAAGAACCGACCGAGTGCAAGTCGGACTTGCGCAATTAGTGTGCCGTACGTTGATTGTTTTTAAAATAAAAATGTTTGTTACCGAAGTATAAAATAATCAATGACTTCACAAAAAACACCCCAAATGAGTTTTCAACAAAGTTTCTTTCCGATCTTTACTGAAAACTGATGACCTTGAAATGTTGGTTTTTAGTGTTCAGTACGGAACACTTATTAGATGACTTCGGTGTCTGTCTGTCTGTCCGTTTGGTCTGTCTGTCTGTCTGTCTGTCTGTCACACCCGATTTTCCCCGAAACTATTTGTCGTAGAAAGTTGAAATTTGGTAATAATTTAGGAATTGATGGCCTCATCAGAGCCGTGTAGTTTTGAAAGTTAAATTTTGACTTAAGGGGTTAGTTTTGGGGGGTGAAATCGGAAGTGAAAAAAAAATTTGTTTACTAGGTCATCGAGTGTGGTGTCAAATGAAAGCTTGTGAAAACACGATTAAAATATATATATATATATATATATATATATATATATATATATATATATATATATATATATATATTTATATATATATATATATATATATATATATATATATATATATATATATATATATATAATGTAATACTTGGGCTCACTTTTCTTTGTATTATTTTTAAAAAGTCGCGGAAAATCGCTGTCCCCCCACCTTATCTCGAAAAGTACTATTAAAAAAAATTTAAAAAAAATTCTGGAATATTCTCCACGGGGTATAGATTGAACGAAAATTATCACGAGTGCATTACCTTTAATTTTATATATATTATATTTGGTATATAAAAAAACAAAAATTTCAAGGTCATCAGTTTTCAGTAAAGATTGGAAACAAACTTTGTTGAAAACTCTTTTGGGGTGTGTTTTGTGAAGTCACTGATCATTTTTTACCACCGTAACAATTTTGTTTATTTTAAAAGCAATCAACGTACGGAACACTAATTGTGCAACTTCAACTTGCACTTGGTCGGTTTTTTTTTTTATTTACACACGAAAAGGTTTTTCGGAACTTACCTGACAATTTTTTTATCTGTATATGTTATTGTTGTTGGCAAAGTGCACATATTTTATTCGATGTAATTTTAAAAGAAACGGATATTGTTCTTTAATCATAAAAGAGTTTTCTGGGTTATTTAAGAAAAGTAAATGTCTAATTTTTTTTATTATTATTTCACCATAAAGTGGATTGTATTAGGCTGTTCTTTAATATGAGATAGTCAAATTTAGTGTTTATTTTAGAACTGCATGTTTGCAAGGAAGGTTCTCGGTAAATCCAGTGAGTGTGCCGTACGTTGATTGTTTTTAACATAAAAATTTTTGTTAGGGAAGTATAAAATAATCAATGACTTCACAACAAAGTTTTTTTTCGATCTTTACTGAAAACTGAAATGTTGTTTTTTTTGTATAACAGATAAATTATTAAAGGTAATGCACTCATGATAATTTTCTTTCAATCTACACCCTGTGGAGCATATTCTAGAATTTTTTTCAAAATTTTTTGATCAGTGATTTTCGAGATAAGGGGGGAGCGATTTTTTGCATTTTTTTCAAAAATAATACAAAGAAAAGTTTGCACAAGTACTACATTATATATATTTTTGAACTTGTGTTTTTACAAGCTTTTATTTGACACCCCACTCGATAGCCTGGAAATTTTTTTTTTCACTTCCGATTTTACTCCCCAAAACTAACCCCTTAAGTAAAAATTTAACTTTCAAAACTACACGGCTCTGATAAGGCCATCATCATATTAATGCCAAATTTCAACTTTCTATGTCAAATAGTTTTGGAGAAAATAGGGTGTAACCGACGGACAGGCAGAACCGAAGCGATCTTATAAATATTCCGAACCAAACACTAAAAAAATCTAAAAAATTTGTTTAGATATTATTAGTTATTAAAGATGAAGTTGAGGTACTGTGCTGTCTTTTATTCTCTTTTGTCGAGAGAAGTTTATTACAAGGTTTGCTTGCGTTCATTATACAATGATTTGAAATTTTATTTCAGATTTACAAGGGTTTCCGAAGGAACGAAAATTATGACCACATTAAAACGAAATACTACGCCGTATAAAGCGGCCGCAGAACTTTAAAATTGGCATCATTTGGCATTCTGTTCGAAGCCAATACCACAACCGTTGACCAAAAATATTTTGGCTGACCCTTCGTAAATCCGTTTTCAGTTATCAATCTTTTGAGGGTCGAAATCAACAACTTAAAGAATAATATAATTTTATAGATATTGTAGTATATAAATATAATTATTTGGGGCAAATGTTTCGTATTTACTAACTTTTAGCAATTTCCTCTCTGGTTATTTCTTAGTGAGTAAGTTTTAATGCCTGTTAGCTTGATTATAAAGTCAATAAAATACACCTAGTAATTTCATGAAATTATTTTTATCTATTTTTAATTAGCAGTCATGATCGGCATTTAAAATCCTATTGCTATACGGGTGAAGAGTTTCAACATCGGCATCTTTTCTATCATTTTTGTTATCTTCCGGTTGAAGTGTTTCAGTCAGTAAAGGTGATTCCAACGGTAATTGAGAGAGTATTCTATTGTCTTAAATGTTGGACATAAACATGTAAGTAGTAGGTCTGAGGTGAGTAATAGTTATTTATTACATCCATGACGCACGATTTCTAGCAGCGGAGGTATCTGATACATGATACGGTTCCGGATCTGGATAATATTCAGGTTACGCTCTCGGGAGCAACAGGTAAACAGGGTATGATTTATCGCATGTACTTTGAATTATGTTGCATGATAAGTTCGCTTCCACGAGCATTGCGTCAGCTTTCAGGCCCGGTCTCACTGAAAATTTGTAGAAACATCGATTTACCGATAGGTAAAAGTCAATTCAGACTCAGATATTCGGTTTCTTAATTGATTTTTTTTTTGCAGCTTAGTCCGGTCACTATTTTCTTAAGAAATCATATGTAGCCTAGCAGGCCACGATACTAATCTTATAGATCTGGAACACCATTTTAATGAATCGATTGCCCCTAAAATACCTCTTTTTAGTGTTTCGTAGAGAACACTTCAGATCACTTCGGTGCTTATTCGTCTGTTTATCCGTCTGTCACACCCGATTTTCTCTGAAACTATTTGACATAGAAAGTTGAAATTTGGCACTAATATAGGAATTGATGGTCCCATCAGAGCCGTGTAGTTTTGAAAGTTAAATTTTGACTTAAAGGGTTAGTTTTGGGAGGTGAAATCGGAAGTGAAAAAAATAAAATTTTACCAGGTCATCGAGTGGGATGTCAAATGAAAGCTTGTGAAAACACGAGCTCAAAAATATATATAATGTAATACTTGCGCATACTTTTTTTGTATTATTTTTAAAAAATTGCCAAAAATCGATTTCCCTCCTTTATCTCGAAAAGTACTAATTAAAAAATTCTGGATTATTCTCCACAGGGTGTAGATTGAACGAAAATCATCACGAGTACATACCCTTTAATAATTTATCTGGTATATAAAATAAAACAAAAATTTTAAGATCATCAGTTTTCAACAAAGATCGGAAACAAAGTTTGTTGAAAACTCATTTGAGGTGTATTTTGTGAAGTCGTTGACCCGTAACAAAAACTTTTATTTTAAAAACAACCAACGTGTGGAACACTAATTGCAAAAGTCCGACTAGCACTTGGCCTTTTTTTGTGTTTAAAGACACTGACTTGACTTTGTGGACAATGATCAATTCAAATTTTACTTAAACACAAAAAAAATAGACAGAGTATGTAACTCATGATATTGTTTCCCGTCAAATCCATCAGAAACTGCAATGAGTGTGGTAGGGATAACTAGAAAATACTGGACGGAATTTCAACGCTGTTTTATGCAAAAAAAAAATGTATCCTGCGTCCGAGCAGTGCCGCTAAAAGCCTGAATAGTAGCACATGGTTTGGCAGTAAAACTTGTTGGGAATAGTACCGGTTTGTTAATTCTAATAGAATGTTACATATGATTACTTACTTATTAAAGTACAAATTTAGGAAATATTTAACTGTTTCTTCTAAATATAATGTTGATTACTTTCCTCTCTAGTAGCTAACAATTCGCACAATAATTTTACTTTATTAGTTAGATTTTAATAATACTGCGAAAGTCCGTGAACTATTGCCTACTTTAAATTAGAAATTTGACACCTGCATTCAACCAAATTGTAACTCATCGTTTCTAATTGCTCTTCCTTGAGTACACTATTAATGCTGGATCGCGTGTGTATGTAAAACACGCGAAGCCCCGTACTTCTATATGAATTTAACGGCCGGAAGCTTGCTTAATATAATTATAAAATATTTTTATACTCGTCTCCTTTACATTCTAGTCAATTTCGGTAAAGAAACAAATAGTGTTATGAGATTTTCAAATTTGATTTTTTTTGACGTTACTACTAAAACAATAGGGAGGTAAACTAAATGACTTGTAGATGCAGCACATTTTTCTCGTAATATATACTTTTAGTTTACTGCGACTTTCAACTTCTAGAGTTCTAGAACAATAAGACCTATTTTCCCATCAATGAATTTGTCCACCTGGCTTCCGCTTAACGTACCCCTGTTTGTCGATTAAGGTCCCCCTTTATAGGTAGTCTTCTTGAATGTTCTCTTTTACTCAGTATATGTCACCACTACAGCACACTTTATTTTTGCACTCGTTTACTAAGTCATCAGAGTTAATGGTTATGACGATGACTTAGTAAACAAGTTAATAAATAGACATAAGTTCGTGTTAAATATTCAGAATTCCACCTTTTTTACACTCGAAAAAATGAGACCAAGTATGTCTCCATACCATTTAATAAGGTGGGCCTCACCTTAGTCTATAAGTCATCAGACAATCTGAGGAATATCTTAGAAAATCTCAAAGATAAGATTCATAATTGTGAGAAAAGTGGAATTTATGAAATTAGTTGTAATTATTGCGACAAAAAGTATGTCGAGCAAACTAAAAGGTCAATTTAAACACGTTTAAAGAACATTTAGCGCACTTAAAATATAGTAGAACAGAAAAGTCTACCATTGCCGAACATGCCCTTGAAGCTGATCATACTGTAATATTAGATAATCTAAGATTAATTAAAAATGTATCTGATAGGAGATTGTTGAACGCATACGATGAAAATTATAAAATGTAAAAGTAGTTTAAATAAAGACAGAGGGCCTATTTCTTATAGTTCCTTCTACTGGTAACTTGACCCGAACTGATGGCCTCGCCTAGGCCATTAGTTGCGCCTGAGTAATTCAAGGGTTAGGCTAGTATAAATAGGGTAGATTTGTAGTTTAGTTTCAGTCAATCATCGCTCCTGATGAAACCTTGGCAGAGCGATCAAGGAAGTTG
The DNA here is from genome assembly GCA_019049505.1 of Pachyrhynchus sulphureomaculatus. Classification (NCBI taxonomy): domain Eukaryota; kingdom Metazoa; phylum Arthropoda; class Insecta; order Coleoptera; family Curculionidae; genus Pachyrhynchus; species Pachyrhynchus sulphureomaculatus. The sequence continues at coordinate 44,906,953 of CM032453.1, read as the reverse complement.
AAAATCAAAGCAAACGTGAGGGCTTTTGAGTGTTACTTCGTGAGAGATTCAACTCCTCACTACTCAAAAGACCAAGAGACTTACAGAGTTACCCCAAATGATTGTTAATGATGATGACTTTCTTATCACAAAGTTTCAAGTTGAGTATACATTTGTTTTTTGAGGTAAAAGGGATGGAAGTTGCCATTTTTGCCTTCAAACCTATTTGGATATATGTTGTACAAAGGGTGTTATAATAGGCGATATAGACATATCTTATGAGAATAACAAAATAGCCCATTTACGTTTTCACACATAGCGATACCAAAAGCAAGTCATATTTTATAGGTGTGAAAATCTAGCTAAACTGGGGATGAAAGGGATGCGAAATCGGAATGGTAAAAATACGTCCGTTTGTTCTGCAAGTTCGTATTGGGGGGGTTTTTGGAAGTGCTAATAGTTAGTGGGATAAAAATCTAGCTATGGAACTTTATTTAACGCTCATAATTGCTTATATCACCAGCGTATTATAACTTCAATCCCTCATCCCCCATAACCTCAAAAACCAAAAGTATATCAACTCAAAACTTTGTCATGAGTAAGTTCTCATCATTTTTTAGCATACAATTTGTATCAGAATTCGAGGGTGCCAAAACAGGCGATTTTTGGTCTGTTTTTGGGGCCTCTTTTGGACCCTAGGATATCGCCATAACTTGTTCTTTGTAAGAATGCATCTCTGTACCTCCACAAGACACAGCTAGTGCGAGAAATAAAGCCAACTCATTCCACTTGGAGGTATATACTTCGGCAATCATAAGTTTGAACGCGTCCAGTGAAGCGACGGCCTCAATATGGATGAAGCGGAGCGATACGTGGAAATTTGGCGTTTTTCAGGGGATACCTTGTATTAGGGCCATATTATATTGTAGATGGGAATGGAATTTGAACTTAAATCAACTTGGAAAGCAGGGGTAGAATATGAACGAAGACTTTTTTAGTAACAAGGATAATTTACAAAATTGTGCACATTACAAAGTCTTTTATAAAACTTAAAAACGAACAATCTGTACTATAATTTTCTATATCGTTTTGGAAAATTTAACTACGAAGCATTCGTACAATTAAAAAGAAAAAAGTTGTATGATTGTTATGCTTTTTCAACAACTTATAAATACAAATTCTACAAATATGATACAAAATATTGTTTAAAATTTGTATACCGGTTTTTTTTTCGTGATCTATTAACTTCGAGAATTTTCCACAGTCAATCTTTTCTTTTATTATTACATTAGCAATAATTATTTAATTTACCGTACTCATACATATTCCACGAAAAACTGAATTGTAGTATAAAAACAAACAGCACAAAAACTTAGAACAGTGACGAGCGACGGTCATATTTTAAATTTTTGGAAAATAGGATAATTGATATGCTTTTTCCACATGACGCTGTCGAAAAAACTAAACTTTAGACAGTAAAAAATAGAGGTTATTTTAAAAAAGGGTGTTTTTTTGCTTCGTTGATTTAGGCCATTTGTTTACAACTGTAAAAGTATAATGCGCTGGTATTTCGTTGGCTATTTGTTCCTGTTTCACATCATAACGTCAGTTGAGGACATTTTTGACAAAATAAGATTTAAATAGGTAATTTTTTGTGTATACACTGAATATAATTTTTTATGAAACTGAAGGTCTTTTGTTGGCTTAATTTGACATATATTTGTAAGTAATATTTACAAGGAAATACTGCACTGACTTAGTCGTTACTTGATGGAGATCCATAATAATTAGGAATGAAAATTTAAACAACTATTTAAGATCACCGCTTATGTTTATCATATTACTGCTGACAATTGTTTCGACATACGGTGTCTTTTTCTGGAGTAAAATATAAATTAACTACAAAGTATGTTACAGAATACATAATTTACCAGGTTAAAAGTACTAAATTCATTAACAATATTTACTTTAATACCTAAAACAAATTCAACATTTTCATTCAATATTTTTTCCATAAAAATCATGTAACAATGCCCTCCGTACCAATAACACATTAGCTTGACATATTAAAAATAATAAAAGTAAAACAAAAAAAGAAAATAAAACAAGAGTTTACGAATTATGCTATGGCACTGGCAATAAAACTTATATAGGATAAACAGGCACATCATTTTATAAAAGAATAAAGGAACATAAACAAAATTATAGAATGAAAAATAACATATCTCACTACGCTAAACATTTAACAAATGAAAATTATACTTTCAATAAAGATTTTAGAATTTAGATTTATTACTCAACGATCAATTAGATGGGGGTGAGTCTCCTTTATTGAATTTGTTTCAGATATTAGGGTAAATATTGTTAATTAATTTATTACTTATAACCAGGTAAATTATATATTCTGTAACATACTTTGTAGTTAATTTACATCTTGCTCCAGAAGAAGACACAGTGTGTCGAAACAATTGTCAGCAGTAATATTATAAACATAAGTGGTGATCTTAAATAGCCCCCGACAGAAGGTAGGTATGCCTTTACATTTTGGGCTTTCATAAGCCTGAAATACAGAAAAAGTATGTGAACGAAAGAATGCTAACTGTTGGGCTAAAACTAGTGGATGAAGAAATATGGACAATAATAACAGTATATGGAGAAAACGAAGACGTAAGAAAGGAAGAAAAGGATAAATTTTTCGAAGACCGGCAGAGACAGATAGATGGCAGTGGCGAACAAATAGAGAGAGATTTGAATGACCAAGTGGGAAACAAAAATGGAGAATAGAACAATATATGGGCAGAGAAGGAGAAGAAACTCTTAATAATAATGGGGAAAGAATAATGGAACTAAGTATAGAAAACGATTTAACCATAGCAAACACAAAGACATACACAAGTGCACAAGAATTTCCGAGACGAAGAACGAGAGATCAATTATTTATTACTTCCTGCTGAGTAGAAGTAAATGGAAAATAATAAAAGATGCAAAAGTAAAGAGAGAAGCAGAGATCGGAAGTGATCACTTCCAAAAGAATGAAAGAGGAGAAAAATGATAAGAGAAGGAAGAAAGTAAATGAAAAAAATTAAGAGCATTAAACTCAGGGAGAAAAAACACCAAAAGGAGTACCAATTAATCCTAGAAAAGAAATTGAAAGACTGGACAAACAGCGCAAATATAGAGGACAAGTGGGAATATCTTAGGAACAGCATATTGTATGCAGCGGAAAGAAGCTGCAGTAAAACGGAAATACTAAATAACAACACAAAAATAACTAAATGGTGGACGGATGATATATGAAAACAGGTAAAAAACCAAAAAAAAAAAAGTGGAAAAAATATTTGAGCAGCCGAAGATTATGAAGTATACGGAGAGAAAAGAAGAGAGGTTAAACCTGCAATACAGAAGGCAAAAGACAAAGCATGGAAGGAATTTGGGAGCAGAATGACAGAAAACTACAGAGAGAACCAAATCTATTCTATGGTATGTTAAAACAGCTCAAACAGAGAAAAGAATATAGCATGCCGAATACGAAAGTTAAAGAGGGCAACATAATAACAAATAAAGATAAAATAATGGAACGATGGAGAGAATATATTGAAGAGCTAACAGCTATCGACATAGTGGGACATCAGGAAGAAGAGGGGGAGGAAGCGATGGATGAAGAGGAAATGGAGACCATAAGCATGGAGGAAACAATAAGAAGAATAAAACTAGGCAAAGCTCTCGGAGAGAAGGAATAAATAGGCTAATGGATTTGATGAATAACATTCTGAAGAAAGCAAGAATACCCAAGGCAACATGCATTATATTACCAATATATAAGAAGGGTGATAAAAGAAACTGTAGCAACTATACAGAAATAACACTTTCTTGTGTCCCAGGGAAGGTATTCGCAATAATAGTAGAAAAGAAAATAAGGAACAAAACAGAGTCAACGCTGGAAGACACACAACGCGGATTTAAAAAGAACAGAAGTACACAGGATCTTATATTTACGATTAGACAAATGAGTGAAAAGATTTTAATCAAGAACAGATAAGCACACGTATGCTTCATAGACATGGAGAAAGCCTTCGATAGAGCGCGAAGGAAGGATTTGTGGGAGACGCTGAGAGTAATAGGAGTAAACAGAAACATCACAGAAGTTTTAAAAAATATGTACAAGGGAAATACGAACATAGTTAGAACAAACAGTGAAGAATCAAAGGAATTCGAAACAAGACAGGGGGACAAACAAGGATGGGTATTGAGCCTACTTCTGTATATAATGGTACTGAATCATGCAATGAAAAAAGCTAAGAAAAAGATGCAAAAGTTGACATTAGGGTACGGCGAATGAGACCCACACAACTGAATCAACTGATATTTGCAGATGACATGGCCTTGATAGCAAATACCGGGAAAAATCTACAATACAACCTTGAAGTAGTAAAAGAAGAGCTGGAGAAGATAAACATGAAAATTAGTTTATAAAAAACAAAAACCATGATAATATCAAACATTAGAGAAAAACACGAAATTAGGCTGGACGGAAGACTAATTAAGCAAGTAGATCATTTTAAGTACCTGGGTGTGATTATAGAAGAGAACGGGATAATGGACAGGGAAATCAACGAAAGAGTGGGAAGAGCGTGAGGAATATTCAATGCAATGAAGACAACATTTCTAGGAAAAAGAGAAGTGCTGAAAAATACGAAAACGGAGGTTGTGAAAAAAATGGTTAAACCAACACTTATGTACAGTAGTGAGTCATAGACAACAACTAAAAGAGAAGAATTCCACACCAACGCAGTGGAAATGAGATTCCTGAGAAAAATCGAAAACCAAAGCAGAAGAGACAAAACAAGAAACGAAACATTCAGACGAAACTTACAAATCGAACCCATAAACGAGAAAATTATAGAGGGAGAGCTCAGATGGACTCACCAAAACAGTGTTCGAAACGCGAGTGCAGGGAAGAAATAGGAGAGGAAGACCAAGAGCAAGATGGATATACAAAATTGGAGAAGAAATAGAGGGGAGAGGAATGGCATGGAGCTAAATACGAACTTTGACCTAAGACAGACAACAATGGAGACAAAAATGCAAAACTCAACTCCCCCAGCCTTACACTTAACGGTAGAAAGGCTTTGGACTAAGGATTTTCTTGCCACACCACTTACATTTAATTAGGTGTTGTTTTCTAAATCTTTTTTATGAGTTTGAAATATTACTGTACACTATTTGGAGATAAAATCTTTTTTTTTTACCCAAGACTTCAAAATCGCAATTGTAATAAAATCTCAAAGATTTTATTGTACTTTTTGGACAGTATTTAGTTGTTAGTATAAGAATATTTCATATTTGGAAATAGCATAAGAATTAGGTGGGCTACATCTATCTTTCCATCAAATACTTATAGAATAGCCTCAAGTCACCAAACTTTCTTCGATGATACAGTCAGGCGAACAACTCTCTTTGGCATAGAATCCAACAAATACAGTGTACGTTTGAAAACAAAGCCCCAAACATTAGTCGAATTTGAGATTTGCACAGAATTAACAGTGGTTGGGGAATGTAAAGCTTTCCAGTTCGAAATAATATTCCCACTTTTACGACGCTTCTTTTGCTATGCATGCGACATGTTCATGCCCAGACATATTTGTTCCCAAGTTAACGTTCAGTAAATGGGGTGACAATGCTAGAGGAATGGAGTATCCCAATATAACTATGTCGGGCTTAGTCAAGTTAATTTTTTTTAGAAAAAACTGCTGCCTGAGTTTTCGTAACGTTAAATTCTACTTGGATATTGTCACCCCTTGATTCTTCCAGGTTTTTGGTTCAGTTGAACGACTTCCTGCTGTCTGCTGATATTTGCATAAGTAGCCGTTATTCGAGCATTCAAAATAAACTAAGAAATAAGCGTACTGTTATTCGCAAAGCTGAAGATTGGATTCCTATCTCTTTCCAGCAGATCGTTAATGTAAATGAGAAAGATAGTAGGAGACAGTATGGAACCTTGGGGATACCAGTACTAATAGCGAAGGTATTAGAAAGAAATCCGCGTAAAAAACGCCCTCTAAGGAAATACGAAAATTATACCGTAAAAGCGTAGCTTAGACGTCCGTTATTCCAAACACGGTCGAATGCGTCGGATATATCAAGTGCAACCGCTTGAGAAATGTTCAATTTCGTTGTTCCAGACATGTGTTATATAAGTCAGAAGATCTCCTGATGATGTTTGCTTATAAAAGCAATATTGATGATTGCTAATAATAGTAAATCTTTCTAGATATTTCAGAAGCTGCTGATTGATAGCTGGGTATCGGGTGAACTGTAGCGCATTTTCCTCAGAAAACAAATATTCTTTTACTTAGAATTAGTTATGAATTTTCAGTAAAATCTACTAATTCATTTAGATTTTTTTGTTGTTTTCTAACTTCTAAAAGAGACAGTGCTCCCATTGACATTAAAACTGGTCATATGTGTACCCAAAATACGTACATATCAACATCCTCCTTTTAAAATATATTTTTCTAATTTTATTGCTAAAATTCCAGAGAGTAATAAGTTTTCGAAGCAATAACCAAAACAACAAAGCTTAACGCAAAGATAAAAATATTTAAATCACGCTTTTAAAATTATTATCTGAAGTTTACAACATTTTTTAAATCTCAACTGTGTTATTTTAAGAGAAACAGGGAAAAACAAAACCAGTTTACAAAATACATCCAATTTATCTCTAAAGTTGGAAAAATATATCAATTATCCCCATTCTGAAAATTTAAAGCACGTAACCAAAGGAAGATCCTTTTTTTAGTGATGTTTTTCCTAATTTGAAAAGATCGATAGCTACTATCGAATTATATCAAAATAGGTCAGGTCTTTTTAATAAAAAACCGACTTATTGAAAATCAATTGTTTTAAAGTAAAATGTTGAGGCGCTTGGCATAGACATTGCAACCAAGCGAGTGTTATAAAACAATTTGCACATGACAAAGCTGCGTGTATTCCTCACGGAAGAGCAAAAGTGAATCTGTATGTAAACATCAGACAATTGTTTGAAAATGTTTAAGAAAAAAACCAGCATATTACATATATGGAACGTTTCATAATAATGGATGAAATGAAGTTTCATCACTATTTATCAAGAAGGAAACATGAATCTAAGAAGGCGACAGCGTGAGGTAATTCCGCTCCGTAAAAAGCAAAGAGCTTACCGTCGTCCGGTACCGTCATAGCCTCAGTTTTTTGAGATGCAAAAGGATTAATTTTTAAAGACTATATTGAAAAATTACTGAGAAATGCTAAGCGTCACATTTGGAAAAACCGAAAGCAGTAATAACGAAAAAACGTCATGGAATTGCCAGAAAATAGAGCTCTCTGTCACGACAATGCACCTGCGCGTTTCAGCCAGGTTGCTGAATTAAGGATCTTATTGAGCCGATTTGGTTCACAGAGAGCTTAAACAAGTATTTCAAAGGCCTCGAAGAAAACCTCTTCTGCGAGGGAATAATTTTATACCATGCCGCAAAGAAGTTCATGTCTGTTCAAAGTTAACGACAATCTGAGCTAGAATAAAGCATTTTAAATATTTTGCAGTCATCAGGAAAAAATAAAAAGGTACATCTTAAGTATGGTTCAAAATCATTAATAAATTATTGAAGCAAATAGCCAATATTTCTTAAGATAGTGAGGTAAGTGAGGTAAGTTTTAGGCTGACGCTGTAGTTGAAGATCCTGAGAGCATCCTAGTCCAGCAATATTTTTCAGGTATAATGCTAACATTTATTTACACAATTCTATAAGTTAATATAGAATAAACAAATAAGAAATAATTACTTATTTACTAAAATTTGAACGCTAAGAACGAAATGTTAAAAGTAAAAAGTTATGTGGATCTTTTGTACATCTTAATCAATGGAAGTTTTATTGAAATCTGTTTTTAAGAAATAAATATGTAAATCACAATTTTACTGACTGATTTACTCCACAGTTTACAACTCTGGGCGGGTCTTAGCCGACTGAACAATATGCGTCCATTGTCTTATATCAAACATGGTTTCGACTTCATTTTTGTCTTCTAGTGTGGCGGGCGTCCCATCGATCTCTTACCAAATGTCGCCTCTTCCCATGCCAGCTTTAAAATTCTTTCGTCTGGCTGCCGTCTCATATGTCCAGCCCACTGAAGGCGTCTGGCTTTGTGTGTAATGCTGTTTGGTGCTTTGTAGAGATCTTCTAGTTTCTTGTTAATATGGATTCAGTCCGCACCCTTAATAGCATCTATGACTGGACCATAGATTTCTCTGTGTATATACTTCACAATCACACGTTACGACAAGCCTGTTGATAGGTTTGTAGATAGACATTTTAGTTGTCCTTGTAAGATTTTTCGATTTTAAGAACTCCTGTAGTGCATAGAAGCAACGATTACCGGCTTGAATTCTATTATTTATGTCTCCTGTATTTTCTGTCAAAGTCGTTCCCAGGTATTTAAATGATTTTACTCGTTCGAAACTATATTTGTCTGTTGCTATATTTTGGTCCACTCTATCTCTGTTTTGGTTATTTCTGGTGGTGTATTTTTTTTTCTTCGTTGATGCGTACTCCCATTGTTCGAGCTTGTTTTTCGACCTTTATGAATGTCTCCTTGACTTTTAATAGGCTATTTCCAATCACATCCACGTCATCGGCAAATGCTAGTAGCAGGTTGGGTCAGTCAATACGGAACAGATTTGTGGGCGCTGGAAAGTCATCCTTTTTACTGACATGTTCAAGGGCGGCATTGAATAGCATCGGAGATACCGCGTCACCCTGTTTTAGGCCGTTATTAAGTACAAAGAGATCTGATAGCTGTTGACCAACTCTAATTTTACTTTGCGACCCCTCAACACATATCATAACTTGATTATAAATAGCTGGTGCCTCCAGCATTTTTCCATGACTTGTTTTATAATAAATACCTGATCGATAGTTGATCTGTCTCGCTTAAACCCACACTGGTTGTCCCCCACCATTTCCTCTGCATACGCTTAAGTCTGTTGAGAAGTATAGTACCCAGAACCCTGTATTTTTACAATAATTAACACAGTTTTTGTTACATAAAATTGATATTGACATTAAAACATATTTAGGGATCACATCTACTAAAATCTACTAGTAAATAATACCTCAAATTTTTTATACATGACCATCCTATTTTAGAGGACCTAATCCAAGCAATCATGTATCCATACTTTGTTAGCCTCTTGAATTTTGGAAAGGGGAATACTACTCTAAACCAAAATGCTAATCCTATACAAAGTCGATCCGGATCAAACATTCCTACAAAATTCTCTCCCCCTTAATTTCATTTGTGTCCTTAACACTGTATGGAGGGTGTGAGAAGTGATTTGGAAAGATAGTATTGCTATAATATGTTTTCACTAAATGAATGCTTTCACTTTCGAGACGTAGAGGTCCCAGGGGAAAATTTCTTTTTACTGAATAAACATTGATTGCATAGGATTGTGATTTTTGAAATTTTGCTGTGAAGGTATAAAATTGGGAAAATGTAGCACTGTAATGGGTATAATAAGTAAAAGATAATATACAAGTAAAATATTTTTTGTTATGTAATAAATTTTGAGAAAAGTAGAGGAAGTCACTATAATTTAACTATTTCTTGCATTAATGGATTTGTGATTATATGATGTTTATTTATGTGTATCCCCACTGTTTATTTTTTCTTATGATACAATTCATTTTAACTTTATCGTTAACCTTTATGTGTTATGAGTTTATGAGTATACCAAAATTGAAATTAAAACTGGTAATGTCTGTTAAAAAATATTAGAAAAATTTAACATGGAATATTTAAAAAATAAGCTTTAAATTCCTGTAATAAATTTTGAGACTCTTCAAAAATGCTTCAGGAAGATGATTTTTTTTGGAGTCATTTTAACCGTTTGTTTTACACTTGTTTATTACTCAAATAACAACAAATACGTTTTTTTTTCGGTCATTTTCACGTTAACGAAAATGTATTTTTTTTTTAAATGAAGGTCTTGCAATTCTCATATCATTTTACAAAACAATTTGCACATGACAAAGCTGCGTGTATTCCTTAGGGAAGAGCAAAAGTGAATCTGTATGTAAATATCAGTCAATTGTTTGAAAATGTTTAAGAAAAAACCAGCAGATTATATATATGGAACGTTTCATAACAATGGATGAAACGAAGATTCATCGCTATTTATCAAAAACGAAACATGAATCTAAGAAGGCGATAGCGTGAGGTGATTCCGCTCCGTAAAAAGCAAAGAGCTTACCGTCCTCCAGTATCGTGATAGCTTTAGTTTTTTGAGACGCAATGTATTTTTTTTTAAAATGAAGGTCTTGCGATTCTCTATCAGATGTAACAAAAATTTTTCAATTTTTTTTTTTTCAGAATGGCTTAAAAAACGCATTTGTTCTTTGATGTTAATAAACGAATGTAAAAAAAAAAACGATTAAAATGACCCCAAAAAAAAATTTTTTAATGCCATCGCTGGCGTCGAAACCTGATTTTTGAAAAAAAAGGATATATTTTGGACCAAATGGCATAAAATGGCGGGCAATTCAAATTTTAAATAACAAATTCAAACCCACTGGGTTCAATATTTTTGTATCAAAATTTCAGGATTTTTTACTAAAATAAAAGACATATTTTCTGAAAGTTTCAAGACCTGTACAATAAAATGAAAAAAAAAAACAGTTTTTTTTGCCGTTTTTTCAATTTTCTAGATTATGTGCCCACTTGAGCGACTTAAAACTAACGAGAATTTGTTGTTTTATTACGAGTTTTTTCTTGTTTCGAACCGATTTATATAACCGGGGTTATTTACATTTTAAGCTCAAAAAACGCGTTCTGAAAACTTAAATTGTTGATAAATAAAAGTGCACAAGTTTTTCGAGGTCCAAAACTCAGGACAATACTGCTGGTGATACCCGAGAGGGGAAAAAATCATAATATTGCTGTATCTAGACTGTGCAATTTGCTGCACTGCACTGCACTATTATGGTTTTCCTAATTCTGGATCGCCGTCACAGAAATGTACTTTTTTTAATTTTTATATAAAGTTATTAATAATATTACTGACGACTGCCTTGTCTTATTTTCAGTACCGTTAAGGCTTACAAGAAAAACAGAGTCTGAAACCCATGGCAGAGAACAATGTTTGTCCAGACAATAATTTCTTTAACGTAAATTTTACTTCGCTGAAGACAAAACTAAAAATTTGGTAATATTTTTATTTTCATATTATGTTGTTCCTGTTAATTTTACGTATGTTCTAGATATTAAGTTTTAGTAGTAATGGTACCATTTCGAACTTTATTAACCTGTAATGTACTTTTATCACGTAAATAAATAAGCCCTTCCTGTTTTTATCAAGAATAAATATCAACAAATTAAACCACAAAGAAATCGTAATATAGGGAGGTTAATTTTCATTACTAGGCTCTAGGCAATTTTAAGCACGTCTGACTTAAGGATCCCTCCAATTCTTCTTCTTTATCACAGTTTTATGCCCGATTTAGGGAGGTTAATGTTGTAAAAGGTTCTGGCCTCCGTTGTCCATAGAGAGAACTCAAATCAAACTTATTGGTGTTTCACACTTTATGTACGAAGTACTTAAAAATTCTTTCTACTTTATAAATTCCTTCTAGACCACTGGCGCAAATTATCTTTATCATCTTTTAGACCAACATCTTCAAGAAGAACCAGCAGCTTACATTCAACTTATGTGAAGCTTAAGATGACGTTCTTAGTCGTTGCAGTGGAGCAAGAGTTCGCTGACCAATCTTTGTGTGTTTTTTACACACTCGGGCACCGGAAGTCCAACAGATTTATAATTTGAAGTACTTGAGAGAATGAGATGATGTTGTTCAGAAACCGAGAGGAGAATTTAACTGTTTTGTTTTAAACATAAATTCCTTTTTATTATACAAATAAAGCTTATGTAAAGGTCTTCGACATAAGCTACTTAAAAATATAGTTAATCTATTTTCGACTAAATCTTCAAAGTTCGTACCGTTTTGTTATGTACGCGTGCGTCACCCACATATGCAAGGTTGAGTACACAGGGTTACTGGCATGGAATTGTCATTGGAACACACTGTATTTGTTTCGGTAAAAAGTAATGCGTACAAATCGAGGCAAAAATCACAGTTTTAACATGTCTGTTGGAAAACTAAATATTTGAATAACCACGTAGTTAGTTCCCAAGATATGATTCATTCGGCCCGGCAAAACAAATAACCCAATAGTAACTACTATATATGAATAAGATTTTAAAATACTGATAAAATTTTTTAGGATGGTGACATCGACAGTAATAAAAAAGTGGGGCTTAGGAATGAGAAGATCACCAATGAGGCTGCATAGGATCACAATTAAGAATTTGCACATTCTACGATTACACAGCCCCACAAAAAAAAAAAGTGGGGTATACTTTTGATGCGATATATCAGATCCGTAGTATTTTTGCCCGCTGATCACGAATCTGACGTCAGAATATCGCCATCACATCTCGATTTTTTTCTAACCTCAAAAAATAGGTAAAAATTAGTAAAAATTAAGAAAAATATACTCCTAAAAAATTGATTCAAGCTTTTTCATGAGTCCAAAGCTGTATTAATATGTATTCGGACACGCTAAGCTAATATTCATCGGTTGGATTGAGCCATACAGTTCTGTTTTCTTTCTAACCTCAATAAATCAGACAGATGTAGTGCTTCTCGAATGCAAAAACGAATTCAAATTAAAATTCAACCGATCCTTACCAAATTTGGTACACGGGGATTTTTTGGGTCGCTGATCACGAATCTGAGGTTGGATTTGTAAAATTCAAGATGGCAGATGTTTTCGCGCCATTTTGAACGCCGAGAAAATTCATCGGTCGATTTTTATTCTTCTACCTGCATCCAGGGCACCTCCACGTGGTGACGGTGGGCAACGGTGTTACTCCACTAGCCGGCAGAGTCCCTGGATAACGGCTTAGATGCCGTCATGGCAGGTAGAAGAAAGAGAATTACGATGCAGGGACTCGGAAACCCAGTATCGGCGGTTGGTCAGGGTGGGAAAGCGGGCCCGCAGCCGTCGTCATCCAGCGACCGTAGCTCTTCATGTGTGGGTGACTTGGCTCATGTAGAGTATAATGCTACAAGAAAACGGTCTCACGGTACAAGGACTTTTCATAAGTGCGATAAAAACAGTGATTCATTTTGTTATATTTGCTGTCAACACGTATTGAGTAAAATGGGGTCACCGATAACGGATAAGATTTAAACCTTATATAAGGATTGTTTTAACATTGAAATACAGCACCAGGATACAGATTGGGTTCCCCACATCATTTGCAGTTCTTGCAAAATAATGTTGTACATCAATAAGAAGGCGATTAAATATTCCAGACCAGCAATATGGAATAGACCATACAGTGAAAATGATTGCTACTTTTGTATGAATGTTGTATCTAGGCATAACCGAAAAAATAAAAGCACTATTACTTATAACGATGTTTCGATAGTAACAAGACCAACTAAACTAATTCCGTCTCCTGAACCACTTGATGCTGATGTTATGGAAACAAATGATTTCACCTTATCAGTTCATGCCGAAAACATTGAGACTGTCGAAAAAGATTCAAACACTGTTACTAATGAATGCTCTAGTGACAACCTATCATATACTAGTGACACAGATAAAGAATTTCTACCATACAACCGTAAACCAGAACCAATACTCGTATCACAGTCAGAACTTAGTGATCTAGTCAGAGATTTAGGCTTATCCAAAGATGGTTCGAGCATCTTGCTTCCTTTTTAAAGAAAAGACATTTACTTAAGCCAGAAGCTACGATTTTTTATTATAGAAACAGAGATGAAGAATTTCGAAAATATTTCACAATGGACGAGGAATTGTCACTTTCATATTGTACCAATGTACAATATGTCTAATGGATGAATTTCAAAATAACTCATACGATCCTGAAGAATGGAGACTGTTCATTGATTCTTCTAAACGGAGCATTAAGGCATTTTTGCTGCATAATACCAACGTTTACGCTCCCATTCCGATTGCTCATTCCGCAGTTATGGAAGAGCAATATGAAAAAATGAAGCAGCTTTTGATAAAAATAAAATATGCTGATCATAACTGGAAAATTTGTGGAGATCTGAAAATTGTAACAATATTGCTTGGCCAACAGTCAGGGTTTACACTTTATCCCTGTTATAAATGTCTGTGGAATAGCAGAGACAGGGAACGTCATTATAAGAAAAAAATTTGGCCAACAAGAGAATCGTTCACTTCTGGTGAAAATAATGTATTGTTTCCACCATTCGTAGATCCAGGAAAAGTTCTTATTCCCCCGCTTCACATTAAGCTTGGACTTATGAAGCAATTCACGAGAGCATTAGATACAAACGGCCCATGTTTCAAATATTTGCATAAAAAATTTCCGAAATTTTCTGAAGCTAAAATTAAGGTAGGCGTATTTGACGGGCCACAAATAAGAAAATTGTTTCAAGATTCATTATTTGTTACTAAAATGAATAAAGTTGAAAAAGCTGCTTGGCTTAGTTTTAAAGAAGTCGCAACAAACTTTTTGGGGAATAATAAAAGTCCTAAGTACAAAGAAATAGTCGAGAAAATGGTAAAAAATTTTCAAATATTAGGTTGCTTAATGAATCTAAAATTACATTTCCTGGACTCCCACATCGATGATTTCCCAGATAATCTTGGTGACTACCGTGAGGAGCAAGGGGAACGTTTTCACCAAGATCTGAAAATCATAGAAAATCGGTATCAAGGACGATGGGATGACCATATGCTAGCGGACTATTGCTGGTCGCTAAAAAGAGAAACAAGTCCTCAAAAGCGTTTGGGCAGAAAGCCTTTGAATAGGTCATTCGCGGAAAAAAGAACAAGATACAGCCAAAAAAAGGAAAGTTAGGCGCGGGTCTAACCTTCGCAATTCTAGGGCTTAAGGGTCTACTATTTGAGAGTATATGGTTTAAAAGTCCTGGTTTTGAGTTTATTGGGTCTCATTTTTAAAGTTACAGGGTTATTGAGGTCTATTTTTGAGGTTACAGGGTGTGGGAGTCTAAGGTTTCAGGATTTAGGGTTTAAGAGTATCAGGTTTGACGATTCCCCAACTGTATACCAAATTTGGTAGGAATCGGTTGGTATTCAAAAATTTTGTCTGCCATCTTGGATCCGCCATGTTGAATTTTGCAAATCCGACCTCAGATTCATGATCAGCAACCCAAAAAACCCCCGTGTACCAAATTTGGTAAGAATCGGTTGAATTTTAATTTGAATTCGTTTTTTTGCATTCGAGAAGCACTATATCTGTCTGATTTATTGAGGTGAGAAAGAAAACAGAACTGTATGGCTTAATCCAACCGATGAATATTAGCTTAACGTGTCCGAATACATATTAATACATCTTTGGATTCATGAAAAAGCTTGAATCAATTTTTTAGGAGTATATTTTTCTTAATTTTTACTAATTTTTACCTATTTTTTGAGGTTAGAAAAAAATTGAGATGTGATGGCGATATTCTGACGTCAGATTCGTGATTAGCGGGCAAAAATACTACGGATCTGATATATCGCATCAAAAGTATACCCCACTTTTTTTTTGTGGGGCTGTGTTATTATTTAACTATAATAAATGCTATATTTGCAACCCTGATTTAAACGATACACTTTTGGGGACAGTCTTAAGGCATAGCTTATCAAACATGTGTCTTTCCGAATTTCGGAGTCTTAAAATAGGACATTCTGATCCCAAAGATGGTACTACCCCAAAAAGCTCAAATTAAGTATTTCACAATTATTTTTACTTAAATCGTAGTGTGGTATTCTCAGAGATGTTTAAAAAAATCAATCATTAGAAAAAAATCCCAAAAAAAACCTAAATGTGGGTAATAGCAGTGAAATCAGCTATTTAAGATGGGTGACCGCTTGAAAACGCCTTGCGTCATTGTAAAATGTTATATGGTGACGGCTTGAATAACTTGTGTTTTTTAAATTGGTAATTGGGTGAACTTACATCTTAAAATATGTTGCGTCAACTGACTATATTTTAAAAGACACCTGCAGAAACAAATATAGAAACCAAAGAGGAGGAACAACATTAGAAGTCCATGGATTTGAAATACGAACTACGCGCTATGTCATTCTAGTCAGCGGAGTTTTAAGCAGAATTAAGGATACTTTTATAAAAAGCCTGAAGAACTGGTATATTCTTATTGTAGCTCGGCTGATTCACTTGCATTGAAAATGTAGTATACCGTTTGACATCTTGTGTGGGTCCGAGCCACAGGATCTGTTACATCGAATTTTTTTTTCTTCGCTTTCAGATAATAATGATCATGTGTGACATAAGAAATTTGCACTCTGATGTTGAAAAAATAGAATAGTAGGTAGGCACAGTTGCAATTTAAACTAATGCACGTCCAGTGCATTAGTTTAATTTGAAACTGACCAGCTTCGTCGGTATAAAACGCTCGAAATTTCGTACCTATGAAATAACTCACTTCACATAAATTTTGTGCAGTCTTCTGAAAAATCCGAACGATCGTACACTTTTAAATAAGTTCCATTGATACGTAGCTACACCTGACGCCGGATTTTCATTCACAACTTCTCGTTCAATACATATTGTGTTCTAACGTAATTGTGGTTCAATGACTCGGCTAGATTTCTTGATTGATATGCTGAAAAAGTAGAGAAAAAATATATTAAAAGAACGGCGAGTTCATTCTTGACGAAATTTGAGTTTTTCGACCTACAAAAATGAAAAATGTCAGTGGTTCTATGGGTATTGATGTCGGTTGGCTGGTTGTTAGCAAGCCAGACGATCGTGCCTATTTATGCACTACAGCTCCTTTTCTTGTTATAGAAGCGTCGTCTTTTTGAGAAGATTCATTAGCTTTCTTCTAGAATTTCAATCTATTGCGAGTTAATGCCCTGCACTTGAATATAGAATATGAGCAGAAATTGCCTCTTCTTCACCAGATAGTCTGTATGTTGTGGGAGCATTGTGGTTTCCCATTTTCTGTAAATGTATATTCAGGTGGAAATAGCCAGTAATCAGTCCACCACTAGTATAATCTGGGCCCCTGTTAAAAGTCAGTTATTAGTTTTTTAAAAGGCCGCCGATCCTGTTTGTTTTTGATTAGATGTTGTGAGACAGTGATTAAGATATTGCTGGTTTGATCATCTGCTTAATGCCAGTATTATACCAAACGCGGGTGCTAGAGCCTTGTATCTCTTGGCAGCTCCAACTCTTACTAGTTCGTCCATATTTCCAGTACTTGTCATCTCCGAATATCCTGGAAACCATAGAAGTTCAATCGTAATTTTGGAATTAGACCGATAGACATCTAGTGTCTTCAGGGAGGCTTGTCTGTCTAAAACAATCTATATGTCTTGGTTGCAGCAGCTTCGCTTGATATCTTGTGAACGCATGCTTGTATTGCATGAATTGTTGATATATTGTTGCACTTGTTCCGAGAGGTGTGCTAATTTTCCACTTGGGCTTTCCTGCATATACGAAGTCTACCTTTTAAGTTTCTACAAAAACAGTAAAATAAAAATCGTAAAAATCGTTTTATTGTTTCTCAAAATATTCGCCTTTAAGTTTTATATACTTTTACATCTGTTCGAACCAATTTTCGAAACGTTTTTTCTACTCTGAAGTTGGAACCTCCAAAAAAAGAGTTTTGGAAGGATTCAACAACTTTTTTTTGATATTCGCGTACAAAAAGAAGTCGTTAGGCGATAAATTAGGTGAATACGGGCAATGACATATTAATTCGATGTTTTTCTTCGTTAAATAATCAATTGTTGGCGGTGCTGTACGAGAGCTGGCGTTGTCAGGATGAAGAATGATGATCTCATCGATGACTTCTGGCAAACAAATTATTGAATCCATACACACATGAACAGAACAGATCTTTTTCACGGCTTTCATGCGAAATTGAATCTACAGCGGTCTTCGATATGCCTAAGGATGCTTCTATCCCACAGTAAGTCACATGCCAATCCTCTTCAATCATGTTGCGCACAACATCGATGTTTTTTGGAACAACAACCGAGTAATTGTAAACAGTCTTTGCTGATTGTGATTCATTACCAAAAGTTGAACGAAGTGATTCGAGGCATTGTTGTTGAGTTAGGCCTTTACTAAAATCGTAAAAAATCATTCATCGAAAACCTTTACGTGAAATTTTCATTTGCTCACAAAGCTGTATTTTTTTTAAAAACGCTCGCTGTAAACAAGCTACTCTGTAAATTTCTGAGCTGTCACTATTTTAACAATAACAAATGTCAAATTTTACAACAATGGTAATATCACATCTCAATAGCGCCATCTAGTAGTCATTTGTAAAGACTTAAAAGGCGGCCCTCGTATACCAGAGCCTGCTTCATTCAATGTTTTTGATCTGCCGGTATTTTAGGTCAGACTTGTCTGCAAATATGGGTCGCACAGGATGCTGTATGGTTCCATGTAAGGTCCAATAGTTCATCGTCGATTACCAGGTGTACAAGTATGAAATGCGGATTTTTTTTCTAAAAAAACATGTTAAATTAGGAAGAATGATAAAAAGTGCTTTATTCAAAGTATGCTCCATCGCTTGTTATACATTTTTCCCATATTTCGGGCAATTTGTGTATACCACGCCAGTAAAAATCTTCCCCTTTTGCTGAGCACCATTCATCGAGTCATTTTTTCACATCTTCGCACGAACCAAAGCACTGCTCAGCAAGTGCGTGACCCATCGATGCAAACAAGTGGTAATCGGAAGGAGCCAAGTCTGCTGAGTAAGCCGCATGGGGTAGAACTTCCCAGCTGAGTGATTCCAACGTGTCGCGAACTGGTTTTGCCGTATGTGATGGAGCATTGTCATGAAGAAAAATGACTTTATGTTGCCTCTTTCGGTATTCTGGCCTTTTTTCAAGCAGCGAACGGTTCAAATCGGTCAGTTGTTGTTGGTAACGTTTAGTATTAACCGTTTTCCCAGGTTTTAACAGCTCGTAATAGACCACGCCCCTCTGGTCCCACCAAACACAGAGCATCGTCTTTCTACCAAAGCGATTCGGTCTTGCGGTCGATGTGGATGGTGCGCCTGTGTCTACCCATGATTTTTGCGCTTGAGATTCTCAAAATAAATCTACTTTTCATCGCCTGTAACTATACGATACAAAAGCGACTTCCTTTTGTACCAAGCGAGCAAAATATCACACGTGTTTTCGCGCTTTTCCATTTGCCTGTCGTTTCAAAACCCATCTACCGGTCTTCTGAATCTTTCTCATCTCTCGTAGCCGATTGGAAACAGCTTATTGACTAACGCCCAATTGCTCGGCGAATTGTTTTTTGTGTTTGCGAATCATCTTCGTCCAACAATGGTTGCAATTCCACATCTTCGTATTTTTTTGGCGATTTTCCCCGTTCCTTGTCGGCAACATCGAAGTCACCACTTTTAAAACGCCGAAACCATCGTTCACACGTATCTTGGGATAGAGCATGTTCACCATAAGCTTCTCGAAGTAATCGGTATGATTCAACAGCAGTTTTTTTCAAATGAAAACAAAAAATTAATGCTGTCCGCGAATGCTCTTTGTTCGGTATAAATTTCGACATATTGAACACAACAACACAACACTAGGCACACATTTTTCAAATTTATCACTCGTGCGCGTGATGACATAACAAAATGGCGCAGTGTCAAATCTTTATAGCACAAACTGCATTGATGCACCATCTGTTGTCTGAAATCCGCATTTCATACTTGTACACCTGGTAGATCCATGACTTCTGTCTGATCATTGTGTGCAGATTCTTTTTTCCATTCTCTATTTATTCTTATCTGATAGGTGGTATTGTTTACCTCACTTTGATTTGTATATCTAGAGGCATTAGTATTAAAATTATTGCCATTGGAGTAGCAGGCGTGCTATTCATAGTCCCAGTGGAACATAAGTAAGCCAATTTCTGTAAACGATTTATTTCCGTGGTTGTCGTACTTTACCTTGTTTTCATCTATAATGCTGCAGCGCTGTATATAACTATAGGTCTGATGACCATGACGCATAGATAAAACACGACATTTAGTTTTAAACCAAATGTTTTCCCAAACGAGTTTCGGTATCCTATAATGCAAGTTTTGGTTCTGTTGAGATTTCTTGTGCTTTGTTTGTTTCACGTCCATTTAGTATTTAGTTTTAAACCGAGATATTTGAATTTACTAACTTTTCTTATCTATTTTCCAAGGATTATTGCAGTTGTCCGGGATTCTTCTTTTTGTAAACGGTAAATCGGTAGTTTTTGCAGCGTTAACTTTTTTACACCAACGATAAATGATTTTTTAGGGCTTTTTGTATCAGCTCTGTCACGGAAGCGGTATGTTTTTTTTCAATGTGTATACTACATCTTCAGCATATCCCTGGGCGAAGAAATCATGTGACTTTATCCGAGTCAACACCTCATTTACCAATAAATTCTATAGAAGGGTCAATACCACTCCACTCTGTGAGCATCCCTGAGTTACTTTGACCTCTAAGGTGTCTCCATGTAATGTCTTTTTAAAACACTGACGTCGGCTAACTATTAAGTGCATTTAGTATTTTCTTTTCAGGGGTACAACACTGCAAAGAAATCGTTTAATCGATACGGAAGTAGCACGCGCACTGAAGTTAGTCTTTAAAATTTATTTTGTATTACCGCTGGTTGTATTTTTCATGAATAATTCATAACATAGACTTAAGACGCTAATTTTTCTTCGTTGTTTCAAAGAATCAAAGCTTTTGTTAAATTTCGGATTCCCAATTACGCAAACAATGTGGCAACAATATATCCGATTAATCTAGTATTATATTTAAAAACATAAATAACTAGTAGATTTAAAACTGCTTTACTAGTACTATTTTTAAGTATATAATAAGAGACTGTTTTTAGTCAATTTCCACTTGTTTATTTAAATTACGATGACGCGTTTCGCTGTCGATGCAGCTTCTTCAGATCTACATTTTACACTGTTAAGTTAGGTTTAATGTTCACAATTTTTATATAATTTCTTAATTATAATATTACAACTAATTTAAATTACATTGATAGTATTGGAAAACTCACACAGATTTGGAATTAGGAGAATAAATTCAATAATGGTGAATTGCTTAAATCTACCTAGTCATTGAGTAAAGTACCTGTAGTCCCTAATCGATTTATTTGCATTGTTTCTAAAAGGTTTAGTTTTAAACCTTTTTGTTGGGTGTGTAAAATTTTGAAATTCTTGTTAAATGTGTGATTTTCTGTTAAAAGATGATTAGCATATGTTGAATTAGATTTTCTATGGATGAAACTTTTTTGGTGTTCTGTAATTCTTTGTATAAATGTACGTCCAGTTTGTTCTATGTATGTTTTAGGACATGACCCACATGTTAATTGATAAACCCTGATTTATTGTCTTTATTGATTTATAGTTTGTAGTTTTTAAGATATTTCCCTATAGTATTGTTAGTCTTGTAAGCTATGTGATGTTGATGAGTTTATGATGGTTATGGTGGTGAGAACTATTGTGAATTGTAGTATCTGTATGACAAGGTTTGTGATATATTGCAAATTCATGTTTTTTCATGGTTTTACTGATTGGTAAGTCTAGGAAGTTGATTTTCCCGTCGACTTCTTCTTCCATTGTAAAACTGATATTTCTATGTAAAGAATAAAATATACTGTAAAAGTGAGTTAATTGTCCGTCCGTACATGTAAAGCATACAATTATATCGTCTACGTATCGATACCAGTATAGACAATTATTATTGTTATTATGGTTGTTAAATATCATTGTTTCAATACTGTCCATGAAAATTTCGGCAAGTAATGGACTTAATGGACTCCCCATAATTAACCCTTCCTTAGTACTGTAGAATGTAATGTTAAATGAAAAATAATTTTGTCTTGGGCAAGTTCTTAATAAATTAATTATGTCCATTTTTATAACTTCATTTACTTTGTTTTTTGTTAATAGGTTCTCTATTAAAATTATTGTTTCGTCTGGGGGAACACTTGGAAATAAGTTTTTGACATCGAAAGAGACTAATTTAGAATTATCTGGTATCTTTACATAGAAATATCAGTTTTACAATGGAAGAAGAAGTCGAAGGGAAAATCAACTTCCTAGACTTAACAATCAGTAAAACCATGAAAAAAACATGAATTTGCAATACATCACAAACCTTGTCATATAGATACCACAATTCACAATAGTTCTCACCACCCTAACCATCATAAACTCGCAGCTTATCATAGTTTTATACATAGCTAACTAATATCCCCTTATCAGAGGAAAATTTTACTAAAGAATTAAACTACATAAAACAAGTAGCAGTTAACAATGGTTATTCGGTTACTTTAATCAATAATATCGTTAGGAAAAAACTTAGAAAACAAGGCAATCTCAGAAATATACCCACGTTTTAAGGACAGAAGTACCACATTTAAATGCTTAACCTATTTCGGCAAACCAACGGAAAACTGGAGAAATTTTTAAATCAAAAAAATATCAACATAGCTTACAAGACTAACAATACTATAGGGAAATATCTTAAAAACTACAAATCACAAATCAATAAAGACAATAAATCAGAGGTCATGTCCTAAAACATACATAGGACAAACTGGACGTACATTTATACAAAGAATTACAGAACACCAAAAAAGTTTCATCCATAGAGAAAATCTAATTCAACATATGCTAATCATCTTTTAACAGAAAATCACACATTTAACAAGAATTTCAAAATTTTACACACCCAACAAAAAGGTTTAAAACTAAACCTTTCAGAGACAATGCAAATAAATCGATTAAGGACTACAGGTACTTTACGCAATGACCAGGTAGATTTAAGCAATTCACCATTATTGAATTTATTCTCCTAATTCCAAATCGATGTGGGTTTTCCAATACTATCAATATAATTTAAATTAGGTGTAATATTATAATTAAGAAATTATATAAAATTCTGAACATTAAACCTAACTTGACAGTGTAAAATGTAGATCTGAAGAAGCTGCATCGACAGCGAAACGCGTCATAGCAATTTAAATAAACAAGTGGAAATTGAGTAAAAACAATCTTTTATGATTATATGAATTTCCATCAAATAGAAGCTACAACCATCCAAAAACTATTTTTAAGAGCTAATATTTTTTAATAGAAATATAACGTTCAAGAATTACACAGACTTAGCATCATCGAATCTGATTTTTGCGACCATTTTAGGGCCATAAATTTATCTATTAGTTTCTTACAAACTGTTCTTCGTAAAAATTTATACAGGATACGCCATATGTATGGAATAATGATTCCACAGCATTTATTACTAGTGTATCAAAAAAATGTTTAAGTAAAAGTTATAGGATCTTATACGGCGCACATGCTGACGTTGACAATAAAATGTCTTGATTTTTTTTTTAAATGGAAAGCCCTGTACATTATTTTATTTTTGAGTCCTATTAAAAATTCCAGATATTATTTGTCTAACATACCATATGTCTAAATTGAACTGTTTAGGAATTATTGTCATTTAAAATAAAAAAAGACAAAAAACCATTAATAAATAAGTTTTTTTTTAGGGCAACAATTGCTCAAAATGTCTACCGTTAATAGCGAGGCAATGACTCAATCTGTCATAAACAGCTTGAACAGAGTTTTGCAGAGAATCCGGGGTAATCTGTGTGTGTGTGTGTGTGTGTGTGTGACTTCGGTAAACTTTGGTTTTCAAATGACCCCATAAAAAAAAAATTGTTCAGGACTCTGTGCAGGCCATTTTGCAGCACCTCTTCTGCCTATCCATCGATTAGAAAAAATCACATCCAAATATCTCCGAACATTGATTTCATAGTGAGAAGATGCTCCGTCCTGTTGATACCACAGATTCCTGTTAGGGGTATCCAAATTATTTTCATCGGGAAAAAGACGTGCACAAGTTTGAATAACTTGCTCTTGGAGTAACTGTAAATACCGCTATCCTGTAAGATTTCCATCGATAAAAAAGGGACCAGTGATATGATGTCCACAAATCTCTGCCCACACGTTTATCATTTGTGGTCTTTGAGAATAACTGTCTATTATCCAGTGGGACTTCTCAGTAGACCAGTACCGGCAGTTATGCCTGTGAACTCTTCCGTTAAGACAAAATGTGGCCTCGTCAGAAAAAACAATATTATGAATTAGGGTAGGATCATTATTGATTCGTTCCATCATGACCTCGCAAACGCATCTATCGTAGTCATCTTTAGATAATTCTTGCAATAGAATGAATCTGAATGGATGCAATTTTTCTTCATTCAGTATATGACTTAAGGCATTTTTACTTATGTTGTGGTCTAGCCAAAGCTGACGAGTGGCTGTATGGAGATTTTCTGTAATTTCCAATAAAACATCTAACTTTTTATCAACACTTGTTTTAATTTTTGGAGGTACAGATTTAAAACGAGAATAAATCATTTTTTGACGCGTTAAGTCGCTACCTGACAGTAAATGTTTAACACAAACCAGCTTAAAAAAAAATTAATTTGATTTCCTTAATTTCAAATATCAATGATTCCAAAACTGTTCAATTTAGACGTATGGTATGTTAGACAAATAATATCTGGAATTTTTAGCAGGACTCAAAAGTAAAATAATATACAGGACTTCCCATTTAAAAAATTTAAGATTTCGACAGTTCAAAACACAACTTTTATTTAAACATTTTTTTGATACACTGATTAATAAATGCTGTGGAATCATTATTCCATACATATGGGTCATTATGTATATACCTCTACACTCTAAAGCTGGTGGAAGAATTGAAATCAACTGATACCACTTCAAAGCTTGAAACAAATATTTGATGGCTTTTTTACACTAATTAACGTCTCATTCTGAAATGAGATACATTCACGGCCACATCAGTGAACAAAATTGTCGTATTTAGATTGCTCGGTACGTAGAATAATCTACTCATTTTTCCTTTTAGGATGACAGACGTCATACATCAACTCAATGTCAATTCGAAGCAATAGGTGGAGATCATTGAGAAATTTCTCATACCAGCTTTATAAGATTTTATTAGTTATAATCACTGAATCTCAAACTTACAATTGCAAATCATTCCAGAATTTTTCCCGCATTATTTGATTTCCAAAAGGAGTAACATAAGCTGGCCTTCACATAGTCTCGATTTGACTCCGATACAGTTTTGGTTGTGAGAATATGTCAATACAACCGTCGTTCCCTGGAGCAATTAAGAGGAAATACTATATTAGACAAAAAATAGCAGCGAGAACTGGAAGGACCTTCCCAGTAGTGATCAATAAATTCAACGCTCGTTTGGAAGATAATTTATTTCTTCACTATAAATATTTTAAACTTGCATTTTTTATCGGACTTTTTGTATAAAACTATTCCATACTTTGACATGGTAAAATATTTGTAGTTATTTCTCTTTTATTTTGTATAGTTACGTAGAGCCTAATATATTTAAAAATATGCGGTGTTCATTCGTCCAGTTTAATACCGTATAAGAAGATTATAATCATGGTTAAAGATAGGTAGATCTTGTTCTAAATAGAACTAAAAAAATAGTTTGAACAAAAAGATAACATATCAAGACATTAATATTAAGACTAATTAATTTTCGATGTTAATTCATTTAAATAATTGGTTTTGATATGCAAATTTTACTTTTTAATGTGTATATTCTTGGAACCACTTAAAATAGTTATTTATATTGAAATAATTTCCATTCAATTTCTTAGAGCAGATCTTGTAAAACAATATGACAAAGCAGTACAATCAGAATCGTCTAAATGTTTTTCTAATTCTTTTTTTGATTTTATTTTATAAATATTCATTAGAGCCAAGGTTCCAAGCGTGCGCCGCGATGCCTGAGAGAGCCGTGTCTTCCTCAATGTGCGTCGCGAGATATTGCAAAATTTTCATAATTTTACTTCGATTTTCAATTTAATGTGATAAGACGCGACATCTAGCAGACTTAATGCGAACCAGTAACGCACTTACTATATAGCAGCGCATACAAATGGATACTACATTATTTAAGTTTCTTGATTGTTTTCAAGGAATAATAACATTATTGACGTCTTAGTTACATACTATTTCTACGATGGAGGCATTTTTTAAGTAAGTACCGTTTTGAAATATCATTGTAGCAGCGTTGCAGTCGCCGTTCCGCGCATGTGCGTTGGGTACTTGCATCTATTGGCTAGCCTCAAATGCCATTACGAAAGCATTCGTCCGAATTTACGTTTATTTGTGCTTGTTTAAAATGCCTTAGACCACTGAAAATCCCGCGGATTGTGAAATACGCTGGAATTCGTTTCTTAAATGCAAAAGACATTAAAGTGGCCTAAATTCATGGGTAGATTAGTGAAGTGAGTGAGCGAATGGTAAGAAAATAGGTCAGAGCATTTAAGGATGGCTATATAAACGTGCACCATGATGGCGAAGTCGTTATTAAAGATAATCTGATGCGGAAGGTTGATGCAAAAGTTCGAGAAAACAGATGCTTTGCGATTTTATCGTTATCTAATGTGTTTGCTCAAGAAATTGTGGCAGGACGCTTATACTATCGGAAGTAGTGTGCTTATGCTCACCCCCGTATAGCTGTGACCCAGTGACTACCATTTGTTCCTGCATTTAAAGAAGTACTTTAGTCGTCAGCGCTATGATACCGACGACGATGCTAAAACGGCCGTGCTGCAATGGTTAGCAATCCTAGCGGCAGATTTTTATAAGGATGGAATAAAGAAGCTATTCGGTTCGAATGTTGGCAATCATTCTGGCTATTATTACTTTATCTACTGCAGCTCTGAAAAGACCAGTGGTATTTGTCGAGAACCAATTTCGCAGATTATTTAGCCATTAGATACGCCTGCGTCCTTATCCCCTTTTTCCAAAAGCCTTTCCTTGGAGTATTTGCTGTAGTAATCCATAGCTGTGGGAATTTCTCATTATATTTCCTAAATACTCCAATTTTCCCACTTTAATAGTTTCCATAATTTGCAGTTTTTCTTGTTCGTGCGCCGTAAGACATCCTCGTTGGTAATATGGTAAGTATAAGAAATTTTCAAAACTCGATGTAGCCATAATTCAAATGCTGCAAGTTTCTTAGAAGTGGCTTCAGTCAGCCTCCAAGCCTTCAAATTTCCACACCGTAAAAAAGGACACGGAAGACATAACATCTTAGAAGTCTTATTTTTGTTCTTAATTTTATTGCAGAGCTTTTGAAAAGTGACGTCATTTTGAGGAAGACTGCGCTAGCTTTTTCGATACGGAAACGAATTTCCTGCCAGTGATCTCACTGTTCGTTTATCATGGTACCTAGATATGAATATTGTGAAGTTCTTTCTATTTGTTGATTGTTAACAGTCAACACGGTAGCAGGGACCGGAGACTTACTGATTACCGTATACCTTGTTTTGCTGATATTAAGTTCGAGGCCGTGTCGATTACTGACTTCGTTTATTTTTGTCATAAGATGTTGTAGACCCTTTAAGTGATCAGCCATAGCCGCCATATCGTCAGCATAACGAGTATTATTTATTCGCTTCCCATTAAGCACTATTCAGAAGCTCGTTTTACTATACAAGTACCTTAAAATAGGTGGAAATTATGTTGAAAAGTTGATTAAGGTACGGGCGTTCACGTAATAATAAAATTGTTAAAAAATGTCCTTGTGTTTTTTTTTTAATATCAAAACGGTCGTACTTTAAAAATGAGCCTCGTATTATAACCGCAAATACTGGAAAACTATTTGATTAAGATTCCTCGATACCTTATTTTGTTCACGAATTATTGTTACAACAGGCAGACAGACAAAAGATACATCATCGGATAGACGGGCAAATGAACAGATAGACGGAAATAAGATAGATCGACAGGTAGACAGACAATCTGACTCAACGACAGAAATTAGCAACTATGTTTGATGGGATCTAAGGACCATGAAACGTGAAAAAATACAATGATCGTGTAGACTAATATTTTATGAATACAACACGTTTCTTAGTGGAGGAAGAAAAAATTGGAAGTTGCTGCCATCAAGGACAATTTTAGCCGAAATTATTTTTTATATATATTATGTGCAACAATTTATTTTATTTATGGCTTATACATCATACGTTGAAAGATTGTTATGATGTTATAATAAATACAAAAGCCCATATGTAAAACTTCGCTAACAAACTTGTTATAATGCAAACACAAGCACTTTTGGCAATATGTGTACCAACTAAGTTTGTTGTTTCCAGGTCACTGACCCGAAAGTTCCGATATAAAGCTTATTATAGCTTTGCTGTTGAACAATAGTTTTCATCTTTAACCTGAAAAGTTTTCCTCTCTGTAAGTTTTCCTTTCAGTGCCCCTGTTAACGAAAGTACTGCATATGCAAAAAAATCTTTTTTTCAAAGTTCTGCATTTGCTCACGTTTCATAGGATCACAAAAAATAAGTTGCCTTATGTTCGCAACGACATAAGATATTTGAAATATATTACTTCAAGTGGAAAAAAAACAGCAATTTTTGAGCGAAATCTCTTCAGTGAAAAGATACCTGAACGAGAGAGATCCACCATGTTGGATCCGCCATTTTAAATTTCTCAACAGTGTTGCAAATGTACGAAGGTGGATAGGTAAAATTTATAAATAGCAATCTGAATGCTTTTTCAAATATTTGATAACGGTTTTTATAGTTTTAATAAATTTTTTCGACACATACCTTACTTGTCGCCGTCATATTGGAACCGTCATTTTGAGGGATCATGTTTTGCCACTCAGCATTCCAAAGTACTTTGTATTCCGAATAATTTGCGCCATCAAACATTATTTTCCGTAGCCTACAATTTTGGGCAGAGCCTTGCCCCGTTGACGTCAAACGTTCCATATGTATGTATATATCCATATATATATATATATATATATATATATATATATATATGTATATACTTATGTAACTGTAGAGGTTTTTCACGGATGGTGGAATGTAATACATTAAAATTCCGGGTTTCAATCCGTTCGTCTAACAATGAATTTGCAGGACGTGTCGCCAAAATCTCATTTCGCATTTTCAAGTGCTCCTGCTGCTGCTAGCTAGAAGTTAGCTTCAAGTGGCAGCAGCAGCAGCAAGATCACAGTATCGAGTAGCAGCAGCAGTGGGAATACTTGAAAATGCCAAATGAGATTTTAGCGAAACGTCGTGCAAATTCATCGTTAAACGAACGGATTGAAACCCGGAATTTTAAAGTATTATATATATATATATATATATATATATATATATATATATATATATTTATTTATTTATTTATTTATTTTATTTATCATACATGCCTTACAGGTTACAAGACCCAACTACAAGGCCGGAGATACAGATAAGAGCCACTATACATAGAAATGTAATACAATAATAGAGTATTAAGCAGATACAAATTCCAATCACAATAATAATAATAATAAAAACAATTAAATATTAAAACAATAAGAAAAGAAAGATGCCACAGCCCCTCAGTGTTGCATATATTTTACCTATCGTTAACATAGATGTGTTGAAAAAGTCGATGCTTATTTCTTGATTATACATACTACACATTGAAAAAAGTGGGGAAAATTTTAATATATTTGTTCTTGGAACAGGTAGATAAAAAGTGTTATATTGTCTGCTAGTTCTACGCGGCACACTAAAATTTATTCTTGACAGAATAGCGGGAGAATCTATATCATTATTCATAATTTTGAACAGAGTCGTCAGGAGCAAGTAACCACGACGAACCTTTAATAACGAGCAGCCGTTATCTGCAAGTAGTACCTCATGCGGAAACCCCTGTTGTGGATATATACCATCTCGTTTAAAGCTAATATATTTTAAGAATTTGCGCTGGACCCTCTCCAGATTATCAGTATGGGTGTCATAGCCTGGAGACCAGACCGTAGCAGCGTATTCCAATTTAGAACGAACATAACAAATATATAAAGTTTTAATTACGTCAGGATTATGAAAGTCACCGGTGCAGCGTGCAATAAAGCCATATGTTTTAAAAGCTTCGGAGATTATGGTGTTTATATGATCTGTGAAAGAAAGTTTTGGATCAAATGTTACGCCCAAGTCCCTGAAGACATTCACACGGGAGATACTACTGTTATCCAGCAAATAGTTATGAATAATCGGTGAGATTTTATTTGAGAAAGACATGATGTTACATTTGTTAATGTTAAGCTGTAAATTGTTTGTTACGCACCATTGGCCAATTATCTGTAAGTCCTTCTGAAGATTTATGCAATCCCGAATACCTCTCACCCTGCTGTATAATTTTACATCATCGGCATAGAGTAAATAACCAGCACCTAAACCCCTCCCAATATCATTTATAAAGAGATTAAAAAACAATGGTCCCAGTACAGATCCTTGGGGAACCCCAGGAGTAGCATCATAAGATCTTGATTTGGAGCCATAAATTTCCACATATTGCTTACGATTAGTAAGGTAAGAATGAATCAAAGATATTAATGAGCCTGAAAAACCAAAGTTAGTTAGTAGTTTATTAAGTAGGAGAGAAAAATCCAGCCGATCAAAGGCTTTGGTGAAATCTAAATAAATGATATCCATTTGGCAACCCCCGTCAATTGCCTCTGCTATTTCTTGAGTTATAGTAATTAAGTTTGTAGATGTAGACCTACCCTTGTAGAAACCATGCTGATGAGGGGTTATCAAGTTTTTCGTAGCATAAAATATATGATCGTGTAATAAAAATTCAAAGATTTTACTAAAATTACATATTATTGACACTGGCCTATAATTATTGATATCTGATCTATCTCCTTTTTTAAAAACAGGACTGACTTTAGAGGTTTTCCATAATTCCGGGAAAGTACTCGTCTTCAAGCTTAAGTTGAACAGAGTTAACAGTGGTTTGGCTAAAACGAATCTGCAATCACGAATAAAAAATGCTGGGAGTAAATCCGGGCCCGCAGTAAATTTTGGTTTTAGTCTTCTAATGGCATTAATAATGTCTGATTCACAAAAGGTACTGACTGCGACAATAGGCCAAGAAGCCACGACATCCTCACTGATTAATCTATCCAAGGTTGGACGGGAAAATGATTGTTCGAAATAAGTTGCAAAAGCGTTTAGAATATCTGATGCCGAGTTCAAATTACTCCTGTCATAAGTCATACTACTAGGTATACCCTTCTGTTCTCTTTTGTTTTTGACAAATGACCAAAACTGCTGCGGATTAACCATTTTATATTCTCTTCTGTTCTCTGAATAAAGCATCTATAAGATTCTGTAGTATCTCGTTTTATTTCCGATCTCAACGTTTTGAACTTTTCAAACTGATCCATGTCTCCATACTTTTTATATTTTTTATGACATAAGGCTTTCTGCTTTATCTTGAGTATTACGTCACGCGAGAACCACGGAGGGTATTTCTTGCTATGACCTTTTAAATACTTCGGTACATGCTCATCTATTATTTCATATAATTTTTTATAGAAACTGTCACAGGCTTCATCAATACATGTAATATTATTTAGAATTGACCAATCGATTTTCATAAGGGAGTTATACAATATAGTATAATCTGCTTTTTTGAAATTATAGCTGCCTTGAAAATTTATTTGAAAATCGCTTTTAGCATTCATCGATTGGCAGTATTTAAATGTAACTACTAGTGCCGGATGATGAGCGTCCTCTTCAATAAACACATCGACTGCCCTTTCAACTTCGCACTTTTCATTATTATGCATCACCAAGTCTAGTATTCTATTATTTGTGTTCCTGATGTAATTGCTTTGAGTAAAACGGACGCTATTTAGGAAATTTTTAAGAACCTTTGTAAGATTATCTTCCGTTTTGTTATCTAAGAAGTCAGAGTAACGAGATACATTGAAGTCACCAAGTATGCATACATTCGCATTAGATAGGCATTGCAACGAAATTAAGCACTCAAACAAATTTTCCAACAGAAAAGTAGTTACCGGCGGGGGAATGTAAACAACAAACAGATATATAGACGAGTAGTCAAAAGTAATTTTAACGCCTATTAGATCAATTTCCGGGCAAAGTTCTGTATATGGAATTGAAACCATGCTTGCTCTAAAGCTTTGATCAACACCAATCAGCACGTCACCTCCACGCGATTTATTTATTTCTGAAAAATTTCTATCTTTACGAAAAATATTATACCTGTCACAAATTATTTCGTTGTTAGTAATAGAAGAGTCCAGCCACGTTTCTGTGATCGCTATTAAATCATAACAAGAACAAGTTGAATTACTAAGCACGTCAACTGTTTTAGTTCTAAGTCCACGAGTATTTTGATAATAGACTGAAAAACAATTATTAAGCAATAAGCGATTTGCTGAAGTAGGCACTACTTGAGACAAGGCGATCGATCTATTCTGAGCTACAGTAGGTGTGGACGTCATGGTTAATTGCTATTGCGCCAAAATATTTGCACGAAGTATTGAACATGCATTTTTATAAACTAAACATTTATTTATATCCCAAGCAGCATGGGCAATATCTACAGGGTTACCTCGACCGGCTGCATTAAATGCTACGCAATTAGAACAGCTTAGGGATTGAGATTGACATTCTTTAACTGGATGACCATTACCACATCTGGGGCAACAGATAGATTTAGAACAGTTTTTAGAAGTGTGATTAAATTCATTACAATTATAGCATCGACTTACCTCAACACCATCAAACACACTACAGGCATCGTATCCGACAAAAACATTTCCCACCCTCATTACTTTATCATAAGTATTTCTATCCAGTTGCAACACAGCTTGAAAACGCTTGGCATCCCTCCTTAATTTACATATTTTTACTATTTCACAAGTTGCTGCAGTGGAAAAAATGTCCGAGTTGAGTTTTCTAATGACAGTTAAGAGGCTTTCTTCATTGTATAATTCGGAAAAACCAACAATTCGAACTCTCGGGTTAATGCCACGTAATTCCCGTATTTCATATGAGTCGGCAAGCTTTTTTTCGGCCAATTCTTTAAATCTTTTGTTTTCTTCCGAGTTTTTGCAACCAATAAGTATTGATCCATTATTAGATGATTTCACCTTTGCTAATTGGATATTTGAGACTGCGGGATCAATTCGTTCAGCCATGTCCAGTTTTGTTCTTTCTACGTTTTGCTCTGGATTCCGAGGCACAACCAATATTGCAGGTTGAGTATTATTCTTGGCAACACATGAGTAGCTAATAGGCTCACTTCTTTCTTTCATGTTTAAAGTAGATAATTTTTCGGAAATTACCGAAATTAAATCAGCTTTTATACATTCCACCGCTGTAGTTATAGAAGCGAGAGCTTCTTGTACTTGTTCATTCACCAATTTCGTTATATCTTTTCTGTCTACTAGGGTAAACCTAGACACGCAATCTGGGCACCTCCAGGATAATCCAGCGATCTCTGAGACTAAGTTGGCAACATCGACAGATTTATGAACGCAGTTTATGTGGCAGGCTGTTTTGCACTCACAACAATACAGCTTTTTTCTCGAGGTTATTGCTTCCATGCAAAAAACACAAGTTAAAGTCATTATGTTTACTACGCGTTTTGAATCAATTTTATACTTTGTCCTGAGTTTCGAACGAGGCACTGAAGTAATGAACACTTGGCGCCAAATACTGCATTTAGGTTATAAATTATTTTATCTTACTGTTGACAGTACAATGCAGAAATTACCAGTCTTTGTTTCAATAGCTATACACTACACTTAGAACTTTCCTCGACAACGCTTTCCGTGGTTTAAAATGTCCTTTCCCACTAAGAAAACAGTTTTTTTACTGGATCACCAACAACAACATCACTATTAGACTATGTTCGAGAACAATATATACACAATATATACTACACAAAGCTATATATATATATATATATATATATATATATATATATATATATATATATATATATATATATATATATATATATATATATATATATATGTATATATATATATATATATATATATATATATATATATATATATATACATATATATATATGTATATATATATATATATATATATATATATATATATATATATATAT
This sequence comes from Pachyrhynchus sulphureomaculatus, assembly GCA_019049505.1. Taxonomy (NCBI): domain Eukaryota; kingdom Metazoa; phylum Arthropoda; class Insecta; order Coleoptera; family Curculionidae; genus Pachyrhynchus; species Pachyrhynchus sulphureomaculatus. The sequence continues at coordinate 44,872,829 of CM032453.1, read as the reverse complement.
ATATATATATATATATATATTATTCTAGCCATTCTCTATCCTTCGGATATAGGCCTCTCTCATGTGTTTCCATATGTCCCTGTTTTGAGCAATTTAATACCAATTGAGCCCGGCTGATTTTTTTAATATCGTCATACTAACGTTGTTGGGGTCTGCCAGTACTTCTTTCCTTCATGGTCTCCCCATTTAGTAACTTTTCCTCTCCAGTTATCTGTATTTCCGGCCACATGGCCAGCCCAGTTCCACTTGAGCGAAGATATCCTCTCAATTAGGTCGTGGACCCCCTGTTTTTTTTTTTTCCTGATCCAATCATTTAATTTGCAGACCCTAGGTGATATACCCAGGATTTTCCTTTCAATTGCCCTCTGATGAACTTGCGATTTTTCTAGTTATTTTCCGGGTCGAAACACAAATTTCGCTACCATACGTTGTGACTGGTAGAATGCATTCGTAATATACTTTACTTTTAAGTTTTAAAGGCAGTTTGAACTGCCCATCCCCGGCGTATCCATCGACTGACTTCCAGTTCTTGATTCAATTTTCCGACTGTAACTTCCTATTCCAAATATACATATGAACCGACCCTTTCCAATTGTTGTGGATTGAGATTAGGTCTTTAATGGTTGTTTGTTCATTCGTCATGAGTTTGGTTTTTGTGATGTTCATCTCTAAACCGACCTTTTTTGCTTCAGTTTGTAATTCCTGGAGCATTTCTTTCAATTCGATTTCATTTTCGGCAAAAAGTGCGATGTCATCAGCAAATCTTAAGTAGTTGAGTCTTTTTCCGGATATATTTAGTTCCCTGTTTTCCCAGTGAAGGCTCTTGATGATATCTTCTAGTACCAGGGTGAATATTTTGGGTGATATGATGTCAGCCTGTCTAACACCTGTCTTTATTTTTACTTCCTTGGTATCCTCGTGTAATCTTACTTTCGATTTTGATTATTCATTGATTTTTTGTCAGTATGTTACTGTACCTTAGATCGACTCTTGCGTTTTTCATCGCTTTTCTCAATTGCTTCAAAGGCTTTTTGGAAGTAGACAAGTGCCATCCAGGCTTTGATACTCTATTCAGTTACCTTTTCTATAAGTTGTCTGACCGTTCGATTTTGCTAAATATTTTTCGGAAGCCTGCTTGTTCTTTGGGTTGGTAATTTTCAAACTTCTTGTTTAATTGGTATATATATATATTGGCTTATTGGCCAAGTCTTACATATATATATATATATATATATATATATATATATATATATATATATATATATATATATCTATATATATATATATATATATATATATATATATATATCTATATATATATATATATATATATATATATATATATATATATATATATATATATATATATATATATATATATATATATATATCTATATATATATATATATATATATATATATATATATATCTATATATATATATATATATATATATATATATATATATATATATATATATATATATATATATATATATATATATATATATATCTATATATATATATATATATATATATATATATATATATATATATATATATATATATATATATATATATATATATATATATATTTAATACGGGATTTTCTTGAACTGCAGGCAATATTCTTGCTTAGTAGAAATTCTTGGGAATAAAGGTTCTATGAAAACAATAGCTTGGTTGAGTAGCTTTTAATTTATTGTTAGCATATTTTTCATTGACATACGTTTCGGTCTTTAAAAACCTTCTTCAGTGTCAAAATTGATTGTCTAAAACCAATGTCAGTATATTTTAAAATTATACATTGACATAAAGTAACCTCAATATATTTTAAAAACAGAAGAAACAAGAATAAAAAAAATAAATAGTCAAGTAGTTAAAATTGATTGTCTATAAACAACATTAATATCTTTTAAAATTATAAATTGACATAGAATATCTTTAACGCAAATTAAAAAATGAAAAAAAAAAAAAATTAGCAATATATAGAAAAATTAAATTTTACTTACGTGGTTGGAGTTACCATAGTTTAAAAGCTGGGTTAAAATTATTTATAATATTTAAAACAACACATCTCAGAAATTATTCACATGCAGGACGGACGATTATAAAAAAACGTGTATATATACTCGTATTAAAGCTACTGTTTTCATAGAACCTTTATTCTCTATATATATACTATATATATATATATATATATATATATATATATATATATATATATATATATATATATATATATATATAATCCATCAGCCATCCTCATCCACTAACTGGATATAGGCCCCCTCTAAGAAATTCCACCGATGTCTGTCCTAAGCGATGTTAACCCAATTTCCTGCTACTATTTTTATGTAATTGCTCCGTCTAGTTGGTGGTCTACCTCTGTTCCTTTTGTTTTTTGTGGCACGCCATTGTATTATTCTTTTACATCATCGACTATGATCCCTTCGGGCTATTTGGGCCACCCATTTGCATTTAGATTGCGTAATTTTTTGAATAACATCTATTACTTTTGTTCGTTGCCTGATAATTATGTTTGTTATTCAGTCCTTCCCTATATACATAGCTTTCTCCATTGCCCGTTATGCTACTCTCAGTTTGTTTTTTGACTGTTTTGTTAACGTGTGTCTCGGCCCCATATGTGATTACCAGAAAAATACAATAGTCTCCTTTTCAAGCACATTGGCAAATCACCTTGCAGCGTTTCTTTCAGTTTTCCAAAAACCGTAAATCCCAAAGCCACACGACGGTATAACTTACAGGTTTAGTTATCTTTGCCAATTTGTAATTCATGACCCAAATACTTGTAGTTTCGGACTTGCTCGACCTCGCTTTAATTGAACTTCATATTATTGTTCGTAACTAGATTAGTCATAAACTTGGTTTTCTGAAAATTAATATTTAGACCAATATTTGCTGATGTTACCTGCAATTTGGTAAGCATTTGTTGAGCATCACCTAGACAATATCATCAGCAAAGCGTAGCTGGTTTAGGTACTCGCAATTCCATGTTCCACTCGATATTTACTTGTGGGTTCATGGAGTCTTACACTTACTGTTACGTTGTAATAAATGGGTTGAATTAGTCTATTCTTATTTGTTGCAAGGCAGGTAGTATCGCAGGCAACTCCACGGTGTAAATAGTTTTATTAAAATCAACAAATATTAATACGAGGGGTTTATTGTATTTTATAATGTCTCTATAAGGATCTTGATGGTCTATAAATGATCATTAGTACCGTATCCTCTTCTAAAGCCAGCCTGTTCACGTGGTTGGTAAAAATCTAGGTTTCGCTCTAGGCATTTCGCCTTGGTCTTGGTAAACCATTTATATAAATGGGAGGGCAAACTGATCGGTCTATAATTTTCAAGGCCGCTTATTTCTCCCTTTTTATGAATAAGAATTATATAAAATTTCTAAAAAAGTTACCGTTGTTGAACCCGACATAGTTATGTCGGGGCACTCCATTCCCCTAGCATCGTCGCTCAATTTGTTGGGCGTTAGTTTGGGAGCAAATATGTCCTGGCATGAACATGTTGCAGGCATAGCAAGGAGAGCTTCGTAAAAGTTAGGAATATTATTTCGAACCAGAAAGCTTTACTCTCTGCAACAACTGTTAATTCTTTACAAAGCTCAAATTCGACCAACTACGGAATACTGGTCCCATGTCTGGGGCTCCGCTCCCAAACATACACTGCATTTGTTGGATTCTGTTCAGAGAAGAGCTGTTCGTCTGATTGGAGACCCGGAACTGTCCGGCGGCCTTGATTCGCTGAAATATCGAAGAACGGTTGGCGACTTGAGTCTGTTCTACAAGTATTTTCATGGAAAGTATTCGAAGGATGTAGCCCGCTTAATTCCTCCCAAAGCGGTGCATGTTACAAATACACGTCGAGCTGGTGCTTCACATCCGTTTGAGGTTCAGCTTGTTACTCCGCGTATAACGCTTTTCAAGCAGTCTTTTATATGGAGTACATCATCCCTTTGCCCAGCGCTGTGTTTCCCACCGAGTACAATTTACAGCGATTCAAGAACAACGTGAATCGCTTTTTTTCCGCACACATGCCGCTCCTGAGGCGCTTTAGGAACTTCCCTGCAGCACGTGTGCTAGACCCATAAAAAAAAATATATATAGGATTAGGCAGATAAGTGAACTCAAGTTCAGTGTTGTTTATTTGTTAAAGAAGAAAAAACCTTTACAAATGCCCTATCACATTATTTAATTTTCTAACAAAAATGTGTAATTTTAGGTAAAGCCAGTCGTGCATCTCATTTTTGTGGTTCCACTTCTTTATATAATTAATATTGTGGTTGGTGCAATTTCTAATTTTAGCAGTTTTTTAGGCGTCTGATAAAATTTGTTCATTATTACATCAAGTCTCTAAGAATGAGTTTTTCTATACTAAAAAATAATTCCTAGCAAAAATAACGGATTTAACATTTATTTATTTATTTAACTTATTTATTTACCACACTGTTGAGTAGTTTAGTTACATAATGGGAAATTACGTAAATTAGTATACATAACGGAAGTAAGATAATAATTTTAAGGTATATTTTGTTTTTATTGAAGCCTCTCTGTAATTAAAACAGGATGCTCCATAAAATAATTTAATTTTTTAAATATTTCTAGTCAAATTATGCCATCTAAAAAACTAACCGTTACGTTCCTGGCACTCTTCTAAGGCATCCATGAAATTATTAGTGATTACTTAGAACTTTGTTTCTGTGATTGCTGCTATTTCTTGCCGGATATTTCCTCGCAATTGTTTTGGGGGAATTAACAGAGTGACGGAAATTTTGATGCACTTACTCATACACAGTCTAAATGTTAATGGTTGGAAAGAGCTTACTGTGACCTGAAATTTCCATTTTTTTTTATTGCAAAATATTAATTTTATGTGGTGTAATAGATGTCGTTCTATAACGCTCCGGGTGGTCTATGTAATTTGGTTTGTAATTATAACAGAAATAAATGGAGTGTTCATAGCATATTATAGTCGCTTTAGTTAAGCGAAGCCGATTAAAAAAATGTATTGCAAAGATTAAAAAAAAATGAGATTTATTTTTTTAGAAGTAGTAAAAATATACTAAAGATAATTTTATTTAGTTAAAACCTATTTAAAAAAATAAATAAATTCGAAATGAATTAGCGAGAAGAATGGAAAGCTAGTTTGAAATTCAATGTTACAACAAAAACCTGTTTAAAGTTCAAAGTCAATTGGTTGGGATACTAGGTTGCGGAAAAAGTATTATGTCTTATTTTCACTAGATGGCTTTAAAGTTGCCTATCTCTATATATGGTCAAACTGACGTACGTTTGAAAGGTGACACAGTAGAAGGACAAATAAAAAAGTTAGTATATATAGTTTTACGGCAAAGTTGCAATGAGTTGAAAATGAGAGATATTTCTAAAAAAAAATCGCTATATTTTGCCATTTTACTAGGAAAAAGGAAAAAAAAACACTGCGCCGGCTCATGTAGAATTTTCCCGTATTTATAATCAAGGTACATTATCAAAGGCAGCAGCCAAGCGATGGTTTGTTTGTGTTCATTTTGGAAATTTGACCAATTTTGTCTGCTATCTCTTAGAATTAGTTGAGCAAGACTAATACATAAGCAGCTAGGTAACTAAATATCCACCAAAAAAAGTTTCAAACTATTTGAATGAGGCTGAATACAAAAAGAACTTTAATTTGCGAAGCTTTGTTGAAATGGAATGAAAACGAACCATTCTTGAAAGATTTTATTACAGCCGATGAAAAAGGAATCATGCACGACAATAATTTCTGAAAAACATAGTGGTTGAAGCATGGTGAAGATGCGTAAACGATGGCGAAGTCAGGATTAACTCCAAGGAAGGTAATGCTGTATGTTAGGTGGCATTGAAATGTACCATTAGGTTGCTGCAACTTTGCCAGATGATTGATTTTGATCTCAACTGTCAACAATTAGTGAGATTGCAGCGAGCAATTGAGTGAAAGTGGCTAGAACTGATCAACAGAAAGGGCGTTGTTTTCCATCATGATAATGCCATATCACAAATTTCTATGACAAGCCAGCAGAAATCAAGATAGTTTGATCGGGACGTCTTGCTGCATCCATCATACAGCAGCGTCAGACTATCATTTGTTTAGGTGCTATAGAAGTCTCTTAAAGATGTAAAGGTGACTTTAAAAGAGGTTAGCGAAAATTACATGATTCAGTTCTTCGCCCAGAAATCTCTGAATTTTTACGGTGAAGGGATAATGGTTCTACCAGAAAAATAGCAAAAGTTATCGATAAAAACGGCACATATCTGATTAAATAAACTTCATTGAAAATATGAAAAAAAGTATTTACTTAAAAAGGTTTGATACCGCCACATTTAATTGATTCCTAAAATTGCATGTGTAGTGTTCCCATCACAACAATGGGCCAGCGTACAATTATATTTAATCTTTCGAATAATGTTCTTTCATCGAAACATGTTTATGCCTGCCGACAGTACATCACCTGATGAGGTATTCCTAGCAATCGTTTCATGTTCCTGACTTCGTTATTTTTACGAATTCTAATATAGTACACGTATCTTATGACGTGATTTTCGAAGATATATACTCCCCAATTAGGTAAATAATTTGATTTTTTCAACTTGTTGATACCCCTTTAGGAAGCGATGGTTGTTACTGATATGTTTACAAGAAAAAATCCATCAAAGCTACGTAGATGGTAACTTTGTCATCACTTTCAAAAACGAATTTTTTCGAATGACTTGCCTAGATGTGTTTGAAGTGTGTGATGTCGCCCCGTCCTACCAGAACCCGGTTTTCTGATAATAACCAACGAAACATTGTCCTAGTAAGTGTGAAATTTCCATTAATCTCCAAATATTGGACTGAATTGATAGTTGTCTTGCGACTTCGGTCATCCTAAAAGAAATACAGGCCTATTATATAAGTAAGAATGCCTCGTAACGAACTTCCAAGTAAATTTACACCACTTGATCGTTTAGGTTTGACACTTTTTGAAGCTGATACGTAATTAACCATTAACGAAACGTGATACTTTATTTGAAAACTTTATTAGGGCTATAAAAGTCCCTAACAAAATGACCTATATTGAAGGTAATTCCGGCCAATACAGTTTACGACCGAAATTTTTACAAAGTACTCATAATAGAGTCATATTTTTTATTTATCGGCCTAAAAGCAAACCGCGCTTCCATGATTATTTTTAAGAACCATTTTATGGCTTAACAAAAAGCTAGAGTTTCATATTAAAAATTCAATTTGACTTCTTTATTATTCTTAAAGAACTAATATTTTCCGGTAATTTACTTTAATCTGCCATTTTCTGAATTTTTGGTTTGGTTTATGAAAATATTCCAATATCGGAACTTTATTAAGAGGCCTGTTTTTATTAGGATTGTGTCAGTCACATTAAACTTTTATGTCAATACACCTGCTTTATATATGTTATTATAATTATATCAAGTAGGAGAATGTAGGGAAAAACGCTTCCAGTGCTATGAAAAGCATATGTGAAGAAAGAACGTCAGTAATACGTTAAATTAATTTGATCGTATGTTGATATGTACCTCAAAGGTACAAATACACCATCATATATATATATATATATATATATATATATATATATATATATATATATATATATATATCTCAAGGATTTTCTACAGCTGACGCTGTCTTCCTTCTCTCAGCTTTTGATTCCATCCGTTTCTATCTTCCCAGTCCCCATCTGTTAGACCCCCGTCCTCCATAGCCTCGTCCACATCGTCTCTCCACGATCGTCTGGGTCTTCCTCTTTTTCTTCTCCCTATAGTTATTTTATTTATCCACCTATTATCTTCGCTCCGCCTGATGTGTCCATACCATTTTAATCGTTTTTCTTCAATGGTGTTTATTGCGTTCTCTTTGATGTTCATTCTGCTTCTTATTTTTTCATCTGTTATTCTCTCCATACGTGTCACTCTACAACATCTTCTCCAATACTCCATCTCTACCGCGTTAATTTTAGATTTATTTCTTTTGTTGATCGTCCATGTTTCTGATCCGTATGTCATTATGCTTTGTATTATTGATTTGTATATGCGTGCTTTGTTTTTCTTTGTAATGTGCTTGTCCCACAGGATCGAATTTAATTGTCTTATGTATGTCCGCGTTTGTCTTAATCTAGCTTTAATCTCTTCTTCTGATGTTGCGTTTTTTTGAAATGATGGTTCCCAAATATTTAAATCTATCGGTTCCTTTGATTATTGTTTCGTTATCGACTTCTAGACTCTCCACGTTTCCCTCCTTTGTTGTTAGATATTCTGTTTTATCAAAGTTTATTGCTAATCCTGCTTTAGTGTATTCTTCTTTCAGTTTTCTTACCATATAACTGAGGTCTTCCTCGTCTTGCGCTATGATTACTTGGTCGTCTGCGAAACTTAGAGTATATAAGTAATCTTCTCGTATTGGGACTCCCATTCCACTACATTTTTGCTTCCATTTTTTTAATGTTTGTTCGAGGTATATTTTGAATAGTGTTGGGGATGTAGAGCATCCTTGTAATAGGCCTTTTGATGTTTGGAGTCTCTTCCCTATTTTATGTCCTATTTTTATGTTCACTGTGTTGTTTTCGTAGAGAGCTTTTACTGCGTATATTCGTTCCTTGTCAATGCCTATTTGTTTCATTGCGTTCCATAATGTTTGTCTTGGTACTGAGTCATAAGCCTTTCTTATGTCTATGAAGGCTAGATGAACTTCTCTATTCTTTGACAGTTTTTTTTCCATTGTTTGTTTTATAGTGTATATGTGGTCTATACATGATTTTCCGGCTTGGTCTTCTCCAATTTTTCCTTTTATATTTTCCTCCATGATATTTTTAATAATTTTTCCATACAAACGTCCCTTAAGTCTTTATAGTTTGTGCATTTTCTGCGGTCTCCCATTTTAAATATAGATACTATATAAGCTTTTGACCATTCCTCTGGTATTTTTTCTCCATTTTATCGCTCTGTGGAACATCATAAACTACTTTAATTATACTAACAACATATACAACTCAAAAATCTTCTACTATAAATAACAATCATTTATAACAAAAATCACATTTTTGTTCATAAGTATTGGGCCAACTTTTAATTTCACAATAAAAAGGTATATAACATAGCAAAAATCACTATAACTCAGAAAAAAGATACATCTTATCAATAGCCTTCGAAGCTAATACGGCAGCACATCGTTGAGGCATCGAGTCGATTAATTTGAGAATTCTGTCTCTGGTGATATTGGCCCACTCTTCTTGAACTATTTTCAAGAGAGCACCTTCATTGAAACAAACGACATCGAAGAACGGTTGGCGACTTGAGCCTATTTTACAAGTATTTCCATGGACAGTGTTCGGAGGATGTGGCCCGTTTAATTCCTCCCAGAGTGGTGCGTGTTAGAAATACACGTCGCGCTGATACTTCACATTTGTATGAGGTTCAGCTTGTTACTCCTCGTACAACGCTTTTCAAGCAGTCTTTTATATGGAGAACATCATTCCTTTGGAATAATTTGCCCAGGACCCACAGAGTACAATTTATAGCAATTCAAGAGCAACGTGAATCGCTTTTTCCGCTCCTGTAGCGCTTTAGGGACCTCCCTGCATCACGTGTGCTAGACTCATAAAAAAAAAAAATTCTGAGTTCTCACTTTCATTTTTGGTTGTCGTAAATTTTTCAGAAATCAGACCCGTGTTTGCCAATCTGCATTAATTTTAATAGTAGAATTATCTTTTTTTTTTGTTGCAAAACAATTTTTCTAAAAAGGTAGCTTAAAAGAAAGATTTACTCAGACAAATCAACTTCAAGTTAACAAGTGATATTCAAAAAAAAAAATAATAGTAATAATAATTCATGCGTATTTGACGTTACTAATGGGAAACCTTAATCTACATACTCAGAAAACTGCACTAATGAGAACAGCACACATTCTGAAAAAACTTATTAGTTGATCGAAAATCATTAATTTTCTGGTTGAGAACTAGAATACTATCCGGCAACAGCTGTGAAAAATAAAAAAGTAATAATAATCTATAATAAGAAAAAATAAGAAATTGATAAAAAATATGGGAATACTAGACATCCCTAAGACCCTCTCTCCCACTTAGTCTGGATCTTTCTTTCTTTCTTTTTCTCCGCGGTGTCCAGTTGAGTATTTGCTTGGGTAACCAATCTTTACCCATCCTTTGCACATGACCATTCCATCTCAGTTAATTTATCTTAATATCTTCCTTTATTGTATGTTCGACATTATTGATTTTCCGAATTCTGTTATACCACCGTTAGTAAGATTAGGTTAGGTTGGGTTGTATTTAAGGCTTTTAGATTCAGAGAGTATTCATTTTCATTTCCTACCTTACATATATTTTACATATATTTATTTTGTCTTTTGTTTATGCTAGCTAGGCTAGTTCAGATTAGGTTAGGTTAGATCAGGTTTGGTTAAGTCGTGTTAGGTTTATTATTACTACTACTACTAATACTTTTCACTTCCTAATTTTTCATTATTTTACTTTATGTTAGGCTAGATTGGGTTAAAATAGGTCATGCACGAAAACTGGTATCCGGCAAGGATGCAATCTTTCGCCACTACTGTTCAACATTTATACGGAGTACATAATGCGCGAAGTTTTCAATCACTGAAATGGTGGTATCGCCGTTGGAGGAAAACTTATACAGAACTTGCGCTATGCAGATGACACCTTGTTTATAGCCGCAAATGAATGTGATTTAGAGGTCACTATGCAAAGACTGAAAGGCCTTAGGGGGAGGAAAACAACAATATCTTGGATGTAAAAAGCAGTTATTTTAAGCACTACAGGAATAGTAACAAGTGCCCAGAACCTATCTTAGAAAACCTGAGTGCTCTTGGTACCTCACCCGAGCGCCCAAAAGACTCCACGCAAGTGTGAATACAAAAAAAAAGATTATTGTCTTACAGAGTACATTTATTTAGGAGACAATACGACATAATATATAGTATGAAGACATAACAAAATAACGGAACTAAATACACAACTATTTATTAATGTATGAGCAAACTTATCTACAGATTTTGCAATAATCCCAAACAAATCATCTTGAAGTTACCAAGTGATATATATTCATCAAAAAATTAGGTGTTGGTAAAGTGAGAAAAAGACAAGCTGTTCAGATCAATATCGCTGCAGATGATACCATGGTGTTCTAATTAAGAACTTTGTAGAAGGTGTAGGGAAGTGGAACATAGCAGCAAGTCTATACATTTCTAGCAACTACATATCTCATTATTTTCTTTAAGGTTCCATGTTGTTCAATAGCGAATTCTTAGATTCACAATCAAGTTCTGCATCACAAGTCAGCGCTGCAACTCAATTGCCAATATTAAATCATGCATTACAATTGTTAAATCAACCACCGATTCCACCAAAAAAAATTAAATGATAATCACTTTTTGAACAACAAGATAAATCAGATTTCCGATAGTTTGAAAAAGGTTCTACTCTCTTCTACCGCTCTTTAATTGAAATGCAGCACGCTAAATTCAACGATGAAAAAACAGAAAAATTCTCGAAAATATAAATTTTAACTTTATTACCGGTAAAATGGAGTGAAAGACGTATTTGTGAAACTATGAATACATCAAGGCATATGTCAAGGGTAGCTAAGAACTTGATTGAAGAAAAAGGGATACTTTCAACACCTGAATCGAAATTAGGTATATATAATGTAAAATAAATGTTTTAAATACCACTGAAGACTTAATTTCTTAACACCTTTTTTTCTATAGGTAGGTTAATTTCGGATCAAGTAAAATTAAAAATTGTGAATTTTTTTATAACGATGATGAGTATAGTGCTCCGATGCCAGGCATGAAAGATTTTGTTTCAATTCGAAATGACGATGGCAATCGAGTATACGTCCAAAAAAGATTCATCCTTTCGAACTTTAAAGAATTACACCAATGTTTTCGTGAAATATACCCTGCAGAGTTCTCATTTGAAAAGCGTTGTACGCGGCGTAACAAGCTGAACCTCATACGTATGTAAAGTATGAAGACATAACAAAATAACGGAATTAAACACACAACTATTTATATGAGTATGAATAAACTTATCTACAGATTTTGCAACAATCCCAAACAAATCAACTTGAAGTTACCAAGTGATATTCATCAAAAAATTAGGTGTTGGTAAAGTGAGAAAAAAAAAAAGCTGTTCAGATCAATATCACTGCAGGTGATACCGTGGTGTGGTTAATTAAGAACTTTGTAGAAGGTGTAGGGAAGTAGAACATAGCAGCAAGTCTGATGATTCGTGAAGGAACATGAAACTTTATTTGTAATAATATCTCAGAGCAATCTATAAGGGATCGACATACCTTAAATAAAAATTGAAATAATTATATTTAAAATTCGTTCAGACATACATCGTTTGACTAATTTCCTACAATAATCTTTAAAAACCAAGGCCCAATTGAAATATATATTTTCAATGTGATTTTTAATATCTGGGATACATTAAATTTATTGCGTTTGACACTTTTATAGGACATACCTGGCGACCCCACTTCGTAAATACATATTATTATAGGAAAGCAGTAATACTGGGTAGATCCCTATGTAGCAAGGGCTTTCAACTAGTACTAAAAAGATGTAAAATAGAAAGTAGCTGCAATTAATGTATTATTTGAAATGTAGAGCCCAACCTGCTCATGTGCACATGAGCAGACTGGATTCAGAGCAGGTTTTGGGTCTAATGGCTATCTCATCACTATCAATACTTGTAGAAAAATGTATCGAGTATAACAAACGATTGATTCTTATATTTGTAGATTACGCGAAAGTGTTTGATTCAGTTAACCGTAATAGACTGTTCAAAGCGCTTACTGAATGTAGGGTAAATTCAAGATACATAAATATCCTGACACATATATATAATCGGGAACCTAAAATATTTGGAATGGAGAGAGATGTCCGACAAAGGAATACCATATCCCCAAAATTTTTTGTTACCCTTTTAGAATACATGTTCAAGAAGTTGGACTGGACTGAAATGGGGATCAACATCAATGGTGAAATGCATAATCATCTGAGGTTCGCCAATGATAGTGTTCTGATAACAGATCGTGTAGACTATGCTTATAACGTGATAACTACCCTAAATACAGTATCGTCGCAACAGGCAAGACTGAATATACACTTTGCAATGGCCCAGTTCATTATATATTTCGTATTCAGGTATCTTATCTCAGTCAAAGATAAAGAACTCGAACAAGTCACTGCTTATAAATATTTGGGGCACGAAATTAAGATATGCAGAGACAATCAAACCCATGAATTACACCGAAGAATAAGTCTCTAGTGGGTAGCATTTGGGAAGTTACGTCATATATTTAAATCAAACATCCTGATATCTTAAAAGAAAAACTTTTTATCAGTATGTGCTACCCGTTTTCACATATGGAGCCAATACCCGATCATTACCTAAAAAATCGATAAATTAAATAGGGGTAGCAGAAAGAGCCATAGTATGTTCCATCCTGATTGTATCAGTCATATATAAAATTCCCAGTGCTGTTATAAGATATCGAATAAAAGTAACCGATGCAGTGAACCTGATAATGAGGCTAAAGTGGAACTGGGCAGATCATGTAGCGAGGACTTGGGGGACAATAAATGGATGAAAAGTCGAAACCTCGACAAAAGTGTATAGAAATATAGGGAGCCGCCCCACATGATGGTCTGATGATTTGAAGCGAGCTGCCGGAAACTTGATTCAAGCTGGTTAAGACCGAAGCAACTGAATTATAATGAAGGAAGGCTATGTCCAGCAGTGGACGTTGCACGCTGATGATGACGAGAGCCCAACATTTATTCATATATAGTTCGCGTCTATTTACATATTTTTTTCGTCTTTCTACTGGGATTTAATTTACAATCTCCTTTATTGAAAGTAAGACTTAAAGTTGAAGTTGCATTTTTAGCTTTGACTTAATCTGATTCCATATGAGTCCTTCTTTTTGTAACAATTTATTTTAAATAAAAAACTTTCTTTAATTAAAATAATTAGCGCCAAATCCATTTTACTCTAGTTTCCCTTAGACTAAAATAATTCCTATGTGTCAACAGGTAAACGACGACGGACAGAGAATCTTCCCACACCTTTATAATTAGGTGGACCTATTAATAAACTGGATGAATGAAAATTAAACTGAAATTTATTCAGATGGCTTAACTACCAACTGGATTTAAAATGTGTATAAGAGCATTAGTATTTTTTATTAGTATTTTTTTGAATGCTGTTTTAATTTCCGGTGGGTATTTTGTATAAACCGGAGGAATAAATTGGTATTTATTATAGTTTAGATGTCTTTTTAATTTGAACCATTTACGGCGATTATTTAAAAGTTATAATAAACATTTTTGTAATAAAGGGTTTAATGAATTAGTAAAATAGAAGTATCTAGTCGCTTTAATAGCTATTATAAGTTTAGATACCAACCATATATGTATATATATATATATATATATATATATATATATATATATATATATATATATATATATACTAGCCGGGCCCGCGGCTCCGCTCGCGTGGACTTGATTCACCACTATCGTCACTGCTTATTCCTTAATTTACCCAACGTAATAAAATATCTCCCATTATGTCCCCTTATCTCTCAATATTTCTCCTTATCTCCCATTATCTCTACATAATTTCGATTATCTAGGCTTAACTCTGCTCATTTCCCATTATTTCTCCTTATCTCCAATTATATCTCCTTATCTCCCATTATTTCTCCTTATCTCCCATTATCTCACCTTATCTCCCATTATCCAGGCTTATCTCGACTTATCTCTCAATATTTCTCCTTATCTCCCATTATTTCTCCTTATCTCCCATTATCTCACCATAACTCACATTATCTAGACTTATCTTTGCTTATCTCCCATTATTTCTTCTTATCTCTCATTATTTATATTTATCTCCCATTATCTCACCTTATCTCCCATTATCGAGCCTTATCTCGACTTACCTCCCATTATTTCTCCTTATCTCCCATTATCTAGGCTTATATCGAATTATATAGAACATATGTTTAAATTTATAAAAACACGTAAATCGGATAAGTGGTTCTCAAGTGATAAACGCACTAACGGACAGACACACGGACAGAGAGACGTTGCATTTTATATATATTATATTCTTTGCTACATGATATTGTGCCATATTTAATGCTTTAGGCAGTGTATTGCAAGAGAACGCGCTAGCGGCAAACTTTTCTCCGACTTGATTCACTATTATCGTCACTGCTTATTCCTTATGTCACCTAACGTAATAAAATATATCCTATAACCTGGCCAGAGAACATATGTATGTTTAACAAAAAAGCACGTAAATCAGTGGTTCTCCAGTGATAAGCGCACAAACGGACAGATAGATATACGTTACATTTTATATATATTATAGATGTAATAAAATATACATCTATAACCTGGTCAGAGAACATATGTATGAATTTTAAAAATCACGTAAATCGGATAAGTGGATCTCGAGGGATAAGCGCACTAATGGACAGACAGACAGACAGAGAGTCGTTGCATTTTATATATACTATAGATATAGATTATTATTATTATTATGTAACCTGGCCAAAGAATATATGTATGAATTTAAAAAAAAGACACAAAAATCGGATAAGTGGTTTTCGCGTGATAAACGCACTAATGGACAGACAGACAGACAGAGAGACATTGCATTTTATATATATTATAGATTATAGATATTCTCTGCTACATAATATTGTTGCATATTTAATGGTTTAGGCGGTGTATTGCAAGGCAACGCGCTAGCGGCAAACTTTTTTCTGACATCATTCACTATTTTACGTCACTACTCATTCCTTATGCTACCTATCGTAATAAAATATGTATGTTTTAAAAAAAAAAGTACGTAAATCGTAAATCGGATAAGTGGTTCTCCAGTGATAAGCGCACTAACAGACAGACAGACAGAGAGACGTTGCATTTTATATATATTATAGATATATATGTGACGTTCCACGTTAACCGTGCCACCCATGAGACCAAAATTTGACGTAAGGTAGGTAAATGAGCGGGGGGCTGAAAAAACTTTTATTGATGTGTGGGTTAGATGCAATACTGATGGACAAGAAAAAAGGTGCTTTTTTAAATTTTACTAGAAATATTATTAAAAATTACTTAATTTTGCTCACTCAAGACGCCATATTGGATTTCGTGGGTATAATTTGCCTAGTTGAATTTCGAATTCATAATCAGCGAACCAAAAAAAAACATATTTGTTGGTAAATTTCACATAATTAGGAAACTTTTTTTCATTATTATACTCCATATAATTTGATCAACTGGAATTTGTACACGTTACCGACGCCATTTTCCATCCGCCATACTGAATTTCTCAAAAGGCCCATCGGATTTCAAAAGTACACATCAATA
>CM032453.1:44763834-44853834 GCA_019049505.1 Pachyrhynchus sulphureomaculatus | reverse complement strand
AATCGAACAGAAATATAGGAAAAATTGTTCAAAAGTCGCATGCTACTGTTCAGTACATTGTAATGGGTTTCTATAAAATTCGATCACGCCCCGGTCGTCTCAAGAAACTGACTCCACGTAAAGAGGCTAGCGTTGTTAGACAAATAATTATAGATCCCAAGAAAAGAAGAAGTATCGGAACTATTTTCGAAAGATGTTTGTCCACAAACAGTGAGAAATTGTTTACACCGGGCAGGCTGTAAGGGGTGTGCAGCCAGGAAGAAACCGTTAATTTCGGAAGCTAATCGTAAAAGGCGGTTAGCTTTTGCTAGGGAATACGTTACTAAACCTTCTAAATTTTGGGACTCCGTAATCTTTAGTGAAGAAACTAAAATTAACCTTTTTGCGTCTGATGACAGAACTAAAGTTTAGAGAAAGAAGAATACTGCATTTGATATTAAAAACATTTGTTCCACAGTAAGACAAGGGGGTGACAGTGTTCTGCTTTAGGGATGCATGTCCGCTGGAGGGGCTGGAAATTTACATTTTATTAATGGTACCATGGATCAACATGTTTACCTGAATATTTTGAGAGACAATTTAAGAGAAAGTGTCCAAAAATTAGCACTCGAAAAAAGATACATTTTCCAACAGAACGATGATCTGAAACATACCGTAAACTTGGTGCGAGAATGGAAGATCCATAATGTGCGACAGCAGCTTCATACACCTCCAGAATCACCCGATGTTAACCCCATTGAGCATTTATGGGAGGAACTTAAACGGCTCGTTCGCAAACATAATGTTTCAAATATAGAAGAATTAAAAAACAGAATATTGAACCAACCGCGGCCCCACTAAATATTAGTTTAAACGAAGTAGTTATTTTCCGTTAAACAACGTCAAACTATTATTGGTAATTGTTAAGTGTATGAAGACTTTTTTGACATTAATTTTGTTTACATTTTTATAACAATGGTGTAACTTCTAAGTAAAATATTCCGTAGTTGTTTTTAATACTAATCCTCGTTGGTTAAGTTTCAAATACTAATTTAAACATGTTTTCTCATAGTTGCAATTAATTAGTTAAACATAATAGAAAAATAGCATAGAAAGCAGGTGGTGTATGGAGACTTTTTGGATTCACTGTATATATACATATACACTCCTGGACAAAATTAACGCAACAATACATTAAATCATACAAATCTCTATAATGAATTAATTTTAATAATTTTTTATGAACATTGGTTACACTAAAAGTTAGAAAAAACTTATTCGGATACTTTAAAAGTGAATTAGCTACCAAATTTCTCTATAAGATTCGAATTAAAATTATTCAATCAAATAACAAAATCGTTGAAATTATGTAATAATGAAAAAAATAAACTGGGACACTAGTAGCAAAATTAATGCTGTAGTAGCGTTTGTTGCCTCCTCTACTTCGGATGACAGCGTTTATGCGCCTGGGCATGCTTCTAATTAAATTTTGGATAAAATCTTGAGGAATTTGCTCCCATTCTGTGATAACTGCATTTTCAACTATCCTCAGGTTTCTAGGTGCAGGTATATGACGTTTCGCATTTTTCTTAAGGTGATCCCATACATGTTCTATCGGATTCAGATCCAGGCTTTTTTTGCCATTGCATAATCGGTATATCAACTTGATTAAGATAATCGAGTACCTCCCTAGCCACGTGAGGTCGAGCGTTGTCTTGCATTAAACAGGAAATTGAGCCCCACAAAATGACCGAAAGGCATCACATGTTCTATTACAATATTCTCAAGATAGTAGTCAGCATTCATGGATCTCGTCAGAACATAACAGAGCCACCGCCGAATGGAATCCTTGCAGAGATATTGCAAGGAGGAAACCTCTCCTGGTCTTCGCCATACTCGCTCACGACCATCTGGATATTTTAGACTAACCCTAGTTTCATTTGTGAAGAAAACTTGTTTCCAATCATCCACAGACCAGTTTTCGTGATTTCGAGCAAAAAACGTAACCTGGCAACTCTGTTCTCTCTAGTAAGCAAGGGCGCAGTGGCTGGTCTCCTACTGTTTAGTCCAGCTTCATTTAACCGTCTTCTAACTGTTTTAGAAGAAATTGTGACATTGCGAACAGCTTCGAGTTCGTTTCTTATTATAGAACTAGTGACAGTCCTGTTTCTTAAAGGATATTGTCTTATAAAACGTTCATCTAGGTCGCTAGTGCATCGTTTTCGCCCTTGCCCTAGCCTTCTAGAATAAGTTCCTACTTCATTCAAGCATCTTACCATACGACTTATTGTGGAACGATGTTTGCCTAACAAATTGGCAACATAACTCTGACAATATCCCTCGTCCAATAAAACTGAGGCTCGCACTACCTCGTGTCCAGTTAAATTCCTTGTTCGATTCATTTATCTAATTCTTTGGGGTCAAAAATAAAACAGTCTACCACAAAAACGTATTACTTTGAAAAAGGGAACAATTTATAAGCTTACTTTTAAAGAAAATCTATCGCATTATTACAGAAAATTGTTTATCTTCTAAAAAATTCTTTAAAACTGTAAATCTAAACGAATTGTTTTGATTTCTGTCATGAACAACGAAACAAAATATGCATAGCCTACTATTCAAACACTCGATAAACTTTAAAACTGACATAAGAAACAGATAAATTAATTTTCAGATTGTTGCGTTAATTTTGTCCAGGAGTTATATATATATATATATATATATATATATATATATATATATATATATATATATATATATATATATATACCAGGTGTACAAGTATGAAATGAGGATTTCAGACAACAGATGATGCACCAATGTAGTTTGTGTTATAAAGATTTGACACTGCGCATAGTGTTGTGTTGTGTTCAATATGTCAAAATTTATACCGAACAAAGAGCATTCGAGGACAGCATTAATTTTTTGTTTTCATTTGAATCATACCGACTACTTCGAGAAGCTTATGGTGAACATCCTCCATCGCAAGATACGTGCGAACGATGGTTTCGGCGTTTCCAAATTGGTAACTTCGATGTTGCAGACAAGGAACGTGGAAAACCGCCAAAAAAATACGAAGATGTGGAATTGCAAGCACTGTTGGACGAAGATGATTCGCAAACACACAAAAACAACTCGCCGAGCAATTGGGCATTAGTTTCCAATCTGCTACGAGAGATGGGAAAGATTCAGAAGACCGGTAGATGAGTTGAACGACGGGCAAATGGAAAAGCGCAAAAACACGTGTGACATTTTGCTCGCTCGGTACCAAAGGAAG
Organism: Pachyrhynchus sulphureomaculatus; assembly: GCA_019049505.1. Classification (NCBI taxonomy): domain Eukaryota; kingdom Metazoa; phylum Arthropoda; class Insecta; order Coleoptera; family Curculionidae; genus Pachyrhynchus; species Pachyrhynchus sulphureomaculatus. The sequence goes on along the minus strand of CM032453.1, from coordinate 44,850,578 downwards.
TCGTTTTTGCATCGTATAGTTACATGGGATGAAAAGTGAATTTCTTTTGAGGATCCCAAGCGCAAAAAATCATGGGTATACCCAGGCGCACTATTCACATCAACCGCAAGACCGAATCACTTTGGCAGAAAGTCGATGCTCTGTGTTTGGTGGGATTGGAGGGGCGTAGTCTACCATGAGCTGTTAAAACCTAGGGAAACGGTTAATACTAAACGTTATCAACAACAATTGACTGATTTGAACTGTTCGCTGCTTAAAAAAAGGCCAGAATACCGAAAGAGGCAACACGAGTCATTTTTCTTCATGACAATGCTCCATCACATACGGGGGAAAAACCAGTTCACGACACGTTGGAAGCGCTCAGCTGGGACGTTCTAACCCATGCGGCTTACTCACCAGACTTGGCTCCTTCTGATTACCACTTGTTTGCATCGATAGGTCACGCACTTGCTGAGCAGCGCTTTGGTTCGTACGAAGACGTGAAAAAATGGCTCGATGAATGGTTCGCAGTAAAAGGGGAAGATTTTTACTGGCGTGGTATTCACAAATTGCCCGAAAGATGGGAAAAATGTATAACCAGCGATGGAGCATACTTAGAATAAAGAACTTTTTACCATTCTTCCGAATTTAACATGTTTTTTAGCAAAAAAATCCACATTTCATACTTGTACACCTGGTATATATATATATATATATATATATATATATATATATATATATATATATATATATATACATATGTACATATATATATATATATATATATATATATATATATATATATATATATATATATATATATACATATGTACATATGTACGAGCTGGCCTTCTAAACAGTTCCTCACTCACCCTGTTCCCCAGATGTTTCCCCAAGTAATTTTTTTTCCTTACCTCAAAGATTGGCTTGGAGGAAAAAATTTTCGTCGAATGGAGAAGTTATCTCTAAGCGAGTATTATGCCTATGCCGTAGTAGTATTAGGATCTCGCTAGAGCTCAATAGAGATTATGTTGAGAAATAAATTTTTGTTCATGCATGCTGTAGCTGCGAAATTTGTGCCTCGAGTGTTTACTGAAACACTCAGAGAGAAAAACCGTGTTACGAGCTGTCAGATCCAGCAAGCGACGGTAAAAACTTAAAAAAAAATCCATTGTAATTGGAGGTGAAATATGGATTTATAATTATGACGTAGAAACTAGTTGTATTATCAGTGTTGAGGATCGCTCTGACCGAAGAAAGCACAAACATTTCGATACAGCATGCAGGCGATAGTGGTATTCTTTAATGGAAAGGTGTTTTCCTCTATGAATACAGTCTACGTGGCCAGACAGCAAGAAATGAGTATTACATAACAATTCTGAAGCATTTGCGTGAAAAAGCACACCGTAAAAAATAAAGATAAAGGAAAATTCAATCAGAGAATTGTTTACAATTCTAAAAGAACCGTTGTAAAGTTGGAAAAAATCAGTAAAATCAGTATATCAGTCCGGTCGTTTTGTGATTACATCTTGTACATGATTATCATAAAAATTCTCTGTATTACTCAACTTCTATTTTTATAATCTTGTAAACTTCCTTCTTTTGTTAACCTTAACCTTATAATAATATAAAGATTTTATTGTAGCCATTTCGATAGGCAATAAACCGTTTAAAAAATAAAATAATTAAATTAAATTGCTTAACAGTACTACGAAGAGAACAGGATATTAGCATTACATACATTTAAATACTAATAATAGTTTGTAAAACAGAAAGTAATAGCTCGTAATTTTCTTACAATAATAATTTTATAATGAGCAAAAAGTTGCGAATACATAGTTAAGTTTAGTAACTACAATGTATACTACAGTATGAAATAGAACACAGAAAATACACCAATGTGGTTGTCATCAAAAAATATATGTGGGTTTTGTCAATGTGGCTTCTATATTTTTAACTACTTTCTTTTATGATACAGGCTATTTTTTTAATTGGGACATTATATGAGGGCGATATTTTAAATTTTTACAAAAGACCACTAGATGGCGCTATTGAGATGTGACATTACCATTTTTGCAAAATTTGAGATTTGTTATTATTAAAACGGTGGCAGCTCAAAATTTGGCCAAGTAGTTTGTTTACAGTGAGCGTTAAAAAAAAACAATTTTGTAAACAAATGGAAAATTCACGTGAAGGTTTTCGTTGGATCATTGTTTATGATTTTAATAAAGGCCTAACTTAACAACAATTCACCTCGTTAAACTTTTGGTAAAGAATCACTATCAGAAAAGGCTGCCTACAATTGGCAGAATTTCATTATGGCCGTGCGTGAAGGTCGACTGAAATCAGTTGTTGTTCCAAAAAGATCAGTGCTGTACACAATATGTTTGAAGAGGGTCGGCATGTGTCTTACCGTGAGATGGAGGCATCCTTAGGCATGTCGAAGACTGCAGTACATTCGATTTTGCATAAACAGTAAAAAGATTTGTTTCCGATAGATTCCGCATAATTTAACCGAAACTCAAAAACAGGCTCGTGTCAATTGGTATAAGGAAATGCTCAAAAAATTCGACCGAGGACATACAAAATCTGTGTACAACATCGTAACAGGAGACGAAACTTGGATATATTCGTACGAGTCAGAAACTAAGCAACAATGAACTGTTTGGGGCTCCAAGATGAACCGAATCCAACAAAAGTGGTTCGTTCGCGAAGCACTTTCAAGAAAATGATCACTTATTTCTTTGGTCATACTGGACCTGTTGCAACCATTGCTTTGGAAGATCGATTTCTTGTTGTTTCCGGATGTCATAAAAAATGTGTAGAAAACGATTTTTATCACCCCAAGAAGCTGGTGAATCCTTCCAAAAGGAAAAAAATGTTTCGAGAATTGGTTCGAACGCTTGCAGAAGTGTATAAATCTTAAGGGAGAATATTTTGAGAAACAATAAAACGATGTGTACCAAAATTTTTTTTTCTTTCATTGTTTTTGTAAAAACTTAAAAGATAACCCTTACTTTTCTCCTAAATATGATATAAAATAAAACCGGTCAAGTGCAAGTTGAACTTGCACAATTAGTGTTCCGTACGTTGATTGTTTTTGAAATAAAAAATTTTGTTAGGGTGGTATAAAATGATCAGTGACTTCACAAAACACACCCCCAAATGAGTTTTCAACAAAGTTTGTTTCCAATCTTTACTGAAAACTGGTGATCTTGAAATTTTGGTTTTTTATATACCAGATAAATTATTAAAGGTAATGATAATTTTCGTTCATCTATACCCCGTGGAGAATATTCCAGAATTTTTTTCAAAATTTCTTGATCAGTACTTTTCGAGATAAGGTAGGGGACAGCGATTTTTCACAATTTTTTAAAAGTAATACGAAGAAAAGTGTGAGCAAGTATTACATTATATATATATTTTTTACTCGTGTTTTCACAAGCTTTCATTTGACACCACACTCGATGACCTAGTAAAAAAATTTTTTTTTCACTTCCGATTTTACCCCTCAAAACGAATCCCCTTAAGTCAAAATTTATGTTACGGTGATATAAAATGATCAATGACTTCACAAAACACACCCCAAATAAGTTTTCAACAAAGTTTATTTCCAATCTTTATTGAAAATTGATGATCTTGAAATTTCTGTTTTTTTTTATATACCAGATAAATTATTAAAGGTAATGCACTCGTGATAATTTTCATTCAATCTACACCCCGTGGAGAATATTCCAGAATTTTTTCAAAATTTTTTGATAAGTACTTTCCGAGATAAGGCGGGTGGACAGCGATTTTTCGCGATTTTTTAAAAATAATACAAAGAAAAGTGCGTGGAAGTATTACATTATATAATATATTTTTTACTCGTGTTTTCACAGGCTTTCATTTGACACCACACTCGATTACCTAGTAAAAAAATTTTTTTTTGACTTCCGATTTCACCCCCCAAAACTAACCCCTTAAGTCAAAATTTAACTTTCAAAACTACATGGCTCTGATGAGGCCATCAATTCCTATATTACTACCAAATTTCAACTTCCTATGACAAATAGGATGATGATAAAAAAAATGAAATTTACGATAGTAGATTGATTATTTTGGTAAATTTCTACGAAATGGCGGGAATTTTTGCAAAGTGATATGACTGTTGGTAAGCGTAATTCTTGTAACGGTTGTGTTTAAAAATTTTAAGCAGATGCAATGCGCGGTTATTTGTTATAGCTATCGTAAGTGATCGGCGTTACACGTTTCGTAGAAATGGATAAAGTCGAATATCATGTAGAGACAAAACATTTTTATTTAAAAAAGTGGACCGCGGCCCAGCTAGAAACTCAACTGATTCAGGGTGACTCTGCACCAAAACTCAAGATCATTAATTACTGGATAAATGTATTTAAACGTGGCTATACTAGCACTGCATATCCTGCATGTTCAGGACGCCCAATTGAGGTTTCATCTGCAGAAATGGTCGATCAAATTAATGGTATCATGATTGAAGATCGTCTCAATAAACTGTGTGAGATTGCTGAGGCATCTCATATGATAATCCGAAGAACTTTTGGCAGCGTTTTGTGATTGTAGATGAAACGAGGATTCAGCATTACACCTCAGAAGCAAAACGACTGTCAGAAGTGAAGTGAAGAGAAAAGTGATGGCAACTGTTTTTTGAGTATCACCGGGTATCATCATGATTGAATATTAGGAACAGGGTAAAACAGTGACTAGCTCTTATTATGCAACGTTATTAGACCATTTGCATGGCAAGTTCAAGGAGAAGAGGTAATCTGTGCTGTAAAAAAGAGTATTATGCACAGTTAGCAAAGCATTGAATGAATTAGATCCTTCATAAAAAAATATCATTGAGGATGATATCCTTACCGATAACCACAAACATAAATAGTACAACAATCCAGTACAAGAATCCAGATCAACTCAGTGAAGACACAAGCTATCATGTTTACCAAGTCTTACCGCGCCATGCCGGCAAGCCTCACAAGCATCAAGTATCTGGGTTTCCAATACGACAAGCGGCTAGTATGGATGGACCTGTTAAGAAAGCCAACCACTCGTAGCCACCCCTCAAGTCCAGTAAATTGTCAACTTGCAACATGTTGTAAATTTACAAGATGATCATCCGAGACGGATGACCAGCATGGTGTCATACGTTACGTACACATAGATTCACCCGCCAGACCGTCAAAAACAAGGTCCTCCGCATCATCGCCAAAGCCTCATGGTTCATACGCCCAGGATTCCAGAGACCTCCAGATGCTGACAAATGATTGATGACCCCGATTCTATTATATGGATTAGAGGCCTGGACTATTAATAAAGTCACTGAAATAATTGGAATGATTTGAGATATAGATTTATCCGCGAATTATGAAAGTATGACATAGGGAATAAGCGAAAACTAAAAATGAAATAAAAACTAGGAAATTAGAATACTTTGGTCACATCAAGTGGGGAGAATGTTGCAATATTTTAGAACTCATAATGGTAGGAAAGATAGAAGATAAAAGATCTACAGGATGGAGACGCACGTCGTGGCTGAAGAACTGAAGAGAATGGTTTGGCTGTACTTCCATAAAACTGTTTAGAGCCGCGGTATCAAAAATTGCGATAATCAGGATGAGAGTCAACCTCCGAAGGGGGACGACACTTTAAATAGAAGAAAACGACATTGCTTGCGTATACAGCGAGGTAATAAAATTAAAATAAACAAATCGTCCATCCATTCATTTTTCTTAATAAATGGTATAAAATCTGGTTAGGTTTATTTTAAGAAATTATTGAACAAGTTAGTGAGTGTGAAATTTTGTAGGAATTCTGAAAATAGAAATAAAATTTTGCGTACTCAATTAAACATTTTCTTTAGTAGCATATATTTGCGAAGAAACCGGCAAAGTGCAAGTGCGCGATTAGTGTTTTGTAGGTTGATTACTTTTAAAATAAAAATGTTTATTATGGAGGCATATGGTAAAATAATCAATGACTTGATAAAACACACCCAAATGAGTTTCCAATAAAGTTTTTTTCCGATCTTCACTGAAAACTGATGACTTGAATTTTTTTTTTTGTATACCCGATAAATAAATTAAAGGTAATGCACTAGTGATAATTTTCGTTCAATTTACACCCTATGGAGAATATTCTAGAATTTTGTTAAAATTTTTTGATCAGTACTTTTCGAGATAAGGGAGAGGACAGCGAATTTTCGCAACTTTTTAAAAATAAGGCAAAGAAAAGTGTGCGCAAGTATTACATCATATATATTTTTGAACTCGCGTTTTTAGAAGCTTTCATTTGACATCCCACTCGGTGACCTGGAAAAAGAAATTTTTTTTCAGTTTTAAAACTACACCGCTCTGACAAGGCCTATATTAGTGCCAAATTTCAACTTTCTATGTCAAATAGTTTCGGAGAAAATCGGGTGTAACAGACAGACAGACGGACAGACACCAAAGTGATCTTATAAGTGTTCCGTACGGAACACTAACAAAAAAGAATGTATTTCTTTTTTTTGTTAAATTCAGTATAATTACAAATATTTTTTAAATATACACCACCTACAACTAAAGAACTTGTTTAAATAAGTTTTTTCTCTACCTAAAATACTTTATCCAGATATCAGAAAGAATTTTCATAAACATATTTCAGTCGCCACATTTTCAAAAACAAAATTTTTAAGAGAGAATCTTTCAAAAAAATGAAACATCATTCTTGAACCAACTTTTATTTTAAACTTTTAAACGACAGACAGAGGCTAGCTCAGGCAAGTACAAATTAAACTAATAAATTAATTTAGTCGTCTGCAGAAATTTGTATCTAGAACCTATGTAGTCTATATACGAGGCTGGTTTGAAAAGTCCGTGCAAAAATAAAAACTACTTATGTGTTTGGGGTAAACCTTTTTTATTTTTCGACATAGTCTCCTTTTAGGCTTATACACTTCGTCCAACGATGTTCTAGTTTGTTGTCCCTTCCGAATAATAGGATTTGTCCAAGACTGCAAAATATCCATTAGTGTCTGCAATCACCTCCTCGTTTGAATAAAATCTTTGTCCCGCCAGCCATTTCTTCAAATTGGGGAACAAATAGTAGTCCGAGGGAGCCAACTCTGGAGAATAAGGGGGATGTGAAACGAGTTGGAATCCTATTTCCATTAATTTTGCGACAACTGCTGAGGTGTGTGCTGGTGCGTTGTCGTGATGGAAAAGGACTTTCTTGTGGGCCAATCGCGGGCGTTTTTCTTGCAGCTCGGTTTTCAAACGGTCCAATAACGATGAATAATATTCGCCTGTAATAGTTTTACCCTTTCCAGATACTCGATGAAGATTATCCCTTGCGAATCCCAAAAGACAGTCGCCATAACCTTTCCGGCCGAAGGAACGGTCTTCGCCTTTTTTGGTGCAAATTTCCTCTTGGTAACCCATTGTTTAGATTGTTGTTTGGTCTCAGGAGTATAGTAATATATCCATGTTTCATCCACAGTGACGAAACGACGCTTAAAGTCCTCCGGATTCTTCTGGAACAGCTGCAAACCATCCTTGCAACACTTCACACGATTCCGTTTTTGGTCAAGCGTGAGCAATCGCGGCACCCATCTTGCGGATAGCTTTCTCATGTCCAAATGTTTATGCAAAATAGTATGTACCCATTCAGTCGAGATGCCCACAGCACTAGCAATCTCACGCACCTTAACTCTTCTGTCACCCATCACCATATCATGGATTTGATCAATGATTTCTGGAGTCGTAACCTCCACAGGCCGTCCAGAACGTTCAGCGTCACTTGTGCCCATATGGCCAGTCCGTAAATTTTGAAACCACTTACAAACTATTCTAATCGAAGGTGCAGAGTCACCATAATATTTATCAAGCTTCTCTTTAGTCTCCTGAGGCGTTTTGCCTTTCATAAAGTAATGTAATCACCACACGAAATTCTTTTTCGTCCATTTCTTGAAAATCACTCGACTTCCTGGATTCACACGAATGCCAAACACAAAGAAATAGACCAATATGGCTGAAACTTGGTGTGCGTTCGTTCAAGAGATGCTACTAACTAAACATGACCTCGATACGCGCCGGTGGTGCCATCTCTCGGACTTTGCACGGACTGTTCAAACCAGCCTCGTACAATACATTCTGTTGTTTGATAATATCATTAGTTTGTTAGTTATTTGATCCACCTAGGGTCATTTCAATAGTCTTCTTAGAATCCACATCTTAAATACCTCTTTTGTCTCAAGGAAATTTTCCAGGCCTCTGCTCAAAGAGTAATATTAGCCAGATTTCAAATTCGATTACTCGATGTCTAAAGTTGAAGAATAGTTCCTGAACAGGCCGGTAGGCATTGAACTTATCAAAAGCGCTTTAATCACTTGTCACTGTTCCAGCTGTCGTGTGCCCTGGTATTTAAATTTATTTCTTCTTTCAATATGATCGTTATATATGAGCAGTTGTGTGTTATCATAAGTTTGACCTATTATTAGTTTCATTTTGCTTACTTGTACTGAGGCCATATTCGGTTTCCATTCTGCATGTTAATTATAATTTCTTATAAGCCCTGGATATTCTTAGCCACTATTGCTGTATCATCTGCATACCATAGGTTATCGATGGGAAAGCCATTAACTTTTATTCCTTTTGCTTCTTTTCAAAGCCAGCTGATATATCGTCTCGACATACATATGGACCAAAAACGCTTATAAAAATGAATAGAAAATCGGGTGTGACGGACGGACAGATAGTGATCTTATAAGTGCTTCCGTACGGAATACTAAAAATTACCATTCATTGTCGTGTTTGACCATTGTTTAAAGTGTAAAAGTACTCTCACAATGGGTTTGAGGTAATATTAACTTTCAATTTAAGACAGTTAGCAAGGATTTACCTTCTATGAGTAACCGTGGTCACAGTGAACAGCTCGTTGTGAAATAGGGTATAAATTAAAAAAAAAGCTATAAATTAAGCTGTCGGCGCTTTGTATACACATTTTAACATAAATAATAGCTTGTGAAACAGAAAGTATAGTTTATAATTTTAAAGAATTTTATAATTAGTTAAAAGTAGAAACTACTTTGTGTGCTTCTGGTTTCTGATTTTTGTAAATTATGTTATAGTTATGATAATTATTCATATATAAAAAAATATATATCGCTTATAGTAAATTACTATTACTATTTTTCATGGAAAACTATGTTAACAATAACTTGCCAAGCTTTATAGAAAAAATAAGTTTAATTAGATGTTTTATATAAATTAATTAAATATTTATGAACAAAAAAGATATAATAACAAACAAATAAATTATAAAATTAAAATTAGTTCATAAAATCATTTTTTTTTGGTTAAACAATTCGCAATTTTTAGGTGAGTAAAAATATTCTAGTTCATAAAAATTATCTATTTTAACTAATTTTCAACGAGGAATGTTGTTAAAATTGTGAATTTTCATTGATTTCAACGAAAAATATTCCAAAAGGTTATTTATTTATTTATTTATTTACCGTTACAAGCCCAACAAAATAATTAATTAATAGGGCCGATCATACAATCATTAAACAATACTAATACATATCACAAAATTGCTTAATTATACAAACAATAAACAAACTACACATATGCTTACAGCTATTAAAACAAGTTTAAACAGATAGAGAAGAATTCCCTCTGAGACATGGACAGATCACATGCTCTAGATACCTTATTATAAGCAGCGCATATCTTATAAACGGGTGAAGTATACAATACATTTGTGTGAACAGTAGGAAGATAGAAGAAGTTTCCAGTCCGATGAGCTAGTCGGGGCACAACAAAATTCAGTTCCTCCAGCAACAGTGGACATTGAATCACACCATTTACAAGTTTATACAGAAACATCACCATACCCATATTTCTACGTTTCTCTAAAGTCATATAAGTAAATCTCTCTAACAAAATATCATTCTCTATACCTATACCTACCGGTGGATATACCCCATCAACTTTCCTAGCCAAAAACTTTAAAAACCTCCTCTGAACCCTTTCCAAAGCCACAACCACCTATTATACAATGGTGCCGAGATAATAGACCCATACTCAAGCCTACTTCTGACCAATGTATTGTACAATGTTGAAAAGGTTTCAATATTTTGAAAAGACCCACCATTTCTAATTATGAACCCCATCATTTTTATCGCTTCTGAAAACACCTTGCCAATATGTTGATTGAAGGTTACCCTAGAGTCCAGAACAATGCTCAGGTCTTTGGCTGTCTCCACTCTCTGCAACTCTATATTACCTATACTATAATTATAGTTTACTGGAGATACTTAACGGCTCACCGTCATTACAGAACATTTGTTTGCATTTAGCAATATCCCATTGTTGTCACACCACTCCCGCACTGCCTCATAATGTATTAGAGGAATTCGGTTATTGTTCCACTAGAAAAAGATGACATCCGTTGATCTCTTGTCTTATTTGTTATTTTAAAATAGTTCACTTTTGATTCTTTAAACTTTTTTCTCGCGTAAAAATAACCAAATGTTGTAAAATTTTGTAAAAATGTATTTAACCTGCATGATTTGCTAGTGATATGTTTTTGAACTTTAATGTTTTATAATTTTATTAGTCCTTAACAAAAAATTAACTGACTGTTTCATTTAATTTACAGAAAGAATATTTAAGAGCGCCCTATTCGTAACATATTTTGTTTCAAAGTACATCACTGAAAAGTTTTACGGCGACAAATTTTGTAAAGGAAATTTTTTTTAGCAGCTGTACTCTCTTGTTATTTACGACATAGTACTAAAAATCGTAGGGAACTATTAATATCAGAATTTAATCAATAAAAAAAAAGTATTACTTTTTAATCTTTGGATAAAAAAATATAATATATCTAAGTCGCTCTTGACACTTCTATTACGAGGGCCACCTTTTAAGATTTTACAAACGACAACTAGATGGCACTATTGAGATGTGACATTAGCATTGTTGTAAAATTTGACATTTGTTATTGTTAAAACAGTGGCAACTCAGAAATTGGCTGAGTAGTTTGTTAACATTGAGCGTTTAAAAAAAAACAGTTTTGTGGAGAAGGTTTATGCTAGAAGACTTTTTACGATTTTAGTAAAGGCCTAACTCAACAACAATGCCTCAAATCGCTTCGTTTAACTTTTGGTAATGAATCACAATCAGAAAAGACTATTTACAATTAGTTTGCAGAATTTCGTCATTGTCGTGCTTCAGTCCGCGAAGAGTTTCATGAAGGTCGACAAAAATCGGTTGTTGTTCCAAAAAACATCGATGCTGTGCGGAACATATTTGAAGAGGATCGACATTTGACTTACCGTGAGATATAGGTACTCTTAGGCAAATCGAAGAGTGCAATACATTCGATTTTGCATGAACATTTAGCTGTGAAAAAAAGATCAGTTGCCGATGGATTTCGCATAATTTGACCGTAACTCAAAAATAGGCTTGTGTCAATTGATGTAAGGAAATGCTCAAAAAATTCGAACGAAGACGTGCAAAATCCGTATATAACATCGTAACAGGAGACGAAACTTGGATATATTCGTATGATCCGGAGACTAAGCAACAGTCAAACTGTTTGGGTATTCCAAGATCAACCGAATCGAACAAAACTGGTTCGTTTGCGAAGAACTTACTAGAAAATGATCGCTTGTTTCTTTGGTTATACTGGACATGTTGTAACCATTGCTTTAGAGCAGCGGTCGGCAAGCCGCGGACTATTTTGTAACTAAAGATCTTATCATTCGGAATTATTTTAATTTCGCGCCAAAACTGATGAAAATTATGACGTTTTAGATACTGCGCTGCTACTAATATTTGTTCGCGGAATTGATGATAACTTTAATGTTTTTGAGGAGCGTTTTGCTTCAAAGTTCTTGCACGGAAAGAAGTAATGGACATCGTGATATCCACTGTAAACTACATCAGAAAAAATGGGTTGACGCATTGCCAATTTCAACACTTTCTGTCAGATACGGAAGCAGATCACCAAGACGTCCTGTATTATTCTGAAGTGAGATGGTTAAGTAGAGGTGCAGTACTGAAAAGATTTTTTGACCTCAGAAAAGAAATCAACACTTTTATGATCGAAAAAGGCAAATCTGTTCCAGAACTTACAGATCCTCAATGGTTAATATACCTTGGATTTTTCACAGATTTAACTAGTTAGTTAAATATGCTGAATATGAAATAAAAAACAAGCTCTTCATAAAAAATATTGACGAGAAAAAGCTGGACCATTTCCTGAATTGTAAAAAAGCTGTCGAGGAAGATGGAATAAATTTTCATTGAAAAAATGATAAAATAAAATGCATTTTAATGCAGCTAAAAAATCAGTTCAACGACAGATTTTGTGACTTCGAGAAGGTTTCTGGCAAACTGAAGATTTTTGCAAACCCTTTTTCATGTGGTATCGAGGACGTACCGAGTATTTTACAAACAAATGTGATTGATCTTCAATCTAATGACACTCTCAAAAGCTCCTTCTATGAAATAGCAATTAATTACAATTTTTGGCAGCACTTACTTATGCGAACAAACTTTTGCATTTACAGAAAAAATAAATATTGTTCTCGCCTCATAGATGAGCATTTGAGTGTCATTCTACGAATTTCTACGACAGACATGAAACAAACATTCTATAAATAGCCAGTCATACAGCCTCAAAAATCACATTAAATTTTGATTCGACTCGCATGTATAGTTATTTCGAAGTTCTCGTTTAATTTGTCTGTTTTTTTCTCATTTCCTTTTTATCACTGTTTCTACTTATTATTAAAATTTAATTAAAATGATGATGAATAAAATGTAAAAGTAAATATTTGAGTCTTTGCATTTTTAAAATCATCGACATTAACAAAACCTATTAACAAAATTATGAACGCGGCCCGCCTTTACTTCATTTTGCCTGCTAAAAGGTTGCCGACCGCTGCTATAGAGGATCGAAGAATAGTTAGTGCTGAATGATATACAACAATGTGTTTGCCAGAAGTCATCGATGAAATCAGGAAAAACAACCGAAAACGTCACATCATTCTTGATCATACCAATGCCAGATCTAACACAGCACGTCAAAAAATTGATTATTTGACGGAAAAAACATCGAATTAATGTCCCATTATCCGTATTTACCTGTTTTATAGTCTAATGACTTTTTTATTCTCGAATGTCAAAAAATTCATTTTCACCGCCTCAAGAAGCTGTTGAATCCTTCCGAAACCATGTTTTTGAGGTATCAACTTCAGAGTAGAAAAAATGTTTCGAGAATTGGTTCGAACGCATGTAAAAGTATATAAATCAAAGGCGAATATTTTAAGAAACAATTTGTACCAAACATTTTTTTTCTTTCATTATTTTTGTAAAAACTTAAAAGATAGCCCTCGTAAGACCTTACAATATTCACATAAGTCCAATTGTCCAAGAATTCCGTACATTTAATATTTAATATCCATTATTTGGTTCGATCTCACAGTAATGGCGATATTTATTTGATTATAATAAATATTAAAACCTAAATGATGATAGTAGCAACGTGACGTGGCGTGGGATGTGATGATATTTTATTAATTTTTCAGCTTTAGAAAATAATTTTATTATTTCATATTGCTCGCTCAATTTTTTTTTCGAGATGGGAAAAAAAAGAAAAATGGCGTGCTTTGTAAGTGAGAAGAGAATGAAGAACTTATGTCACACGAAAGACCAAAGAGACGGAATAATATTTGAATATTTAATGAAACTTAGAAATAAATCATAAAAAGCCAGTGAACGAAAGAAATTTGCTGGTATCTCTTGTGAGCATAAGATTAATGTTCACTCTAGATAGGTGATTTATAAAATATCCAACAACTTTCCAAAAAAGGATGTAAAGGAAGAAGTTACAAATGGCTAAAATGAAGATATTGTGTTGGATATGTGGGGCAACGAGTAGGGATAGGAGAAGAAAAGAACTAAGGTTGCAAAGATATCCTAATAGATAGAGAAAAGGCTGCTGCAAAAGTAACAAAAGTAAAGAAAGACCAACAAGGAGGGGCAAGTATGATGCGTTAGGAATAATCTCTCAGAGCATGCTTTAATAGGAAAGGATGCTCAAAGCAATTTATAAAAAATAAGATAGCAAAAGAGGCAAACTGAAATTGTAAAACTCTTCAATAGTCCAATAAGATACAACTTAATAGAATAAAGAGGAATATAACAAAAATAGATAGATAGAGAGTTTAGTGTAAAAAACTTTATGGGAAAATTAATAAGAAGCTGACAAATGCAAGAAGAATGGAAGAAACATGTTATCAATTATTTACAAAATGGAAAAACCATAAAGCTTCAAGCGCATGGATGTAACGCAACCAGAACCTATACCTACCTACATGGGCAAAGACCAACAACGTACAGATGTTTTTACAGATGGATTTAAGGTCAATCAGGTGGTGGAGAAATTGTAGAAGAGTTACACGAAAAGAAAAGACACACTTTTTGAGGCAGGACGCATCAAAAAACTTATAAAATGTTGCGACATTGGCTTTTAAGAAAAAGGTTTTTTGTAGCAATAAATTCTATTTGGCTGCTGTCATCCCAATACAGAATTTCTTGGAATGGTCTGCGCATATTTACGTCGGCCGGAAGTGTGCGAGTGTCTAAGGAAAAAAAGACATTTAAGCTTACTCTAAGACACCTAATAACCTTCTGCCTTATTGTCACTATTAATAGGTGGAATTTTTTTGTCTATTGACACCTACAAGACTCTAAAAGTACTATTGGTTGTTCCGATAAAATCATTCATAGGATAGTATTTTCACTGATGGGTTTTTGTGAATATGTAAAGGCGAAAAATTGCGATAACTATCTCCTACAACTAAAGGCGTCGGGTTGCCTTAATATCCAGAATATCTCTTTATGGAATACCAAGAATTAGATCAAATATAGGGGATTCTTTTAAATCACACAATAGGCTTTGTGATCACCAGATACAAACAAGTTTTTAATTATCCTGTATTGAATTTTAAGCTAACAAAATTTAAATAAAACGTTTCCATTGCGTAAAATAAATGAAAAAATACTAAAATAAATTTTATTCTGTTTACAAGTACTTAAAATGGACCATTTTTAAATCATCTTCGGTTTATTATTTTTGGTTTATCCTCTTTACAATTCATTGGAATCGTTTCACTTCAAAGTTGTTTTTAAATTTCTTTCATTCATACGTATTGCTTACTTTCCCAACAAAGCTTCTTTTATCTTCTCGTAGAGATTTGTTTTTCATTTGTATTGTTTGCTGTGCCAGGACTGGCGTTAGCGGTTGGCGGATGTTGTCGCGAAGAGAGTAAAATAATACGTACTGATAATGAATTTGAAATGAATTTAACTCCTTTTTCTCTTTTATGAGATTTGAATGTCTATTCAAGATGGCTATTCACACTAAAATATTGTTGCTTATTAATTGTCACAACCAGATCACTATTTTTGTGTTATTCCACAACTACTCTAACTCTGATATATAGTTTCGCAGTATTACGGCTCATCAGTAGCGCTAGGACCGATAAACAAGAAAACAGAACTTCGAGTACTTGTTCCCGTACTGGCGGGACATCGCATGCATATCTGCCCTTAATCGGAGGCGGCCCACAGTTACAAGCCGACAGAAGAACGGCCAGCAGATTGCCAACCTTCACAGCAGACTGCGCGATTCAACGAGAGTTCCAACTCATGCATAAGTGGTTCATTATAAAATCACTGAAAATGGACACAGTCCATATTTCAGCAGTCTACTCTCATTTGTCAATCTATCCTGAGACGCGTCTCGTCCTAACACGGCTCATCAATCGAGCTAGGATCGGGAAAAAAGAGAAGAGAATTTCGAGTACTTATTCCTTTATTGGAGTAACATCGTAGTAAGATAAATTGTACCAAAAATTGAAACGCATACCTTCTCTTAACCGAAGGCCGTCTAGCTTTGCTCTCCTGGTGATTTCGTCTGAGTGTAGGTGAAAAGTGTTGATGATAACTCACTTTCTCGCCCGATTACTCTTCTGCTTCCAATTTCATCAGTAAGGGTTTCTTCTATTCTTACAATTTCTTGTGATTAAACCTGTTAATCGGGAGTTCAAAATCTGACGTTGAGATCAAGCATTTTTACTGTTTGAGATTAGAAGCCTCAATGAATCCGGTCAGATATAAATAAGTACAGTCTGTCAAGTAAGAACATATCCTTGATAATTCATTTTTAATAGATGCGATTATAGCGATTCAAAAAAAAAAAAAAATCGGTAGAGGAAACCTTTGTCTACGACGTATTTTAGTAAAAGTATCAGTCGATGCCAAACAGTCAAGGATGCCCGATATTTTCTTCAGACAGCGTATCATAAAACTTTTTTTGATGAAGCACCAAAAAGGCTTCTGGCGATGACGGAATACCTGCCATAGTTATCAAAAACTATGCGAGGGAACTAACACCAATTTTCTCTAGACTTTTCAACCTATCCTACAGAAAGGGAATATTTCCTTCCTGCTGGAAATGTGCCACAGTTCAGCCGATACCTAAAAAAGGCAAGAAGACCTTGCCAAATAATTACCGAACAATCGCATTGCTTTCAATAATATCGAAAGTCATGGAAAAGGCTATCATTCAGCATCTTCTAAAATATCTTGAAGGATTCAACACTATTAGCGATCACCAATATGGCTTTTGTAAAAATAGATCAACAGGAGATCTTCTGACCTATGTAACACATATTTGGAACGACGCAATTGAACACTTTGGAGAATCTCGAGCGGTTGCTCTTGACATATCCAAGGCATTCGACCGTGTTTGGCACAATGGGCTATTGGCTAAGCTACGTTCTTATGGTATGTCTGAAAAGTTCTGTTTGTGGCTCTCATGTTTCCTCAGAGAGCGTTCTTTACGAGAGGCAGTCGACGGATTTCTTTCCAACACCTTCACTATCAACGCCGGTGTACCCTAAGGCTCCATATTGTCTCCTACTCTCTTTCTCACTTATATTAATGATCCGCTGGAAAAGACCGAGAATCGAATCTACAGCTTTGCAGATGACAGTACACTTATCTCTTCATTTACTTTGAACACTCGGACATCGGCTACTCAGACGAATATCCGCAGACAGGAGAAAGTCATTCAACTTAACAAAGACCTGGAAGAAATTCTATCTTGAGGTGACAGTAACCAAGTGGAATTTAACGCTACAAAAACCCAGGCGGCAGTTTTTTCTAAAAAAGTTAACGTTGCTGAACCCGACATAGTTATGTCGGGGCACTTCACTTCGTTAATATCGTCACTCAATTTGTTGGGCGCTAATATGTCCTGGCATGAACATATTGCAGGCATAGCAAGGAGAGCTTCTCAAAAGTTGGGAATATTATTTCGAGCCAGAAAGCTTTACACTCCACAACAACTGCTAATTCTTTACAAAGCTCAAATTCGACCAACTATGGAATACTGCTCCCATGTTTGGGGCTCCACTCCCAACATACACTGCATTTGTTGGATTCTATTCAGAGAAGAGCTGTTTGTCTGATTGGAGACCCGGAACTGACCGGCCACCTTGATTCGCTGGAACATCGAAGAACGGTTGGCTACTTCAGCCTGTTCTACAAGTATTTTCATGGAAATTGTTGGAAGGATGTGGCCCGCTTAATTCCTCCCAGAGCGGTGCATGTTAGAAGTACACGTCGCGCCAATACTTCACATCCGTATGAGGTTCAGCTTGTTACTCCTCGTAGAACGCTTTTCAAGCAGTCATTTATATGGAGAATTTTGGAATAATTTGCCCAGGACTGTGTTTCCCACCACAATTCACGTTGTTCTTGAATCGCTGTAAATTGTACTCGGTGGGAAACACAGCGCTGGGCAAATTATTTCAAAGGGATGATGTTCTCCATATAAAAGACTGTTTGAAAATCGTTGTACGCGGAGTAACAAGCTGAACCTCATACGGATGTGAAGCACCAGCGCGATCTGTATTTCTAACATGCACCGCTTTGGGAGGAATTAAGCGGACTACATCCTTCGAACACTTTCCATGAAAATACTTGTAGAACAAACTCAAGTCGTCAATCGTTCTTCGATGTTCCAGCGAATCGAGGTCAGTTCCGGGTATCCAATGAGACGAACAGCTCTTCTCTGAACAGAAGCCAACAAACACACTGTGTGTTTGGAAGCGGAGTCTCAAACATGGGAGCAGTATTCCATAGTTGGTCGAATTTGAGCTTTGTAAAGAATTAACAGTTGTGGTGTGTAAGCTTTCTGGTTCGAAATAATATTCCGGACTTTTGAGAAGCTTCTTGCTATGCCTGCAACATGTTCATGCCAGGACATATTTGCTCCCAAACTAACGCCCAACAAATTGAGTGACGATGCTAGGGGAATGGAGTGCCCCGACATAACTAAGTCGGGTTCAGTAACGTTAACTTCTTTAGAAAAAAATGCCGCCTGGGTTTTTGTAGCGTTAAATTCCACTTGGTTACTGTCACCCCAAGATAGAATTTCTTCCAGGTCTTTGTTAAGTTGAACGACCTCCTGCTGTCTGCGGATATTCGATTGAGCAGCCGATGTCCGAGCATTCAAAGTGAATGAAGAGACAAGCGTACTGTCATCTGCAAAGCTGTAGATTGGATTCCCGGTCTTTTCCAGCAGATCGTTAATGTAAATTAGAAAGAGAGTAGGAGAGTGTATGGAACCTTGGGGCACACCGGCGTTGATAGTGAAGGTGTTAGAAAGAAATCCGTCGACCGCCACTCGTAAAGAACGCTCTCTGGGGAAACGTGAGAGCCACAAACAGAACTTTTTAGACATACCACAAGAGCGTAGCTTAGCCAACAGTCCATCGTGCCAAACACGGTCGAATGCCTTGGATATGTCAAGAGCTCGAGATTCTCCAAAGTGTTCAATTGCGTTGTTCCAAACATTGACTAAAAATATTGAAAAAAAAAAAAACACTGCTAGCCGTTCCTGACTTATTAGTTGTTGATAATTTACATTTTCTGTTAATAGGTAAACATTTTCATTTTAAAACGGACATTCCGATTTCCGCGAGCCAAATAGTTCGGCGCTCATATGTAACATCGCCAGATATAATATACAATTTATAATTTTCGGTTTGGAATAAACAAAGCATTTCATTAATTTACAATCTCAAATGCAGCTGAACCGAAAATAAACAACACATTCTAAACAAAATAGCACTGTGTTACACCGAAAAAGTAATGTCAACACAAAAGCGCTGTGCAGGGATTTTGTTGCTGAATCGATCGAATTATTCTGTTGTCAGGTTTAACAGATTTACGAAATTTTCAACACCTAAAGGGACAATGGATTAATTGTTTTTAATTTCAAATTCCAATTGTAATTTGTGTGTTTTTTCTGGTGTCATTAAGAACTCATTAGATTATAATATTTTTGAAATGAAAATAAAATTAAATAAAATTTGATAATTTTAGATATGGATGAAATAATATAGTAGCCCATTCGCCAGGGGTTTTGAACTCTTATTAAATGTTAACAGGCTGCATTTTGGTACACAGGTAGTTTTTTGGTCGTAGAACACGATAAAAAAGTGTTCTTCTTGAACCAAAGCTCATTCCGCTTCAAGTCGTCCAGTTTTCGAACCTTTCATGTACGCTAAGCCCACAAAATCCAAAATAAAATAAAAAATTCGGGTTTTTTTCGGTAATATCTCGACAACTAAAAAAAATATCGAAAAACTAATAGCATAGCGTGAAAGAGCGGGAAAAACTACAAAAAAATGGTGTATACATTTTTTTCCAGATTTTTTTTATTAGCGTGAGTAACGAGTTACCAGGTGTACAAGTATGAAATGCGGATTTTTTTTCTAGAAAACAGTTAAATTCGGAAGAATGATAAAAAATGCTTTATTCAAAATATGCTCCATTGCTTGTTATACATTTTTCCCATCTTTCCGGCAATTTCTGAATACCAGTACTAGTAAAAATCTTCCCCTTTTGCTGCGAACCATTCATCGAGCCATTTTCTTCACATCTTCGTACGAACCAAAGCGCTGCTCAGCAAGTGCACGACCCATCGATGCAAACAAGTGGTAATCGGAAGGAGCCAAGTATGGTGAGTAAGCCGCATGAGGTAGAACTTCCCAACTGAGTGCTTCCAACGTGTCGCGAACTGGTTTTGCCGTATGTGATGGAGCATTGTCATGAAGAAAAATGACTTTGTGTTGCCTCTTTCGGTATTCTGGCCTTTTTTCAAGCAGCGAACTGTTCAAAACGGTCAATTGTTGTTGATAACATTTAGAATTAACCGTTTCCCCAGGTTTTAACAGCTCATAATAGATCACGCCCCTCTGGTCCCACCAAACATAGAGCATCGTCTTTCTGCCAAAGCGATTCGTTCTTGCCGTCGACGTGGATGGTGCATCTGGGTCTACCCATGATTTTTTGCGCTTGGGATTCTCAAAATAAATCCACTTTTCATCCCCTGTAACTATACGATTCAAAAACGACTTATTTTTGTGCCGAGCGAGCAAAATGTCACACGTGTTTTTGCGCTTTTCCATTTGCAAGTCGTTTAACTCATGTGGTACCCATCTACTAGCTTCTGAATCTTTCCCATCTCTCGTAGCCGATTAGAAACAGCTTGTTGACTAACGCCCAATTGCTCGCCGAGTTGTTTTTGTGTTTGCGAATCATCTTCGTCCAAAAATGCTAGCAATTCCACATCTTCGTATTTTTTTGGCGGTTTTCCACGTTCCTTGTCTACAACATCGAAGTCACCACTTTTGAAACGCCGAAACCATCTTACGATGGAGCATGTTCACCATAAGCTTCTCGAAGTAATTGGTATGATTCAACAGCAGTTTTCTTCAAATGGAAACAAAAAATTACTGCTGTCCGCGAATGCTCTTTGTTCGGTATAAATTTCGACATATTGAACACACAACAAGACAACACTGTGCACACACTTTTCCAATTTATCACTCGTGCGCGACACTTGACACAACAAAATGACGCAGTGTCAAATCTTTATCCACCATCTGTTGTCTGAAATTTGCATTTCATACTTATACACTGGTATTTTGAAAGTCTACGCGCACCGCTCGAAAGTTAATCGATATTATTTGTTTTCAAAGCGTAAACGAAATTAAAAACTTTTTGAAGAGGAGACTTTTAGCTTTCCGATGATACTAATAGTTTTTATTTTTGCTGCTTTATAAGTTGTAAAACTTAAAACGAAATTTTTGTATGCTAGATTTTAACGGCCATACAGTAAATTACACATATTTAATAAAAAACAGTATTGAGAGAAAAATCCTTGTGCATTACTATACCTTAAGTTTCAATACAGAATAATCAAAAATACCCACATTGTGTGTGTTATTTAAAAAATGAGTTTTAAAATATGAAACTTTGCCTGCTGTAGTGCGCCGCCGGAATTTTACATTCAAAGCAGTACAAAATAGTTTAAAAAAGTCGAACAGTTTAGTTACAATTAAAAATATACTTGATATTAGAAAATTATTAAAAACTTAACTCTTTTTTTGTAATTTTGCTCTTAAAAAAGCGTTCATGATAAACGTATCTCTTGCTTATTATTAATCATACAACTTAAACCTAAAATAAAAAAAAATATTTAAAGGTGGGAAATCAAACATGAAAGTCTAAGCTTTAAGTATAAAGTATTTATATTTCATTTAAACATCCAGGCACAAAGAAAACATTCATTGAAAACACAAAAATTCTAAATTACTCGAGGAAATTAAACGAATTACGTGCTCTCTAGCAGTAGTATTGGATCCGCCATTTTGAATTTTTCAAATCTGACATCGGATTTTTAATCAGCAACCCCAGAAACTCCTTAATATCCAATTTCAAAATATTTAGAGGTATACCGAAACGTTAATTTAATAATAAATGAAGTCGGAAGCACGATTTCCACTACAACTGATCGAGTTCAACCAGCCATTTTATTTTAAATATATATTTTTTAAATTACGGTAAAACTAAAAAAAATAATCTATATGCTACTTTTTTGTAAAATTTCCCGTTCTTTCACGTGATGCTATTAGTTTTTCGATATCTTCTTCATTTTTCGAGATATTTGCGAAAAACCGATTTTTTTTTTATTTTCGATTTTGTAGGCTTGCACTTTGAAGCAGCAAACTTTTTTTTATAGGATTCCACGTTCAAAAAACTACCTGCATGCAGTCTACGAATATTTAATGAAGGCTCTTTGTCAAAATTTGCCTCGGACTGCGGCTTTATTCAAGACGACATCCTTAATCCCATGTAATACAGGTATATATTTTTAAAGTAAATGAGAATCAGAGTGGTAGTAGTATGTTTTTAATGCATTGACTGGTTTTGCTCTTATTTAATTTATTATTGGGTTCTCGAAAAAATATTGAGCCATTATCTCTTTAGATAGTTTTAGCGTCACATATCTCAGGTAATATAAGTTGTATTGTGTAATACTTAGCGTCAACTGAAAGTAGAGATTCAAAAATTGTTCGAACTGTTAATTCAGAGTTAATTTAATTTCACAATTTTATTTCGATATATGCACAAAACCTGTGCAGGCCTATGAAGAAATGTGTACTAGCTATGGTCAAGATATGTTATTAAAAGCAACAACCAAAGACAGTTCAGCCCTGTCGTTCTGGAAATTTCGATGACAAAGATGTTTCGCGCACTGGTTGGCACATAAGTAGTAATGACATCGCTAAAAAACTAAACATCTCTTACCAAACAATTTTAAACTCTTTTGAGAAACCTGGCTACAAAAAGAAACTCGATATTTGGGTGATATATGACTTGACGCTAAAAAATTTACTCCATCGAATTTCCATCGAACGCAACGAAATCGAGTCATTTCTGAAGAGGCTGGTCAAGTGAATCACGATTGTGCGAAAAAGATCATGTTCGAAAAAAGGGTGAGTCTTCACAAACGATGACAAAGTCTGAATTGACGCCAATAAAGGTGATGATGTGTGGTGGGGTTGGAAGGGAATCGTACATCATGAGTTGCTGCAGCCTGGCCGAACAATTGATTCTGTACTAGATTATCAGCAAATGGAAAGATTAAAGCGAGTGATTGAAAAAAACCAGCTGGAATTAGTCAACGGAAAGGATGTATTCCACCATTACAACGCAAGACCACACACATCGTTGACAACTCGCAAAAATTAAGAGAGCTTGGCTGGAAAATTCTGACGCGTCTACCATATAGCCCAGACCCTGCACCGTCAGACTGCTATTTGTTTCGGTCTCTGCAGAACTCCCTAAATGGTGTTAGGTTAGTTTCAAAACAGATCTGTAAAAAACATGTATCATAATTATTGCCTAGAAACCACAAAAGTTCTATAATGACAGGATTATGGTGTATATTTGGCTGAAAAAAGTTCTTTGTCTCAATTTTGGGTTGCAAAGGCTGAATAGTTTTTCGACAACCATTTTTACGGATAATATTGAAACAACTGGAAACTACATGACCATATTGTCGGCCACTGTTAGAAAAAGCATATATTTGTTTTAAAGATCTACAAAATTATAAATAAATACCTATTTTAAAAAGTCTACATTCCTTTTAACCTTGAAATATCCATTCAACAGCAGTTAATGTTGAGTAGGAAGTAGAGGTTCGTAAATAGTCTTATGATAGTAAATAACAACGGTCGAAATTCGATTTATATTTAAACAATCTATAGAGTTCACAGCAACAGACTCGAGTCTTTCCTCACATAGTACAAGAGTTCCACGAAAGTTCATACTGCGACTTTCTTTTTTGGCTTGTTGTATTAGTGACCAGAAGTCAATTGTAGGTCATCGGTAGATAGTGTCTCGGTTTATAGATGACTCGTAATTTAGAGTCTCAACCCAGACATAGAAAAACATGGAAAATATGTGTAACAACGTAATGAATCAATTGTGGCACATAATGTATAGTGACTTGTTATACCTTAATAGTTCTAAATTTAATCTTGCTTTTCGGACTTTCTTCCTATGTTACCACACGAGGTAGGCTGGATAATAAAAATATCAGAAAAAAAATGAGGTTTCATGGAATTCCTTATTCGGGGTTAAGTCATATTATTTAAGCCATAACAATGCATAAGAAAAGATCAGTTAAAAATGTGACAAACACCGACGAATCTCATTACTTTCGATGTTTTCAAAATACTGCAGAATACATTATGCGGAAATTTAAAATTCTTCATAGGTGCAAACTACTTTATGAGTAGAAAAGACGTTTGACCCAAGAGGTCAGTGTTTCATTGATAAATATTATACCAGATGGTCTTGATAAAAGAAAAAGGAATATGTATGATCTTTCTCGTGATTGTGGACTGTTACTGACCATATTTGGTCTTCATCCCCCCCTAAAAAGGGGATTTCATCATAATTTAAAGTTTAAAAACATTAATAAACAAATCATTTTCAAAACATTCCCATTTTTGTCATTAAAAACAGATTAAAAACTATATTGGCTCTCTGCAGGACATAGCTGTACAGAGAATGCATTTCTGTGTTTCTGATATACATTTTTGACATTTTTCACTTAGCTGTAAATTCGCATGTACAGGCTTATGCCGATGATACTATATTGCTGCACTATTTCAACCCCAGCGAGCCAGAGGATGCTACTCAGTGCTTAAACGCAGATCTCGATGCAGTACTTACTTATTCAAAAGAGCATAACCTGAAAATAAATCCGGATAAGACTGAAGTAATGTCGTCTTGTTCAAGGAGGTGTCGCCAGATGTTAGAAGAAGTTATTAAACTTCATTTGGGTGACGTTAATTTGAGTTTTACGGGGTGTAGTAAGAATCTGGGGCTGTATATTAATGTGGACTTGAGGTTTAGGAAGCATGTTAGTACGCTGCTTCGAAGAAGCTATGCGAGAATGAAAATCCTGTATGCAAATCGGTACATCTTAAATCATAAAATGAGGAAAAAATTATGTGAATCCTTAATCCTGCCTACGTTCCATTATTGTTGTATAGTCTACTTTCAATGCTTGGACATGAGTACTACAAAACGTCTGGAGATTTTGCAGAATACATGTTGTCGTTTTATTTTCGACCTTACAAAGTATGATCATGTATCAATTAAAATTAATGAACTAAAATGATTAAATATGACAAATACAGTTAAATTGCATTTTGCAGTATTCCTAATGAAACTCCTGCGCAATGACGGGCCAGCGTACTTAAGAGAAAAACTTATATTCCTCTCTTCTGTTCACGACGGTGACCTGAGTCATCGAGATCATCTCATTATGCCACAACATCAGTCGGCTTTGTTCCGGCGTTGCTTTACTTATAACGCTGTCTCTTTATAATTCGCTTGATCAGGAGTTGAAGTTGTGCAATAACAATAGTTTGCACTTGAGATATAAATCTCGCTTACTAGGTCTACAACGTGTGTAGTACTATACCAAGGATTGCAGAATTTTTCTGAAAACTTTGGCTATACGTGGTTTAGAGATATTTATAATATGTAATATAGTGTGTAGGGTTTGGATTCTTATTGTATTATCAAAGTTTTCTATATGTCCTATTTTATTTTTTTGGTATTGTGTTTTATTTTGGTTTCTTTTTTACATTGGATTGGGCTCAAATAAGGACGGAAATGGTTGAGTGTAAGAGTAGCCTGTGGCCAAACTATTATATATATATATATATATATATATATATATATATATATATATATATATATATATATATATATATATATATATGTATATGTATATATGTATATATATATATATATATATATATATATATATATATATATATATATACATATATATGTATATATGTATATATATATATATATATATATATATATATATATATATATATATATATATATATATATATATATATATATATATGATTTTGAAGTCTGACGAAATAAAGACTTTGTATTTGTGCTAGTGTTCGTATTTGTAATTTGCCAGTTAGTAGCTTACGTTAATAAACAATTCTTAACAATATCATAAATATAAGGCAAATTCAGAAAGATTTAAATCCCCATTTGCCCTAGACTATCCCTCTAAGAGCAGTTAAAAATGTAATGGGTTCCTTTTATTTCACCAACGGTTGAAATATGCGAAACAAAGTATAATATATTCCGAGAATAAAAATTTACACGACTGCAACGTTGTTTCAGTGATAAAAATTATTTATTTAATGGGAACGATCTGGCGTGTTTTTGCATTTATATAAGATTTTTCTCACGTTTTATGTTACCTAGTAATTCATCGGGTAATTCGGGTAAAAGGGAAGCTTTACATGGGGCCATAAGGTCGCATGGAAGCTATTCCATTTGCGTTTTAAATTTAATTTTTAATGGGGCCGAAAGATATATGACTTGAGGGTTAAAACAGTTAAAAACTTTAGTAATTTTGTAAGAAGTTTTATTATTGATTTAAAATGGTCTGTAGACTATAAAGTTTGTATACGTACGATTTTGTGAGAAAGTCCTCTTACATGCTAGTTAATATATTCTCAGTCTAATATTCGATTACAGAAGGACCCTTTGAAAATAAATAATTAAATCAATGTTATAATAGTGGATTTTTTTTACAATTTAATCAAACATTCTATTTGGAAGTTAGTTGAAATGATAGTTTTTACAACATCCTAGTTGTAAAAACCAAATAATAAAAATTTAAAAAGAATCTAGAATATTTTATTACTAAATATGACAAAGAGGCGGGCTATAGCGTAGTGGGTAAGGTGTTTGCCTTCGGAGCCGGAGATCTGAGTTCAAATCTGGGTTCGAAAAAAAAATTACAACTTGACGGTTGCCTCTCTTGGGAAGGTAATAGCAACTACCCGTAGTATTATACTTAGTAAAGCCGTCTTATTTTGGCCGTTCAAAACCGGCATTAAACTATAGGTCCCCTTTGTCTGCTGTACACCTAAAAAAAGCACTATCCACAGGCAAAAGCGAAAAAGTTGTCTACGTCCGTATGGCACTTCAAGAAGAAGACGAAGTATAATAAAATAAGAAGTTAAAAATTTACAGGATCGTCATGGTAAAATGAAGGACTTCCATGAAGTTTTAGAAAATTCTGATCGATTATTTAAAACAAAGTTTAAGGCCTTACTCCGGGGATATATCAGTTTGTTTGTCACATTTTGAGTGCAAATGTTTCGCCAAGGTGTCATTTGCTGCAATGCTGAGTTGTCGGAGTTACGATGCTACCTGAGAGTTGACGCTGCTTTCGGGTTTATTGGGTATCTGCGTCGAAGGTGGTAATGACGCTGATTGGTCATTGATAGTTTCGCCCTGTGGATCGACGCTTCAGAAGCTTCCGTGATTTATTCTTGGTCTAGGGATTAATATATTTGTGATTATGGTCTTTCACATGTTGAATCAGTTGAGGCGGTCTCTCTTGTTCAAGTGTCCCACTTTTTTGAGTTCGTTGGCCAGTTGTATCTTTATTGTTTTATGATCCTATTTATTGAGTCATATTTGTATTAATTTTGTTTTAGTGTTATGGTGATCTTATTTAAGTTCTCTGCATTCCCAGTGTGGTCTGTAAGTTTGATCCAAAAACTCATGTGTTCGCCATAGTTTGCAATTATAAGGGATGGGGGTGACACTCCGTTTTCAGATATCTATTTATATCCATCAGCTTCATGTATACTGTCTTGAGTTTTGGTGATATGAAAGTCTAGGCTATCTTTTCCATATCTGAGATGAATTGAATTTTCTTATAAATGTAGTTTGGATGCTCTATAAAACTGAAGCGTCAGTTTTCTCTTAAAATAGACAGAAAGAGATTGGCGATTGATAATAGTGATAATTCTTATGGTACTGGGGTAATATTTTCAATTTTAGTAAGGTTTAGACTATCGTGGAGTTAGATTTTATTTAGATGGTTTGTATGATTTCATCTTGATATATTTGTTCGGCTGATTATTCAACCAGGTTGAGAGGCTGGTTTTAATAATAGCAATTATTTCTTTGACCTTTCAGTACGCAAACGATCAAGTGCCATCACCTTATCCTCAATAAACAACTTCGTCGTCACCGGAGATCGACGAATCAAACTTCTGTTTATTCTTCCAAAGTGACGGCTTTGACTGCTGACGGTACGTAGCATAATCGATCCGTACTACTTTGAAGATAGTAAAGACCCTTTTACTCCCTAAATTTTTTTACTTCAATTATTTTGCGAATAACCGCTAGTTGATTTTTTTTTTTTCAATGAAGTTAAATTTTTCAGTAAAGCTAATTCAACTTTTAAGTTGAATTCATGAGGTTGTTGTAAAAATTTAATTTGTTAAATTTTTGTTTGTAAAAAACAATTTTTTTAAACAATTGCGAATGCAATGTTCACTCGAAAACCAAATCGAACTCTTTTAATGCGTAAAATGCCACTGAGTAAAATAAAAAAAAAAACTTAATAACCTCTTATATTAATTTTTCTGGTGATGCGCGGCCTCCAACGTGCTAGTAGAATCTAACGCGCGAGCCGCTAACCCTCTCGAAAAACTCATTAATTTTTAACGAAGGAATCATGATACTAATATCATGGCATTTTGCATATATTATTTAATGAACAGTTAAGTAAGAATTATACAATACATATTAAATTATTTCAAACATTAACTGTTACTGTTTCTTCAAAACTAGAAAATATCTTGTACATCAATTGTTTATTTTCTTTCGGAATAAACCCATGGAACTGGCGAGTCTTAGATGTAGCTTTACAAATTCGATGCTTTGATTGATAAACATTTTCGTGAGCTTGACATTCTTCATTGGTACAAAAATCGAAGCTTACATTTTTAAAATAATTAACTGCCCAATCAAACAAGCGCTGCACTTTTAACGCATCCACCATTCATACCTCTGACATATTTTGGTCCATCTCGGATAAAATATCCCAAAACGGAAAAAAACAAGAATAGCTTTAAAACCCGCTCAAAAATTATCCAATATATTTTTCAGTGCCAAAGATAAAACTAATAAACATAATAAATCAGGAGTTTATAAACTTAATTGTCAAGAGTGCAATAGCTGTTACGTAGGCCAAATGGGGCAGAATTTCAAAATAAGATTCGCAGAACATACTGCTTCGTATAGACTAAAAAATGAAAAATCACACTTTGCTAAACATTTTTTAGAAACAGGCCATCCATTTCCCAATAATAATTGTTTACAAATACTCCATAAGGAACCTAAAGGGTCAACACATTTCTTAGAATCTATAGAAATTTACAGACATTCAAAGAACCGTGATATAAATTTACTGAATAGTCAATTAGACGTAGAAAATTCCGTCCTTTACCAACTTTTATAGTACCTAATATACCCACATCTGTTGATTATAAAAACATAAATACCAAAAATCTGTTTTAGTCTTAGTTAAGCGTTTGAAAATGTAGTACTGCGAAATCGCGATAACGCATTTGTAAATCTTTACAAAAATATATTTATTATCAGTTAAGAAAGTAATTAAGTAATTAAACAGATCTTTATTTGTATATTTTAGGAGCCTCCAGTATTTAATTGGATAAATAGAAACATAATAATTTAAACTGGAAATGAATCAAAAAGAGATACATCCCTAAAGAGAATTGAGGACAGATTTACATACTTTTATCTATCTAGGGTTTTTTGACAGAAAATTGAAAAATGGTTAAAATTGATTAAGTATTATTAACCAAATTAAACTTAAACTTTATTGACGGGTGAAATCAATTACGATCGTAAAATAATCTGGTATGATCTAAAATTTATAGTCACCCATATCCTATTTCTTTCACTTTTTATATCACACTTCTTATTTAAATCTCTTTGAATCGCTAAAAAATTAAACGAATAACAAGAAACATAATAATCTGAATTGGAAATGGATTTAAAACCGGTATAACTCGCGCGACAAGCAGTATTAGGTAATGGCGGCCCCATTCAATCATCTGCTTTGCTTCTAAAGAATTTTTCACGAGCCACTGCTCATCCTGATAAGGCCCGCGGGTTATTTTGATAGGGAATTTGAAATAAATTTGAATAAATGAATCAAATGAAACAGACCAAAATTAATTTCTCTGTTCGATTCTAAATTCTAAAAAAAAATGCTTATAACCTTATTTGCACGTTTGTTTTTCTAATTCATTTTACTCAATTTTTATTCATTTTGGTCCGACGATCCAAGAAATTATTTATATAAAGACAAAGCACACATAGCAAACTATATAGGAAATGAAAATGTAACATTAACTGATGAACAGCTTATACGATTATTACTCTTTTTTTTAAAAGCAATTTTAATGATATAAACAAAAGGTTAACATCAACTTCCTCTTGTTTCTCTTTTGTATAGACACGATACCAGTCTTTCTCTATCTCACACTGGAAAAGTCGTAGCTTCAACGTCATTATCTACACACGCTTTTTTATATACATAAACCTGTTTCTTGTAATTCTAACCATTAGTCCATCTGTCACTGTATCTATATGTTTGCTATGTTCTATCGTTCTGCTAGCAACTAGTCACTTCTCTCTCTATCCAATAAGGTCGATTCTCGTACTATGTGCACTGTTTAAATTTTTGTCTTTTTGTGTGTTTATGTTGTCTTTGATGCTTCGGATAAAATTTCCACTGTATATTTCAGTAGAAATAAAGTTCTGGTATTCTAAATTCGAAATTTTGGTTCAATTCGTCTTCTTCTCTGCGATTCGTTTCTCAGAGTTATGTCAATATCACCAAAACTCGATATATCTGTCCCAAGAAATTTAAACTTCATTTTATGTTGATTTATCAACAATAAACTTACATCTTAATGATGTTTTGGATACTCTCATTGTGTGTGTGTGTGTGTGTGTGTGTGTGTGTGCATTTCACTACCGTTTTTTTTCTTTTTTTTTATTGTTCACTTCCCCTCCTGAGTAGGGATTTTACCCTTTTTTTATATATCTTACAGGATATCGGCGAGTATGTCGTAATATCCATCAACGTTGTCCAAGTAACGAAATATACATTTTTGTATTTCACAGCACCAACAATTCCAGGACCTTTTGGGCAGTCGCTAAGGCAGTTAGTCAAAATTTCACCAAGTTCATCATACCACCACTCACACAGCCAGATAATTCCATTGCAACGACACCCGCTGAGAAAGCGAACTTGTTGGCTGAACTCTTGGCTTCACATTCTACTGTCAATTTCCAAGAAAAAACACCACCTACTATTACCATATTGCAGTCAAGGATGCCCGATGTTGTCTTCAGACAGCGTATCATAAAGCGGATTTTAATGAAGCTAAATACCAAAAAGGCTTCTAACGCTGACGGAACACCTGTAATAGTTCTCAAAAACTGTGCGAGGGAACTAACACCAGTTTTCTGTAGACTTTTCAACCTATCCTACAGAAAGGGAATATTTCCTTCCTGCTGGAAATGTGCTACAATTTAGTCGATACCTAAAAAAGGCAAGAAGGCCTTACAAAAAAACTACCGATCAGTCGCACTGCTTTCAATAATATCGAAAGTCATGGAAAAGGTTATCAATCAGCATCTTCTAAAATATCTTGAACGATTCAACATTATTAGCGATCACCAATATAGCTGTCATAAACATAGATCAACAGATCTTCTGACTTATGTAACACATGTTTGGAACAACGCAACTGAACACTTTGTAGATCTCGAGCGGTTGCTCTTGACATATCCAAGGCATTCGACCGTGTTTGCCACGATGGACTATTGGCTAAGCTACGCTCTTGTGGTACGTCTGAAAAGTTCTCTTTGCAGCTCTCGTGTTTCCTCAGAGAGCGTTCTTTACGAGTGGCGGTCGACGGATTTATTTCTAACACCTTCACTATCAACGCCGGTATGCCCGAAGGCTCCATACTGTCTCCTACTCTCTTTTTCATTTACATTAACGATCTGGTGGAAAAGACTGGGAATCCAATCTACAGCTTTGCAGATGACAGTACGCTTATCTCTTCATTCACTTTGAACTCTCGGACATCGGCTACTCAGGCGAATATCCGCAGAAAGCAGGAGGTCGTTGAACTTAACAAAGTGACAATAACCAAGTGGAATTTAACGCTACAAAAACCCAAGCGGCAGTTTTTTCTAAAAAAGTTAACGTTGCTGAACCCGACAAGGTTATGTTGGGGCACTCCATTCCCCTTTGGGAGCAAATATATCCTGACATGAACATGTTGCAGGCATAGCAAGGAGAGCTTCTCAAAAGTTGGGAATATTATTTCGAGCCAGAAAGCTTTACACTCCACAACAACTGTTAATTCTTTATAAAGTTGAAATTCGACCAACTATGGAATACTGCTCCCATGGTTGGGGCGCCGCTCCTAAACATACACTGCATTTGTCGGATTCTGTTCAGAGAAGAGCTGTTCGTCTGATTGGAGACCCGCAACTGACCGGCGGCCTTCATTCGCTGGAACATCGAAGAACGGTTGGCGACTTGAGTGTGTTCTACAGGTATTTTCATGGAAAGTGTTTGACGGATGTAGCCCGCTTAATTATTCCCAGAGCGGTGCATGTTAGAAATACACGTCGCGCTAATACTTCACATCCGTATGTGGTTCAGCTTGTTACTCCGCGTAAAACGCTTTTCAAGCAGTCTTTTATATGGAGAACATCATCCCTTTGAAATAATTTGCCCAGGCTGTGTACCACCGAGTACAACTTACAGCGATTCAAGAACAACGTGAATCGCTTTTTCCGCACACATGCCGCTCCTGGAGCGCTTTAGGGATTTCCCTGCAGCACGTGTGCTAGACCCATAAAAAAATGCGGTAGTACTGCCACGAACGTTATTGCATTTCTACAAACAACCACTACCTATGTACGTGGCCAGATCAAATATACTTAAATAAATTAATAAATAAAGTATACCGACCTGCCGGGATTGGTAATGAAGACCTTCTGCACCGCAAGTAAGTTACTAGGCCACGGAGCCACGGGCCGCTACCGACATTGTATTTACAAATTTTTTTCGCTATTATGTAAAATTCGTACAGTTGCTCACTACTATCAATAAGACACCAATAACATAGCATAGTTTTTTTTATATTTTTATCTCCAGGTCTATAATCTCTCGGTTTACAAACACGTCTTAAATATGTGACACATTATTACGTTGAGAAGTAGTGGGTTTCTTTTACCAGTATTGGCTCTGTGAGTTAGTTAATCTCTTAGCTAAGTCAGTGAAAAATATGCATTTTGGCCTATTGTATTGTATTGGTTTTTTGATCATTAGCCTTACGGCAAAACGAAATTTATGCAAAAATTCCCTGGTGTAGATCATTTTTGTTCCCATGCCTGCGAAATATTCTCGTTGATTTTGATTGTTGTTATCTAATTTAAAACTTAAAAACCCATAAAAACTGCACTTTATTTCTACGTCATGGTTTTATGAGTTTTAAGTTAGGTTGTGATTGTTATGAAAATGTTGATATACAGTCCCTGGCCAAATTATTAGACGCACTGCAAGATTTCATGTAAAATATTAATTACCGAGTGATATTGTACCGTTTTATTATTTTAAATTGATTTGTTTTTTATTTTTATATTATCCAATCAATTACCTATTTATTTGACATAAATAAAACAGCATTAATTTAGAAAAGCATAAGTTTATTAAGTTTTAAAGAAAAGTGAAATTAATGTTAGTAAAAGTCAATATTTAGTTGAGCCACCTTTAGCCGCTATCAAAACTTTAATTCTGCGCGGCATGCTATCAATGCAAGATTGTACTGTCTCCTGCATTTGATGATGATGATTGCACACATGAATAATCTTTTCTAGGAGCTGGGTTTTGTTGATAATCACATCTTTAGCCACTTCTCTTTTCATCAGCTCCCACACATTTTCAATGGGGTTCATATCAGGGCTATTACCCGGCCAATCCAACAGAGGGATATTTTTTTTTCTGCCAAAAAAGCTTTAACAGACCGAGCAGTGTGGCAGGGAGCTCCATCTTGCATGAAAGTGAATGGTTCCCCATTTGGAAACCATTCTCTGAGCTGCGGAATCAACCGATTTTGTAATACTTCTTTGTACTGATCTTGCCTCATTATTCCTTTGACGACGTACAGACGTCCAGTGCCCTTGCCGCTGATGACTGACCAAATCATCACTTTGGTGGGATGTTTAACCGTCGGGACGACACAATCAGGATGACACTTTTCTCCATGACGACGACGCACATACTGAGCTTTATTCTGCAAAATTTCGAATGTGCTTTCGTCACTGAAGCAGACCTGTCAAAAATAGGAAAAATATATAAACTTCCATGTTTATTTGCTTTATTTAACTGAAAATGATAATAATGTATCAATTATTGATTAAATTGCTGTATCTTACCGATCTCCAGAAGTCCACATCTTTGTCTTGCCATTGTTTGGCCCACTTCAGGCGCTTTGCTTTCATTGCAGCTGTTAACTTGGGCTTCCTGGCGGGGCGACAGGCCTTAAAATCTAATTCTTTCATTTTCTTCGAACAGTGCGCTCAGAAGCATTTACGCTAGCATCCTGGAGTTGTGATTTTATTACCTTTGTGGTAGCAAATCTGTTTTCTACACAAATTTTCTGCAAACATCTCTCTGACCGTGGAGTGAAAATTGGTTTTCTACCGCATCTTTTCTTTCTTTTCGGGCTTAATTCCTTCCCTGACTCAATTTTTTTTTTATGCGTCGTACACTAGCTTCAGAAACCTCCAATCTTCGTGATATTTCTCGGTTTGTAAATGTTTTCGCAATCACAAGGGCCTCACTTCAGCTTTTTTACTTGGTGAAAGATCGCCTTTTCTACCCATAATGAAAATAGTCCAATTACTTTTTTAAAACACTGCATACAAAATAAACTAATAACTGAGTAGTATAAAACTGTTAAACAAACAATCACAGTCCATAAAGCCACAGAAACACGTCCGTACCTGACTCGATTCCGATCGCGACTGATACAGGTTTGTACTTGTTTACGTTCATGTATCACTTTGTCAACACAGTGTTGCCATATGTTAAAAATAAATACAAATATGTAATCTACAACAATTCTTTTAAATAAAAATCAATAATATTGTAGTTTAAATATACCATTATTGCATAAAAACTCTTAAGAAACATAAAATTACTAAAAAAATACAGTGCGTCTAATAATTTGGCCAGGGACTGTATACTGAATGTAATTCTCTATATCATTTGGCCACTGGAACAAGAATAAAGTATCCATTAAATAAACAGTAGTGGATGATAACATTAAAGAAATAAAACCTAACCTCAATACTGATGTGACTATTTAAAGGTATTATTTAGATAATTAACGATTTCTCAAACAAGATTATTACGACCATTTATAATAATAAAATATTAAGTTAAAACTTACATCAAAATGGTCTTCACAGAAATAAATTGAATAATTTGGAGAAATAACTGCTGTGTCTTGCCGTGCAAGAGTTAGCCACTTATTTCTTATTGTTTTCTTGTTTGGAACGTAAACAAATAACTTTTATCCATGTGTTTTTACACTGAGGGACCGCACACCACTTATACACTTTAGAATTCATGTTAAATACATAAAATAACAAAATTATTGTATAGACACTGTATATTTCACTCTTGTTAACATGGAGTTTACAAAGGTGTGACGTCACGAGCGTTTTGGCGTGAAATTCAAAATTAGTTTAAAAAAGGCCAATGTTATGCTAGGAAACCCATAATTTCTCCAGAAATATATATTTTTTTGGAAATAGTAGTCCCGTAAGAACATCGTGGAATAGTTTTTCAAAATTAATCATCATACCTATTGAATAGGTGTAAAAACAAGAGCTGTCTGATTAAAGTATGATAGCTGCCTACTAGATAAATTATTTAAAAACTGCCAAACGTGGCATACCGCGATGACCAAAAAATAATATTTAAAAGGGTTTTTGCTGCATAACTTTATTGTAAAACAAATTAGAAAAAAACAGATTAAGAAAAAAATGTTGAAAAAAAGGTATATGGACGGCAAAAAAAGTTGTTTGGCATCACGGCGCCCAGTGCCGTTTTCACTACCAAATGTCAAATACGTCAGTATACTCCTTGACATGCACTATATCATTCCATATTTTAAAAAAATAAATATCCAACAATTTTTCATAAATTGAGGCCAGACGTCCAAAAATGATCTCACCGTACATCGTATCCATAAAAAATTTACTTCTTGAGTTTATTTTCCTCCGCCATACTTAAGCAAATTATTAGTATTACAGTCCGGGCCTGAACTTGTTTCTGTAGTTTATTATTATCTTAGGTAAATTTGTTTTAAACCTCTTCCTCTTCTCACTTCATGAAAATTTTTCTTAAATATTTCACACTTGTTTCATTTTGCAGATAAGTCCAGTCAGTTCATTAGTCCTTTATTTTGCGTTTTTTCGTTAAGTTGTGCTAGAAAAACCAAATCTTCCTTTTAAAAGTAAGCATATATAGTTAACAATGTTCACTTCTGTATATCCATATCACGTTACTTGATTTCGTTTACTTTCTACATTATATAATTCCTTTTTTACATCCCTAAGGCCCTCAAAAAATTAATTGGATAAACACAAACAAAATAATTTGAATTAGAAATGGATTCAAAAGCGGTATAACCCGGGCGACGAGCAGCATCAGCTGATGACAGGCTCATACAATCATCTGTCTTGTTTCTAAAGTAATTTTCACAAGCCAGCGCTCATTCTGATATCGCCCGACGGCTATTTTGACAGATAATAGAATAGAAATTGGTTATTTTATCTTGGCACTAATGCATCATAACGCCGCATTTATAACAAAGAAAAGTTTTTGTGAGGGTTTGATGCGACTAAATGGGGTTTAAAGGACCGAAAATTGGAGTTTTTATTATACTCATTTATTAAATTAAACAAAGGTAAGGAAAATAGAATTTTAATCCTTTTGCGAAAGTAGGCTAATGGAGTTGTGACGGTCAACCACATTTCTTAAAACGTTATTATATCACGTTACCATGAAAATATATAGTTATGAACCTATACTCTATTTATTTGAAAGTGGTTGTAATAAATCATCTAGAATTATGCAAACTAGCATCAAGCAGTAGTAAGAGCCTCAGAGGAAAGCGACCCTTTTTTTGTTGCTTAGGGCTAAATAGTCTGAAATAGTTCTAGCAAGTGGTGGTGCGCCTGGGCGTATAAGTATTATTTGCGAATAGTTTGAATGAAACAGTTTTATAATATTTAAACATTTATTAGAAAAAAGCCTTTTATAATGAAACATTATTAATTAAAAAATATACAAATGAAAAAGCCAAACAACAACGAAAAAAGTATTACCAGTCTTCTATCTCCGACATGCTTGAAAAACTATCATTGTCCGACTTATTTTAATTTACATGTATAATTAAAGGTTCAACAATGGTATCCACTGCCATCTCCACAGTCCACATTTCATCTTCCACCCTCAATACATTTTCTCCACTTTCCATGAATAAAGATTTTCTTTTACACTTTTTCCAATAAAAATTCATGACTTTTAAAACACTCCATAGTTTTACTCATTTTCGGTATTTCTGGGTAGCTTGTGGAGCCTGCAGGATCTTATCCAAAGTTGGAATTCTTTTTTCCATAAAAAAGTTATAAACAATATGCCTTGCTTGTTTTGTGTTGTCTGTCAGCTGAAGTTCTTTTCTGCCTGGTCTCTTTTTTTGGAGAGCCTATATCCCCTCCTTTTTCTCTCTTAAAATTTTGTAAACTGTGGTTTTACCAACTCCAGTCATTAAGGAACATTTTGTCACACAATCGTCCACACTTAAATCACAATTTTAATCGTTTTTAACGTGGTCAAATACATTTTTAACTATAGGCTTGTTGTTATGGGTTAGTTGCCCGAACTTTAGGCGATTCGATGGAGAAGACATTTTGTTAATACGCTAACTGACTTGTCATTAACTGACTTGACACTTGGTCATGTTGCTCTAAATATGTATTTATAGTTGGGGCAACAGAAAGGTATGTAAATAAAATGATTTGAACGGCAAGAAAACTGCGTTACAAAAGACCATTGTTACCTGAAAAATACCTGGGAATAGATAGCACGCCTCTGTTATAAGACCGCCGGACAGTTCACTGACATTTTTATTACTCAGTTTCAAATAAATAGAGCATAGAACTAAACTGTGGTAATTTAAATATGTTAAAAAAAATTATTCTCATGTATGGGCACTGCCTGAAGCTAAACTCAAATTACCAAAAAAAGTCCTTTAAAATACGTGTAAAAAACGCATTCCTTATCGAACAAAAACGTCTTATTACGTACTACTAACCCAAACTAGCCTCTCGGTGCTTCACCATATACGTATTTACGATAAGAATTGTACAGGGTGAGTCAACAATAGAGTAAGGTTGTTAAGGTACACAGTTTAAAATTATTTTTGAGTATACAGGGTACTTCAAAAAAGTGTGGCAGATATAACATAAGTTTTTTTAAATAGAACATCCTATTTTCCAATTTATTTTTTAAATTTTGCGTAAAATTTTATAACTTTTTTATTGATAATGTAATATACCTTGACCTAGTAGTTTTTTCTAATATTTCAATTTTTTTAAAAAAATACTAGTTTTCAGTTTTGTAAAAAATTACCAGTAGAGCCATTATTTCTGAAGGTGGAATACTCATAATTGGTACGAGCGTTCTATAGAGACGAGAAAAAAAGATATATGCAAAGACATTTAAGTTAGATGCTACAGGGTGTACAAAATAAATTTATACATTTCGACTATATTTAATTTGGCACACCCTTATATTATTATTTTTTCTAATAGATTTTACAAATCTCTCCAACTTTTATTAAATATGTTATATACCTATTTCTAATAGTTTTCGATTTATTTTGAATTTTTCAATTTTTACCCTTGCTTTTAATAAACTTACGCTATTGTGAAAACATAAACAAATAGTTAATAATAATTTTACTATAGTTTAACTTATCTAATGATTAATTATTATGATGTAAT
The DNA here is from genome assembly GCA_019049505.1 of Pachyrhynchus sulphureomaculatus. NCBI lineage: Eukaryota > Metazoa > Arthropoda > Insecta > Coleoptera > Curculionidae > Pachyrhynchus > Pachyrhynchus sulphureomaculatus. Next base: position 44,811,603 of record CM032453.1, on the reverse strand, counting down.
AAATGTTTAAAAATATGCCCGTCTACTTGAATACACATGTTTAGTCGTTTTACTATATTTTCCTTCACTTTCCTTAGCATAAAGGGCGTTATTGTCTTGCATGCATCCCCTATCCTATTTTCCATATCTACTGGTGTTGTAGGGGAATTCACATAAACACGATCTTTAATGTAGCCCCACAGAAAGAAGTGTAAAGGTGTTAAATCACATGATCGAGGGGGCCACTGAATGAATCCATCCCTACCGATCCATTTTTTTTCGGTAACGATCGTTTAAAAAATTCCCAAACTTCCCGGTGGTAATGAGCAGGAGCTCCATCTTGTTGAATCCACATTTGTTCCCTTTCAAAGTCATTAACTTCTTCAAGAAGCTGGGGTAATTCGTTTTGCAAAAAATTTAGATATCTAGGCCCGCTAAGCGGTTCGTGGAAAAAATATGGACCAATAATTCGAATATTCCACATCATACATTATGGATTAACTGTTGAATAATAATGCGTGTTATGGCTGTTAACTGCTCCATTAGGAAACATTATTTTTGATAAAAAATTTGAATCGGACTCTATTGCTTTATTCATGGTGGTACAAAAGTTTACTGGTCGTTCAAAATCACGGTCTTGAAATTCTTGGTGTAGTTCCATATGAAAGGGATGATACTTGTATTTACTCGTGGTGCCATTAGCCATAGAATGGGATATGTCAGATAAGTCAGCTAGTTGACGGCTGCTGACCTGGGAATTATCTTCAACATGAAGTGAAATCTTCATTTCTTTTTCCTCATTGGTAGCATTCTGGTTTACTACTTTCCGTTTCGTATACTCAACGCTACCACTACCATCAAACCGTTCCATTAAACACGGAAACGATTTTCTATATGGTATACGTCCATTAGGGTACTTCGCTCCGTAAAGCCTTACTGCCAAAATCCATAACTATTACCTTTATACGTCACTTACTACAACAAATTAAACTATTTTTACTTGCTTAACAGAGGTGTCAAAATTTGACAATGCCTTCATTTTTGTTTTGTCTTGGCAACTATGATGTTATAGCGTAAGTGTATTAAAAACAATAGTAAAAGTTGAAAAATTCAAAATAAATCGAAAACTATTAGAAATAGATATATGACGTGCTTAATAAAAGTTGGAGGGTTTTGTAAAATCTATCACAAAAAATTTAATATACAGGGTGTGCCATTTAAAACATTTGAGATTTTTCAATTTAAAATAGTCGAAATGTATAAATTTATTTTGAACACCCTGTAGCATCTAACGCAAATTTCTTTACATATATCTTTTTTTTCATCTCTATGGAATGCTCGTACCAATTATGAGTATTCCACCTTCAGAAACAATGGCGCTACTGGCAATTTTTTACAAAACCAAAAACTAGTATTTTTTGAAAAAAATTTAAATATTAGAAAAACTACTAGATTTAGGTATATAACATTATTGATCAAAGAGTTATAAAATTTTACGCCGAATTTAAAAATAGATTAGAAAATAGGATGTTCCCTTTAAAAAAACATATGTTATATCGGCCACACTTTTTTGAAGTACCCTGTATACTCATAAATAATTTTAAACTGTGTACCTTAACATTCCCTAAAACTATTGTATTTGACATTTTTTCGTCATGCCCGAAACAAATGAGATAATGAACTTTACTCTATCGTTGAATCACCCTGTACAGTGATGAATGTTTATCCTTAAACGTTCTAAAAAATATTAAAAAAATTTTTATTGTTCAACTTCCCGCCCGAGTAGGGATTTTACCCTTTTTATATCTTACAGGATATCGGCGAGAATGTCGTAATACCCGTCAATGTTGTCCAAGTGCCCAAACGTACATTTCTGTATTCCACAGCACCTTTTAGCCAACACGGTAGTGCTGCTATTGACATTATTATATTTCTGCAAACAACTACTACCTATGTATGTGGCCAGGCCAAATATACTTAAATAAATTAATATAAAAGTATACCGACCTGCCGGGATTGGAACCCGACACCTTCTGCACTGCAAGCAAGTTACTACGCCACGGAGCCACGGGCCGCCACACTGGTGTGGACTTTAATTCGTGTGTTAGTGATAACTTGTGATAAATCATATTTATTACATATAATTTTGAAACTAAGCGCCAACACTGGAAAAGTTCTTGAGCAAATCGACAGCGACGATGATCTTTTGATTCAATAGCAGATGTATTGTCTAATATGATTAAATGTCTGAAGATCACACTGTAACTCAATAACACCACAAAAAGCGCTTGATTACCTTTGCAATCGGGTAAGGTTACCAATTACCGATTTGTAAAACAACGTGTAATGAATTCTTCATCTGCACAACGCTCCAGTCCACAATGCAATATCTGTCAAGATATTGCCTTTTTCGCCAAATACAACATTTCTATATTAAAGCGCCCGTATTAGTGACCTAATCTAGCTGGGTTTGACTTCTTTTTATTCCGAAAGTCATGTCAGCTGTAAAGAAAACCAAATTTAAGAACGCAGAAGCATTAAAGGTAACAAAACCGATGATCATAAGGAACTTTTCAGAAAACGATCTAAAGTAGTGCTTTGAGTAAAAGAAAAATCGCATGCTAGTCATACCTTGAATGGTACAACTTGCCACAATCGTTAAAAACTGTTAATTATTTTTATTTGTTGAACTATGAGAATATTAAGTTATGCGGCTTTAGCACTCTAGGAAGCACTTTCTTTTTGATTTTTCTTTATACTCGTAGTTACCTAAATTTGTCGTAGGAATAGGAATAAATAGATACTGGGTGTGCTGTCATACAATTGGAATAATATAACTAATTCTAGATTTATTTAAATCAGCTCACAAGTTCCTCCTTTCTTTAGTTGCCGAAATAAACGAGGCAGAGAAAAGCAATTTTTCTTTTAAAACGTCGGTATGTCTGTTCTTTTATTTTCGTAAAGAGGAAACAATTTGTTTTAACTTGCACAAAACGGTTCTACAAATGACCTAATAAATTTCTAAAATTACAACCGTTTGAAACGATATTTAAAGTTATATTGCCATTAATTTCTCGCCATTGCAGAGAACTTGAGCACATATTTTTAATTGTGGCAATCTCGCTAGTGATTTTACGTTTGATGGGATTTACTTTTGTTCGGAAAAGCAAAATCATTTTTATCAGAGAAATAATAAATGAAATACTTAAAAATGTAGTTCATTACTGTTTTAAATTCTTTTAAATTTATAATTAAAATTATAAGTTCACTGTGACACTTGGAAAATTCCTAGAGCTCCGTAGGGTCAAAAGTCCATAATTATATAATAATTAATATTAGTGATATTAAATAATTATATTTATACAAGCCAAACTAGTATATGCATGTTTCGCTTCATATCGCTGCTCGTCAACTAGCCTCGGCAAATCCTAAACATTCAGTATTAGCAGGAGAGAGAGGTATCCAACAAAAGCATGAGTAACCAACAAACCTCAGCGCTTTCGGGTGTGTACCACCAAAACTTTTATTTCAAGAGCAAAACACATAGGCAAATTAAGATGTAGTACCTTTATCGTCATAAACGAATAGAGTACTAATGCAGCTATTAAATGAATAGCAGTAACTGTAAAACTAAAGTACTAATACCACATTCAACAGAAGTTCCTCAAGAAGGCGTCCCAGCACCCCAACCCGTGCATCAGGACGCCTTCCGACTCCCACCTCAAGCCAGCCGCCAGTTCCCGAGACCGTCGGACCCGCTGCTGCTCTCGGACGAAGACGATGACACCCCTCGCTCGCCGTGACAAGAAGAATGTAATTCTAGGTTAAGTTTAAATTAGTCCTAATTTAAATCATTGTTACGTCCTAGTTTAAGCTAGCGTAAGTCTTAGTCTAAGGTAGTTTTAGTCTTAGTTCTAAGTCCTAGCATTAAGAAACTCATGTATATAAAAACACATTTCCTAGGTGAAGTTAGTATAGGATTCCTATTATAAGAGCTTAGGTTAAGATAGAATAAGTACATATTCATTAACTGCAATTTTTTTATACTTTCAAAATTGTAAGAAAGAGACACGGCCTATCTTGTTTTCCAATAAAGACCATGATATACTAATACAGTATTTAGTGGTAATTCTAAAAAATCAAGACCAAATAAACAGGAACACTACTGACCCCGCTAAAGAGATATCTTTTGCACTTCGCCCTCCATTTTAGCAGTCACACAAGGGGACAGTGTCACACGTAGCCACGATTCTAAACAAAGTATTGATCGTCCCGCAAAAATATGAAGAAAATAAAAAACATTTTTTCGGCTTTAGCGGACAATTTTTCTTTTCCTTCTTTACCTAAGCATTTTGCTCTTGAATTAAAAGTTTTTGAGGCTTCACAATAGATGGCGCTAAAGTTTGCTGGCTACTGACACATTTTGGCTGAGAGCGCGACATGTCTGGATCAACACATGGATACTAAACAGTCCCTCTCTAATCCTTAATCCATTTCGGATACCAAACTGATCGTTTCCAATTATTTCTTCAAGCTTATTATACAGGGTGCCCCATATAAATGGAATAATTATTAAATTACACATCATTTATTAATCAGTGTGTCAAAAAAATGTTTGAATAAAAGTTATAGGGCGCATATGAGGACGTTGACAATAAAATGTTTTGAGCTGTCAGTTCGATATTTTTTAAATGGAAAGCCCTATATATTATTTTGTTTTTGAGTCCTACTAAAAATTCTAGATATTATTTGTCTAACATAACATATGTCTAATTTGAACTGTTTTGGAACTATTGTCATTTGAAGTTTAAAATAAATAACCGGTCAAGTGCAAGTTGAGGTATAAAACGATCAGTGACTTCACAAAACACACCCCAAATGAGTTTTCAACAAAGTTTGTTTCCAATCTTTACTGAAATCTGATGACCTTGAAATTTTTGTTTTTTTTTTTTGATATACCAGATACATTATTAAAGGTTCGTTCAATCTACACCCCGTGGAGAATATTCCACAATTTTTTCAAAATTTTTTGATAAGTACTTTTCGAGATAAGGCAGGGACAGCGATTTTTCGCGATTTTTTAAAAATAATATAAAGAAAAGTGCGCACAAGTATTACATTATATATATATATATATATATATATATATATATATATATATATATATATAGATATATATATATATATATATATATATATATATATATATATATATATATAGATATGTATATATATATATATATATATATATATATATATATATATATATATATATATATATATATTTTACTCGCGTTTTCACAAGCTTTCATTTGATACCACACTCGATGACCTAGTAAAAATTTTTTTTTTTCACTTCCGATTTCACCCCCCAAAATTAACACCGTAAGTCAAAATTTAACTCTCAAAACTACATGGCTCTGATGAGGCCATCAATTCCTATATTATTACCAAATTTCAACTTTCTATGTCAAATAGTTTCGGAGAAAATCGGGTGTGACAGACGGACAGACGGACAGACGGTCAGACAGAACCCAAAGTGATCTTATAAGTGTTCCGTACGGAACACTAAAAAATATAGACCTAGAAAACTGACAGACAGACACCGAAGTCATCTTACAAGTGTTCCGTACGGAACACTAAAAAGACAAAAAACTATTAATAAATACTCTAGGTTTATTTTTAAGGTAACAAAATGTCTACCATTAACAGCGAGGCAATGACCTAATCTGTCATAAACAGCCTGAACAGAGTTTTGCAGAAAATCCGGGGTGATCTGTGCTATTTCATATTGAATTATTTGTTGTAAATCTTCTACAGTTTCAGCGTGACTTCGGTAAACATTGGTTTTCAAATGACCCCATAAAAAAAATCGAGTGGCGTAAGATTGGGACTCATTGCAGGTCATTCTACAGCACCTCTTCTACCTATCCATCGATTAGAAAAATCGGATTCAAATATCTACGGACACTGATTTCATAGGTTGGAGGTGCTTCGTCCTATTGATACCACAGATTCCTGTTAGGGGTATCCAAATTATTTTCATCGGGTAAAACACCTGCACAAGTAGGAATAACTTGCTCTAAAGGGCCAATGATATGACGTCCACAAATCCCTACCCATAAGTTTATCTTTTGTGGTCTTTGAGAATGACTATCGATGATCCAGTGGGGATTTTTAGTAGACCAGTACCGCCAGTTACGCCTGTTAACTCTTCTGTAAAGATAAAATGTGGTCTCGTCAGAAAAAACAATATCATGAATTAGGTTAGGATCATTATTGATTCGTTCCATCATGACTTCGCAAAATTCAACGAGTCTATCGTAGTAACCTTCAAATAATTCTTGCAATAGAATGGGTTTGGATGGATGCAATTTTTCTTTATTCAGTATACGACTTAAGGTACCTTTACTTATGTTGTGGTTTGGGCAAAGCTGACGAGTGGCTGTATGGAGATTTTCTGTAATTTCCAATAAAACATCTAACTTATTATCATCGCTTGTTTTAGCTATTCGAGGTCCAGATTTAGAACGATCCTTAACGTAACCTGATTGTCTAAATCGTTTTAATGTTTTGCTAACTACGGATTGGTTAATAGGTTCTCCATTGGGATATTCTGCGTTAAGAAGATCACACACGTCCTGTTGTGTTCTCCTACGGTGCCCGTAACCAACCATCATTAACAAAATGTTTTTTTCAGTTTCTGTTAAATATACCATTATGATATTACGCTCAAATTGCAGGTTCACACAATGCAGCAATAAAGGTTTTTGTTAATAAATCATTTTTTGACGCGTTAAGTCCTTACTTGACAGTAAATGTTTGACACAAGCCAGCTTAATTTTTTTTTTAATTTAATCTCCTTAATTCCCAAAACAGTTCAATTTAGACATATGGTATGTTGGACAAATAATATCTAGAATTTTTAGTACGACCCAAAAATAAAATAATGTACAGGGCTTTTCACTTAAAAATATTTAAGATGGCGTAATTTCTTCGAACTGATAGTTCAAAACATTTTATTTTCAACGTCAGCATGTGCGCCGTATAACACCCTAAAACTTTTTATTTAAACATTTTTTGATACACTGATTAATAAATGCTGTGGAGTCATTATTCCATACATATGGGGTACCCTGTATATCCTGCCATGCATCACTCGAAAAATATTTTTAAAACATAGTGCATGAGACTAATTGTTCAATGGTCACTACAGTTGGTTGCTCTGGTTTTTTTTTTTTTGGAATCGTGACAAATGTTGATTTCCGCCAATCAGTCGGTAGTATTCCGGTTTCATAAATGGCGTTAAAAAGTTTTGTCAGGCCTGTTATTCCTATATTACCCAACAGTTTTAAAATTTCATTACTCACTTACTAAAAAAACACAACGGTTCTCAAAATTGCTGGGATCTAGTAATAAGGACAAAAATCAATCATTTACAAAACTATCAATATCTCATAGAATATAATAGCACCGTACATAGCCGAATAAAGTATCGTCTTGTGCTTCATATATTTTATATTTTATGTTAATTTCAACATTACTTAATTAATTAACTAAATTCAATTACAGATATGCTCTCAGAAATAATATACTTTAAACCTTTGGCCTATTAATTACAGATATTAGCAATCGAAACCATAGGGCATCAATTTTCCCATGTGACGCCAAAGCGTAGTGACCATCTAATCTCGTTTCAAGGGTACTCAGAAATGCATTATGTTCATTAGAATGTTGAGCGACATGTGGATAGCAAATGAATAAAGACAGAGTAATCTATAAGCACTTTGGTTTGGGTAGTACACGGAGAGATAACTATTACATAAATTTTATACGGGATTATGTGTCCTATTTTTAGAAGTTCTCGGTGTTGAAAAAACTATTACAGTACCACTTTATTGTTGGTATTCTATACGAAAAACCTATGAAATGTATGCAATATGTAGTAATACTTATCACACAAAAGGTAATACTTAAACACACAAAATTTTGTGTTTAGAAAACACAAATTAACCAAAAAAGTAATGTCAAAAAAACAACATCTACTAATTTGCCTAATTTTCCTTTAAATTGAAAACACCAGGAATAAAATATCAATTACCGAAGCCGTTTAAGTAAACCTTTCCGCGCCTCGGAAGCGCGCGGGCAACAGTATGATCAGGTTGTGACCTTTCGGCTTCCATCCATGGCAATGTTAAGTTACTACAGGAGCGCGCCTTTCACCAACTTTAAAATCTGGTTTCATTTTACATGTTTACCAATTATATTCTGTGTATTAAGTATTAAGGACATACTAGAAGTTTTGCAAGAAGTAAAACACTACTTAAATTTCCGTTAAATTTTTTATTTTTAACACCATGACATGTTTTGCTGCACGACAGCTTCTTCAGATGGTTTGTTACAAAATGAGGATAAAATTACTATAATAAATGGTTTGCTTCACAATTTATGGCAGATAATAAAATAATTTAACTAAATAGATATAGTAATGGTGAGTTATTTAAGTCTAGTTGTTCATTTATTAAGGAATCTGAATCTTTCAATTTGTTTATTTCTAAAGATTCTAGATAATTAAGTTTCAGGCCCTTTGTGCAAGTATGTAATATTTCAAAGTTTGGGTTGAATTGGTGGTTATTTTCAATTAAATAAATTGCGTAATTTGAGTTATTTTTTCTGTTGATGTATGATGAAGCATGTTCTTTTAATCTTTTTGAAAAACTTCTTCCTGTTTGACCTATATATGTTTTTGAGCAATTTCCACAATTTAATTTGTATACCCCGGATCTATTGTCCCTATTTATTTTAGTTTTGTTATTTTTTATAAATTTGCCAAGTGTGTTGGATGTTTTAAATGCTGTGTTAATATTTAATTTTCTCAAGAAACTATTTAATTTAGTGTTGCATCTACCATAGTACGTTATTGACTTTACGTTTTTATAAGGTTCTTTATTCTTCAGAAAAACTGCACTAATGGCTTTTTCTTGGGAAAAATAATTACAATTAATAAAAGACATTAGAAACAAATCAGCAGATATAATATTTATAAAAGTAGACAAAGGTAATTCAGTAGTAGCGATTGACAAAGTAGATTATATCCAAAGAATAATAGATTTCTTAAACCCAGATAAATACCCAATGTTAAAACTGATGTTAAAAATGAAACTTATCCGAAAATTTTTAAATCAACGATCTCTAATTATAAAAGTTTGTTTAATGATAAAGATTCTAGATTTCTCACTCTTATGAACACCTAAACTATATTCACTAATAAAACTTCATAAAACGGGTTACCCTATAAGGCCAGTAGTATTTTTCTTGTCAGCCCCATCATATAAACTATCAAAACGTCTTGTTCAAATACTCATAGACAACACTAAATTTAAAGCTAAATTTGCAATAAAAAATTCACAACTAGGTAAAAACATTTAAAGTTACCTGACAATTCAAAATTAATCTCTTTCGATGTTCAAAATCTTTCTCCAAGCATACCAAGTAGGGCAACTATATTATTAATTGAAAAATTTCTTTCTGAAATCAATGTCAACCCAATAATAAAACAAGATATCTTAAATTGCTTAAAGGTTTGCCTAGAACAAAATTATTTTGAATTTAATAACGACCTATATAGCAGCCTAGACGGTCTCATAATAGGCAATCCACTTAGTCCTCTTTTGGCGGAAATATTTATGAATAACATAGAAAAGCAATTAAGAAAACACCCACTGTTTAAAAAATTTGTATACTGGCATAGATATATTGATGATATCTTATGTTGTTTTACAGGAAGCGGTAGACAATTTGCAACATTTCAAAATTTTTTGAATAATATACACAAAAATATAAAATTCACCAGTAAAGTTGAAACCAACAATAGCCTAAATTTCCTTGACCTAACAATAAAAAGACATAATAACAAACACAGTTTTTCTATTTACCGTAAACCGTCACATAATTATCCATAATACCTCATGTCATCTACCAAGTCACAAACTTACAGTTTTCCATAATATGATGAGACTAATAAATATTCCTCTACACCAAGACAATTTTCAAAAAAAAACTTAATATCATAAAACAATTAGCAGTAAATAATGACTATTCACCATCCATAATAGATAATATTTTCAAGAAAAAACTTTACAAACAAGCCATTAGTACAGTTTTTCCGAATAATAAAGAACCTTATAAACACGTAAAGTCATTAACGTACTATGGTAGATGCAACACTAAATTAAATAGTTTCTTGAGAAAATAAAATATTTACACAGCATTTAAAACATCCAACACACTTGGCAAATTTATAAAAAATAAAAAAAAAATAAAACAGATAGAGGCAATAGATCCGAAGTATACAAATTAAACCGTGGAAATTGCTCAAAAACATATATAGGTCAACAGAAAAAAGTTTTTCAAAAAGAATAAAAGAACATGTTTCATAATATATATAAAATGCAACGTCTCTCTGTCTGTCTGTCTGTCCGTTAGTGCGCTTATCACTGGAGAACCACTTATCCGATTTACGTACTTTTTTTTTATAACATACATATGTTCTCTGGCCAGGTTATAGGCTATATTCTATTACAATAGGTAGCATAAGGAATGAGCAGTAACGATAATAGTGAATGAAGTCGGAAAAAAGTTTGCCGCTAGCACGTTCCCTTGTAATACACAGCCTAAACAATTAAATATGGAACAATATTATGTAGCAGAGAATATCTATAATCTATATAAAATGCAATGTCTCTCTGTCTGTCCATTAGTGTGTTTATCACGCGAGAACCACTTATCCGAGTTACGTGTCTTTTTTTAAATTCATACATATATTCTTTGGCCAGGTTATATAATAATAATCTATATATATATATATATATATATATATATATATATATATATATATATATATATATATATATTTACATATATATATATATATATATCACTGTCTGTCTGACTGTCCGTTAGTGTGCTTATCACTGGAGAATCACTTATCCGATTTACGTACTTTATATATATATATATATATATATATATATATATATATATATATATATATATATATATATATATATAAATATATATATAAATATATATATTTACATATATATATATATATATATATATATATATATATATATATATATATATATATATATATATATATGAAATGCAACGTCTCTCTGTCTGTCTGTCCGTTAGTGCGTTACGTGCTTTTTTTTTAAAACATACATATGTTCTCTGGCCAAGTTATAGGATATATTTTATTGCGTTAGGTAACACAAAGAATAAGCAGTGACGATAATAGTGAATTAAGTCGGAAAAAAGGTTACCGTTATCGCGTTCTCTTGCAATACACTGCCTAAACCAATAAATATGGAACAATATCATATTGCAAAGAATATAATATATATAAAATGCAATGTCTCTCTGTCTGTCTGTCCGTCAGTGCGCTTATCACTTAAGAACCACTTATCCGATTTACATGTTTTTATAAATTTATACATATGTTCTATATAATTCGATATGAGCCTAAATAATGGGAGATAAGATGAGGTAATGGGAAATAAGTATAAATAATGGGAGATAAGGAGAAATAATGTGAGATAAGCAGAGATAAGTCTAGATAATGGGAGTTATGGTGAGATAACGGGAGATAAGGAGAAACAATGGGAGGTAAAGAGAAATATTGCGAGATAAGTCGAGATAAGCCTAGATAATGGGAGATAAGGTGAGATAAGGAGAAATAATGGGAGATAAGGAGAAACAATGGGAGATGAGCAGAGATAAGCTTAGATAATGGAAATTATGAAGAGATAATGGGAGATAAGGAAAAATAATGGGAGATAAGGGGAAAAATAATGGCAGATATTTTATTACGTTAGGTAACATGAGGACTAAGCAGTGACGATAGTAGGGAATCAAGTCCACGCGAGCGGAGCCGCGGGCACGGCTAGTCATACATAAATAGAAAAAATTACTCAAATTACGCAAATCATTTAATTGAAAATAACCCCCAATTCAACCCAAACTTTGAAATATTACATACTTGCACAAAGGGCCTGAAACTTAATTACCTAGAATCTTAAGAAATAAACAAATTGAAAAATTCAGATTCCTTAATAAATGAACAATTAAACTTGAATAATTTGCCATCACTAAATCTATTTAATTAAATTATTTTATTATCTGCCATAAATTGTGAACCAACCATTTATTATAGTAATTTTATCCTCAATTTGTAACAAACCATCTGAAGAAGCTGTCGTACAACAAAACATGTCATGGTGTTAAAAATAAAAAAAAATAGTGGAAATTTAAGTAGTGTTTTAATTCTTGCAAAAGTTCTAGTTATGGATTTCCACCAAGTATCGGCCGAATCAATTTAAGTATTAAGGATATACTGTTTATATTTGTTGCGTTTGTTGTTTAGAGTGACAGTGGAGAGTATTCTTTTGCTAACCATAATTTTATTTTAAATGCAGAGAGATATTAACTTTTTAATATTGAGGGAAGATATTATTTTGTACTTTTTATCACTTTTCGAAGTCGATTCAATATTCTTTAAAATTTTACTTTCTATCCATTTAATTTCTGGAACTTTATGAATTCACTGTGTAGTAAATTTCTTTTTATCCAAAGCTGCGAGAAATACGAAAGGGAAGAGAGAAAAAAACACCAATTAAACTGACATTCTAAAGCTAAAAGACTGAAAGAAAAACTGTTTTAATTCCAACATAAAGTACCGTGTGAAAATCGACATCAATGACTAGCTGCAGCCTTTTCTCGATTTAATTCCTTTAATAAGAAAAGAAGCAATTTGTGCGGGCGATGTGTATTTTTCTACTTCCACTTTTAATCTTGCTTTAATCTTCCTCGTTTCATCAAAGTGTGCCTTTGCACGGTTCGCGCGTTGTACTGTGCAACAAATTTTGAATTTACTGAAGAAGGAATTTGTACAAATGAGAAGTAAATTAAATTATATTGGGCGGTGCTGATGTTTACCTGTAAATAAAATATACTTTACCTTCTGTTTTCGTTTATTTAGGTGCAATTTGGGAGAGTAGCGAGTAGATTGGATATTTTAAGTTTTAAAAAATTGTGCGAAATTACAAAGGCCTTTTTTTTCGGAAAACAAATTAAAGGCAAGTTTTAATGAAACATAAACATGAATAAACAGACGTTTATTGTATTCGAAATAAAGTCAACATAAAAAATGTGAATGTGGTATTTTAGGGTATCCAACTAGCTGTGAAAGAAAATACGTTTCGTCAATACGAAAACACTTAGTGAAGTGTTTTTCGAGTTGTCTCATTTTATCGAAAAAAATTCCTTTATTTGTGCCTCAAAAAACAGCGTTGCGGCAGCAGGCTGAAAAGTTTTTGGTCTGACACATAGATTGTCGACAATTAGTTTACAAGTTACAGTGGTTTTAGTGGCGCTACTTTTGATATTTTCAAAACAATGGAAAAAATCGAGTTTCGTGCATTGATTAAACACTATTTTTTGATGGGAAAAAATACCGTTCAAGCAAAGCAATGGCTTGATAAGTGTTACGAGGACTCTGCTCCTAAAAAATTACTGATCATTTTCTGGTTTGCTGAATTTTAACGCGGTCGTACAGATACAAATGATGCTGAACGCTCTGGACGCCCAAAGGAGGTGATTACACCGGAAAACATAAAAAAATGCACAAAATTGTTTTGGATGACCGTAAAGTGAAATTGCGTTAGATAGCTGACACCCTAAAGATATCAAAAGAATGTGTTGGTCCAAATTTGCGTGAACATTTAGGCATCAGAAAGCGCTGTTCGAAATGGATACCGAGTTTGCTCACAGTGGACCAAAAACAACAACGTGTTGATGATTCTGAGCACTGTTTGGACCTGTTCAAACGCAACAAAACGGATTTTTTCATGCGATAATGGATGAAACACCACTACACACCGGAATTACATCGGCAGTCAGCTAAGTAGATAGCAGCGGGTGAAAGTCGCCCGATGCGACAAAAGATACAACAGCCGGCTAGGAAGGTTTTGGCCTTTGTATTTTGTTTTTTTTTGCATGCGCATGAAATAATTTTTATCGACTATGCTGACAAGGGAAAAATCATCAAAAGTGAATATTATATGAAGTTATTGGTGCTTTTGAAGGCAGAAATCGCAAAGAAGTGCTTTGAAAAGGAAACGAAACGGTATATATACGAAACAACCTCTCTAATCTCCTCATACTTCTTTTTGTTTTATTATAAATATTTGTGCAAAATATTTGTTTATTATCCCAAGAAAAAATTAGGAAAAATTCCCTTATTACTATTAAAATCATCCAGACTTTATCGACTCTCACCTCTTTTACTCTTTTTGTCTTAAGCGATATAGTTTAAAAGCTATAGGCTTCATCATATCGTTAGATATTACCTATGAATCAAGTTTGAAATTGATATCTCATTTTGTTCGCAAGTTCTCTTGCTACGACACAGACCGACAGACCAACCGACTGACGGAAATGGGTGACTGTTTTTCGTGATCTAAGAACCCTAAAACGAAAAGCAAAAATCTCGTACTGTGATATTTTCAGAAATCCAATACTTTTCTTTAGCAAGGAAATTAAAAAAAAAACGGTCCCCATCTGACAACTTAGTTTTTGCTTCCTTTGGAGGTGAAAAGCCCATATGATTTCATGGTAATGCGGAAATTTTTCTATTCCTCAATCTTCGCTCACAATACTAAAAATTGTCATTTTAGATACTCTGGTTTTTCTAATAAGTACTGAGATCTTCATTTGTCGAGCTGACAATGATTTCTTCAGTTCTTAATTCAACTCGGCTTCCTGATCTAGAGTCATTCTGAATTAAATTTCGGCCCCATTGAAACCCTGAAAATAAGTGCTGTTATAGTCGTACGCCTAAAACATTTCTTCATTAATAAATTTTAGTCCATTTCCCCATTTCGTAAAACACTTTATCATGACGCAATACTCTAAATTACTCCCAAGAAAACGGAAATTAATAAATCGAAAATTAAATCGGTGTGATCATTTTAACATCTTTTGAGAAGTTTAATAGAAATATTTGGACGTAGAGAAACCAGTTTTACTCGATAACAATTATTCCCCTTGAAATGCAACAAGATTATCTTTTGTTCTTTTAAAACTCCTAAGACTTTAGAATTTTGGGTCACAGATTAGATAATTCTGCAAATATTAAGTTTAAAGTAATATAAAACTTAAAAACTAAGAATTTTTTTGAAAGACGGAATATTTTGCACCATACACATTTAATTAACTATACCAACTTTTGTCCATAAGGCCTCATTCCTTGATATAGTAGAAGCGGCAATTAAACCAATGTGATTAGGTGGATTCACTCAAAACGAGAGTTGCAATGCAAAAATTTGAAAAATTGCTCCAAAGCGTACGCCAGGTAGTCGTCAAATTGTTAAAATTGGAACCAGTGTTGCAGTGTCTACATTTAACGATGGAGCTAACAGTTATTTACAAATCTTCAAATTTCTGAAAGGCAGCATTGGGGTTGAAGCGCGTAATTACTGTCGAAAAGAGGATACTAATCGTTTGGAACACGCCAGGATAAAATCAATTCAATCCACAGAAGCCAGAGTTAACAAAAAAAAAACAAAAACAGAAAACTATAAATAACACCGATATGCAAAAGGAAGTACGAGGCTGGTTTGAAAAGTCCGTGCAAAGTCCGAGAGATGGCACCACCGGCGCGTATCGAGGTCATGTTTAGTTAGTAGCATCTCTTGAATGAATGCACACCAAGTTTCTGCCATATTGGTCTATTTCTTGGTGTTTGGCATTAGAGTGAATCAAGGAAGTCGAGTGATTTTCAAGAAATCGGCGCAAAAGAATTTCGTGTGGTGATTAAACATTACTTTATGAAAGGCAAAACGCCCCAGAAGACTAAAGAGAAGCTTGATAAACATTATGGTGACTCTGCACCTTCGATTAGAACAGTTTATAAGTGGTTTCAAAATTTTCGGACTGGCCATATGGGCATAAGTGACGCTGAACCTTCTGGACGGCCTGTGGAGGTTACGACTCCACAAATTATTGATCAAATCCATGATATGGTGATGGATGACAGAAGAGTTAAGGTGCGTGAGATTGCTAGTGCTGAGGGCATCTCGACTGAACGGGTACATAATATTTTGCATAAACATTTGGACATGAGAAAGTTATGCGCAAGATGGGAGCCGCGATTGCTCACGCTTGACCAAAAACGGAATCGTGTGAAGTGTTGCAAGGATGGTTTGCAGCTGTTCCAGAAGAATCCGGAGGACTTTAAGCGTCGTTTCGTCACTGTGGATGAAACATGGATACATTACTATACTCCTGAGACCAAACAACAATCTAAATAATGGGTTATCAAGGGGGAATCTGCACCAAAAAAGGCGAAGACCGTTCCTTCGGCCGGAAAGGTTATGGCGACTGTCTTTTGGGATTCGCAAGGGATAATTCTCATCGACTATCTGGAAAAGGGTAAAACTATTACAGGTAAATATTATTCATCGTTATTGGACCGTTTAAAAACCGAGCTGCAAGAAAAACGCCCGCGATTGGCCCACAAGAAAGTCCTTTTCCATCACGACAACGCACCAGCACAGACCTCAGCAGTTGTGCTCGCAAAATTAATGGAAATAGGATTCCAACTCGTTTCACATCCCCCCTATTCTCCAGACTTGGCTCCCTCGGACTACTATTTGTTCCCCAATTTGAAGAAATGGCTGGCGGGACAAAGATTTTATTCAAACGAGGAGGTGATTGCAGACACTAATGGATATTTTGCTGACTTGGACAAATCCTATTATTCGGAAGGGATCAACAAACTAGAACATCGTTGGACGAAGTGTATAAGCCTAAAAGGAGACTATGTCGAAAAATAAAAAAAGTTTACCCCAAACACATAAGTATTTTTTATTTTTGCACGGACTTTTCAAACTAGCCTCGTAGGCATACAGTACGAAGCTGGAATGGGAGACTAGCTGTAACTTCACTTTTTATCTACCCGAAACGCGTTTTCCTCGAAACTATGTTTTCAGGCACTGTGTGCAATATCACTCAGTAAATTTTTAATATTTTTTAACTTTTTTTTTAAAATCTTAATAATTACTTTTTCTGCAAAATGTCGAGAGGTTTTTTTTATAAATAATGAAACAAAATTTTGGTCGAAAATTGCATACTCATGTTTGAAACACCGTAATTTTTTAAAAAAAAAACCCTCCGACAATTTTTCTACTTCCTTATTTTACAAGATTAATGTGTATTTTTCAGATTGGATTATTTTTTGTGAAGTTACCCTACAGACAAGGAGGCGCCATAGTTTTTTATCAGTGGTCCATTTAATCCAAAAAAAAATATTGTTAATATTTAAAACATATTTAAACAATTTTTTTTATAATTTAAAGTACGATAAAAACAACTAATCGCCATTCTTTTATATTATTCACTTAACAACCTTTAAAATGTTGGTTTTTAATATACATACTTTTTGCAGCCCCTAGGTGTATGTAATCCCTAAATAGTTTTGAAGATTTTGCCGAAAAATCACAATATTTATTGAACTTAGGAAAAGCTTAAGAAAACAGCTTATTTTGCATCTCAAAAACTGAAATCTCTGCAGCTCCTTTATATTTTTATATTGACCCAACAAAGTTTTAAGAAAAATAATAATTTTTAGAAATTAATTACATTTAATTTCCATGAATTTCCACTTTTACAATATTATCATTGTGTAGGCTGTATCTGCATACGGTGAAATTTCCTAATTCTTAACAAATTTATCTTGTAATGGGTGTCCGAACCTACACAAAACCGTTAATTAATCGAAAATAGAAACATCATAATTAGGCCATTTACATAAATATATTTAGCCATTAAAGTAACGTGATATACTGTTTATAGTATAATATACCGCCCACTGCTACAAAGGAGTTTAAGCATACCCTACGGTCTGCACGTTTAACAATGTATAAAATTACTGATACTGATAGGAAAAACTGTAGAAATGATATACTAAAGATAAGGTCCCTTAATAACATGGACTTCTATAACCAAGACAAATTATGTCAATCATAGAATCATTTCTCGCCAAATCAGTCGTCCATTAAAATTGCGGTTAGGACAGGAAGAGTACTCAGTGCATATGAATTGCAACCCTGGCTCATGGTCAACATATCCTAACGATAATAATAGATTTGTTAGATAACATAGAGGTATTTGCATGTGTGTTATATGTAACTTCTTGAAATTTAGAAAATACTGAGCTGTTAATGATAAATATATTATTATTTACTTTCCCCTTTATGAGCTCGTATTTTAAAGGGAATGTGGCGCCCAACATGGATTTAATGTTGGGAGCTTTTTGATTTCATGAATTGTCCGCCATATTTTACACGTTCATCTTATGGTACAATTCTTATTTAATCTACCGAGATTGCAAGGTGTTCAACTAGAAAGGGGGGGGGGGTTGGGCGGGATTTTACGTCGCCCTGTATAGAGTAACATATTCCCATAAAAAGGAATAAAATAACAAGATATTTTATTTGGGCTACAAACGAAAAAATAAGAACACTCAACATTTTGTGTTTCCAGATTAATCATTTGGATGATACAACCTGTCAAATGTAGAAGATACTTTTGTTAGGCCCTTATTCTAGATATCTTCAATTTATGTATAAGGTATATATTTGTATGTATGTAGGTGTTAGACAAGGATGCATATTATCTCCACTATCATTTAATATTTACTACCATATAATAAATATAGACTCCTCGTTAACAATAATGAATGTCAAAAAATGTTTACTTAGAGAAAAACAACTTTTTATACTTTAAAAGTATATATTTCTATTACTTTATATTAAGATTGTATTAACTTATTACTATATAAACATATTTTTTATTTAGACTTAAAAATATGCTTTGGTTTTATACTTTAGTAAATATTATAAAAAGTCTGAAATTAGTGAATAAATTTCACAGCATAAACAATGTATGTCATTGACATTCCTTGTTTTTGAAATGTAATTGACAATCCTAGTTTTTACATGTTTTCAAATTAATTTTAAAGTAATTTAACAAAAGTAACATGTATTTAAATAATCATTTCTTTAAACTTATTAGAGTAACTTTTATGTAAAGTTTAAAAGATTTAATTTTTAATAGTTTTTTAATCTACTGTGGAAGGGAATCAAAGTAAATTTTAGCTTCAGGGGAGCAATACTGTTTTAAGACTTGAAGATCGCAATACTTTTCTCTTGTTATATTCAGTGGTCCTGCAAAAAATAATAATATAGACCCAAATAGAAACAAAACGGTAGTTGGCTCTTTACATGAAATAACAAACCTTGGTAAGCTGAAGGAGGCAGATAAAATTCATTTTCCTGACATTTTTCTGAAATATACCGTGTTTTTTTATTTTTCTGAGTTATAATGCACTTGTAGAACAGTCCATTATAGTTAGGTCTGTGCTGCACAAAAATGTTATCTGAAGATGTTTTAAATACACGAATTTCCTGAATTTTGAACACAGTTGTCTTCTTGCAATTGCCGTTTGATAGAAAATCTGCCCAATTGCGAACTATCTCTGGTTCTTCTTCTACATTTATGAGAATGAAAGGTTCAGGTTTGGATCGAGCAGTTGTTAGCAAATTATAGAAATCTTTTGGCCTGACCGCTCACAGAGTCACAAAAAATTGATAAGTGTTTCAGACTCCTATCCAACCAATGCACAATAAAGTAATACAAAAATGACATCACCTCATTTGAGATTTTTTTTTGCAGATATTTCAGGGTAGCAGAAAAAGTAAGATCTACCTATTGCCAAGACATGAATATTAAATGTGTAGA
The DNA here is from genome assembly GCA_019049505.1 of Pachyrhynchus sulphureomaculatus. Taxonomy (NCBI): domain Eukaryota; kingdom Metazoa; phylum Arthropoda; class Insecta; order Coleoptera; family Curculionidae; genus Pachyrhynchus; species Pachyrhynchus sulphureomaculatus. Next base: position 44,791,761 of record CM032453.1, on the reverse strand, counting down.
TTGAAAGTTGGCATTTGTAGTACACATCGTTTGTTGTAATATTTGGCAGTGATATGTTTTTCCGACAGTCCATTGCTATGGCAGCATAACTTTTGTCTCTCTGAGCTCTCAATTTGGCTTTCTTTTTACGATCATAAAACACACTTGCTTTCAGAATATGCAGTTTCTTCTCTATTTCTAAGTCATGAATTTTTTTTTCTATTTATTGTGTTTTTTTCTACACTTTTTTTCAAGGAACTTAATTCAGCTTCAATCTTATTACAAGAGCTGCATGTATCTGATCGGGGATATCCAAAAGACACATTGTATTTTTAAAATTCTTTTCTGTAGCTTTTCATAGCTCACAATTTCTTTCATATCTGGATGTTTTTCTATAAACAATTTATATTGAATTCCTCAGGGAGGTAGATCTTTGATGACTTTTTATTACTGTAGTGACTGGAACGTCCCTTGAAAGATTTTAAGTGTTCTATTATTGCATTCAATGTGGTATCACTTAATTTTTTTGGCCTATTTTGATGTTTACCTCGCGTGTCTTGGGGAGCCACACCAGCCAACTTTAGATGAGTCTGTATGTATTGAACTTTACTTTTGGTTATACCAAATATTTAACAAAAAGCTTTAAAATAAACTTGCACTTCTTGACATTAACATTTCTGACGATTTTTAGAGTATAGGAATGACAGTGACGGTCGTGTAGTTTGCTTTCTTCAATGTTTTCTTTTCTCGAGCGTCGTTGCTTTACAAGGTTCACTGTTATCATAGATGCTAGAAAGCTATTTTGTTCATCTGCCGATTGTAACCGGTTAAAATGACGAAGCAATTGCTTTCTTTCCGTTTCACATACATTATTAAAGCACTCCAATCGTTTGCAAAAACAATCTTCTCCAGGTTCATGACTTTATAACCGAATTTGTTTCATCACATCTTTTGTTCATCTTATACGTATTTTTTTTCGCTCATGCGATTTAATGTGAGTATTTTCATCACTGTCTGACATTTTAGTAGAATCTTCACTTTAAATATTAATAAATAAACACATCAAAATAACATTAATATGGAGGTTATGAAATAGCGCGCAGCGCGCACGCCAACTGTCAAATTGACAACGACGATTTTTGACGTTTGCGGGCGGACATTCCTGTTTCTTGCAATGGACGAACAGATACAAATTAAACTATTGCAGCTGACTAAGACGTTTTTACCCAATTCTGATAATCGTATAAAATAAATATAACAAAATGCTAACAGATGACATTAAAAGGCCAGTTTCACAAAAAAGGTGACATTCATGGTTTTTTCCCGTGGAGTCTTCATATTCGAAGAGGCTCTGACAGATCTCGATGTAGGGATTCTACCGAATAGAAACAGAATGAATAATATTCGATATGCTGATGACAAGGTCATATTCGCTGACAGTCTGCAGGACCTGCAATTAGTAATGGATAGAGTGACGAGTTGCAGCTAGAGATATGGTCTTGATAAATCAAACAAAATTGATGGTTATTAGTAAGAACAAGTTGGCTAATTATCATTTAGGAATAAAATGTTGAACGAGTAAACAAGTACACCTACTTAGGCACTAACATCAGTGACCAATGGGACTACTCGCAAGAAATAAAGAGCCGTATTGAAAAGGCGAGATTGGTATTCACCAAAATGAGCTTTATATTCTTACTTACTTACTTAATCCTTATGGTTTTCTACCCCTTGAGGAGTGTAAGGCTCGTGAAATTGAGTTATTCTATAATTGTCTTGTCTATATTTCCTTCTATATCCTTCCATCCTGTTTAAATTGCCGACTGCCTCTTTTGTTTCTTCTGTATTATATTTAAAAGCCATAATTTCACACTGAACACGACAGTGAGGTTCCTGCGTTGCTACGTACTCGCAATTTTGTTTTATGAAGTGGACACATGGACCCTGACAGAGGCAACAAGTAAAAGATTGAAATGTGGCTATATCGTAGGATGCTGAGAGTGTCATGAGTGGACCGAGTCACGAATGAAAGAATTCTTCAAAGAATGAATAAGGAAAAGTAGGTTTTAGTTACCATCAAGCAACGTAAATTCCAATACCTCGCCATATTATGAGGAATAAGAGCAGATTCTATCTGTTATAGAATATACTGCAAGGTAAAGTATGTGGAAAGAGAAGTGTGGGGAGAAGAAAGATTTCGTTGCTCAAAAATTTTCGCACTCGATTTTCAATGACCACCATGCAGCTGTTTAAGGCCGAAGTTAGCGAGGTGATGATAGCTAATAAGGTTGCCAATATCCGGAACGAATAGGAACTGGGAGAAAAAGATATTTTTTTTTTTACTAAATGTGCTAAGAATTGATCACAAAATCCATATAGCCAAAAATAAATATATGGTTTAAATTAAAAGTTTGTAAAATTATTTTTCAAGGATCTTATCTGGCAAATATTAATTAAGAAATCGATATTTCAAATTCAGTCATGACTTATCTGCCTTCTTTAGCTAAAATTAAAAATACTGAAGAACTGATAAAAGTTTTGAATGCCTCAACCCTAACAAATATCAAAATGGTATACAATATTGCATAATCGAAGCTATCTCGCGCTTTAAGGACTTCCCTGCCGCACTTGTGCTACACCCATAAAAAAAATCTCTTCCATTACATTTTTCCGTCACTGTAAAAAGCTGCAAATAGTATGACAGATTAAGCTAAAATTTAACAAAAATAATAGTTGTTTTTTTTTTCTTTATAGGTCTAGCACACGTGCTGCAGGGAAGAAGTCCCTAAAGCGCTACAGGAGCGACACGTGTGCGGAAAAAGCGATTCACGTTGTTCTTGAATCGCTGTAAATTGTACTCGGTGGGAAACACAGTCCTGGGCAAATTATTCCAAAGGGATAATGTTCTCCATATAAAAGACTGCTTGAAAAGCGTTGTACGAGGGGTAACAAGCTCAACCTCATACGGATGTGAAGTATTAGCGTGACGTGTACTTCTAACATGCACCGCTCTGGGAAGAATTAAGCGGGCCACATCCTTCGAACACTTTCCATGAAAATACTTGTATAATAAGTTCAAGTCGCCAACCGTTCTTCGATGTTCTAGCGAATCAAGGCCGCCGGTCAGTTCCGGGTCTCCAATCAGACGAACAGCTCTTCTCGGAACAGAATCCAACAAATGCAGTGTATGTTTGGGAGCGGAGCCCCAAACATGGGAGCAGTATTCCATATTTGGTCGAATTTGAGCTTTGTAAAGAATTAACAGTTGTTGTGGAGTGTAAAGCTTTCTGGTTCGAAATAATATTCCCAACTTTTGAGAACTCTCTATGCTATGTCTGCAACATGTTCACGCCATGCTCCCAAATTAACGCCCAACAAATTGAGTGACGATGTTAGAGGAATGGAGTGCCCCGACATAACTATGTCGGGTTCAGCAACGTTAACTTTTTTAGTCACGTAATATATATCGACCTCCAAGCCATTGATTTTCTGATGCCGCTGTAGCGTGCAGTCTACCAAACAATTTGAGATCTACCCTGCTATAACATTGCTATACAATAACCATTGATAGGACGAACAATTTTTTGTTGATAATAAGTTTATTACAAATATATTTACAACTAATATCTATAGATAGAGACAAGATCCTTTAAAAAGCTGAGAAATTGGTCGTCTTCATTCTTCCTTCATATCTCCCAGTATAAATGGTCCAGACATGATTGAAGGTGGTTTAATGGTACTCCCCTTATTTTTTTAAGATGTAAATTTTGGTATGTAGCCACGACCGTTCAATACCTTGTGTATAAATTCCTGTGAGCGGATCAACATAGTTTTGCTAGTGATTTACGGTTTGATGGTCGAAGCCTCGCTTGCCAAGACTCCTATATGCTGGCTAGTCATCTAAATGAATAACAGATTGAAATTGAACCTCTCTTTCTATAATTGGCATTAATGTGTTTACATCTCTTCTTTTCACAATAAAATATCGTACTTTTCTTTTTGTTTTCAAACCAAAAATCCACGTTTCATCTATTTGTCTACGATAGTTTTGAATGTTTTCCACAGGTTCATTTCTATCGTGAGATTCAGGCTGTTGATCACCTTGTAAGACCTTTTCCCTGTTATATTTTTGACGACCCGCGAATCGCGTTTCATCAATTTGTATAGGATCGTCGTTGCTGCCGATTAATTGTCTTTTGCGATTGACTGGCATAATTGAGGAGCACACTTTGCGGCACATGTTATACCAATGACATGTGACGACCTTGCAGTCAGTTTTTCACATGTTGTACTTAGAATATCCTGCATGAATATAAGCACCAATTCCAAAATATGACATAAACGTAAATTACGATATAACTTATCGTTTAAATCCGTATAATGGAAGAATCATTTTCGCTTCTAAACGATTTTGTTATTTCGCAGCCTTTTCTAGGACAACGTAAAACTGGACGAAACGTTCCTCCACGATCGCGTTTCCTTTTTCTTTGCATTTCCGCACTATACCTATCAGAGATGTTATTTTCGTCATTGTGCATAAGTAGATTATGTGTTTGCAAAAAAGTCACGGCTGCATCTTTGTGATATTATTATAAAAATTTCGCACAAGCATGGCTTCTTTTGAAATATACGTTTTAGCAACTTGTGATTGTCATTAATGACGAAACTTACCTTATTATTTTATTGCTTTGCTTAGAAATGTATTTAATGCAGGTAGACCGCAGACAAAAATTAAGATTTGCAGGCAGACCGAACGTTACAACAGTTGACATTTTGAAAAAAAAAAATTGTTAACGAAAATGATTTTTTTTTAAATGAAGGTCTCCCGATTCTCTCTGAAAAAAAAAATTCCAATTTTTTCTTCAGAATGACCGAAAAAACACTAAGGTTTTTATTTGATTAATAAACAAATGTAAAAAAAGGTGGTAAAACTTCGTTACGCGGGCTTTTCAGAAAAAGGTTTTTTTTTTAATAGGCTTAAAATGCTCTAATTCTGAAAGACTTTCGAGAAAATATCGGGGGGAGGCCGTTTTTGCACGTTTTTTTTGCATATAAACATTGATACGTAAGCGTATGAAAGTCTACTATGCTATTGACAACCACCGATCGAAACTGCTCGGAACAACTCAGTTCGTTTATGAGCATGCGCCTAAATGATTATGCTACATTTACAGTCATAGTAAAATTTCAACCAATAAGGAACCTTGTTGTGAAATTTTCTTTGCGGAAAACAACACGAAAAGAACAAATCCCAAGGTTTTTTAATGTATTTTGTAATTGCTGAATTATTAATTCAGGTTAGTTTCAGTTAGTTCAGGTTAACAAAAACGGTTACCTTCCGATTTTTCTCATAATTTTGAAATTTAGGTCATTTTAAGCCTATTTAGAAAAACAATCTTCCTTTTTCTGAAAAGGCCGCTTACCGAAATTTTACCAAAAAAAATGACAATAAACAATTTTGTGATGAGACTAAATTATAACTGAAAAAAATTTGGTAAAAGTTCGGTACGTGGACTTTTCAGAAAAAGGGAGGTTTTTTTTTGGAATAGGCCTAAAATGACCTAAATTTGAAAGATTTACGAGAAGAAATGGGGAGGAGGCCGTTTTTGATAATCTGAACGAACCGGAACTAACCTGTGTGTAAAAAACGTCCCACGTTAATGTGAAAAAATGATGTACGTGCTATATTAGTGACTGGAGACCAAATTAGTTCGGGTTAACAATTTTTGTTAAGGCCATTTGCCTCCCCCCGATTTTTTCTCGTAAATCTTTCAAAATTAGGCCATTTTAGGCCTATTCCAAAAAAAGAAACCTCCCTTTTTCTAATTTTTTGCTTGTGGTTGTTTTTCGTTGATATGGTAATATTCTTAAGTGTTGAAGGTATCTCATTTTCTTGATAATTCGGTATGGCGACGAAAGTTTTCTTTAAACCAAAATTTAATAATTTTTTGAAAGGATTTCATCCATTAATGTGAACGGAGCCTATTTTTCCGAAAACAACTAACAGTTTCGATCAGTGATTATCAACAGTTCTCAGTGATATGGTTAATTTTTATTTACCAAAAAAAAAGTGCAAAAACGGCTTCCCTCCGATATTTTCTCGTAAGTGTTTCAAAATTAGACCTTTTTAAGCCAATTCCAAAAAAACCTTTTTTTGAAAAGCCCGCGTAACGAAGTTTTACAAAAAAAAAGATCCGTTTTGGACTAAATGGCATAAACTGGCGGGCAATTCAAATTTTGAATAACAATTTCAATTATGCCTGCTGGTTTCAATATTTTTGAACCAAAATTTCAGGGTATTTTTGCTATAACAAAAGGCATTTTCTGAAAGTTTCAAGACGATAGGTTCACTTAGTCGGCCTGTACAATAAAATGAAAAAAAAAAAAGTTTTTTCGTCGGTTTTTTCAATTTAGTAGGTTATGTACACATTTGAGCTTTGAGCTTAAGCATTGAGCACTTAAAACTAACGAGGATTTGTTGGAAATTTCATTACGAAGAGTTTGGTTTTGTTTCATCTCGATCCGACATATATAACCGTAGTTATTCGCATTTTAAGCTCAAAAACGCATTTTTCAAAAATTTGAATTGTTTATAAACAAAAGAACACAATTTTTTTGAGGTCTAAAACTCAGGAAAATGCTCCTGGTGATACCCCAGAAAAAATAATATCATAATACTGCTGTATCTAAATTGTGCAATTTCAAATGCTTTTTTTACTGCACTATATACTCATGTCACATATATGTTCATTCTACTTCGTCTGTTACAACTTCTATATTTAATAATCTTTTTCACTTCATCAAATAAGCAACTCTTATAGTGGGAATTTAATAAGACTCAAAATATTTAATCTACTAAATTAACTAATAATAGTCGTATAAAAAAAGCTATCTTAAAAATGTCCGGCTGGGAAAAAATACTTTAAAAATGTGATCTGTTATTGAATACCGTTACTATCTCGGCACAATGAAATCATTGCCGTATTCTATTAATGGAACTCGGGTAAATGTAAAAATAACCCTACAATATTTTTTTTTTCTGGGACGCGTCCACTTTCCTTCACCCTTACGGGTGAATAAACGTGACGTAAATTGATTTGTATAGAATCAATCGGATACAGCCTAAAAAATTTCTATTCGAGAAAGAAACATAAACAAAACTGAAAGGGAAACTTCACGATTAACGTTTAGTAATTTATTAAAGTAGCTGATTATTTCAGAGTCTCAATAAAAATGTTTACTGATTTCAAAAGGTTAAATCTTCTCTGTTATTTAACCTTTTTAAATATTCTTTATATATAGGTTACAAGAAATATTTCGATATCTAGAAAGCTTAAATAATATGAAAGTTAGCGCCCAACATTGGGCACTACCTGTTGCGAGATTTTATTGTAGCTAATAGTAGTAATACTAATAGTTATGTTTAAATATGTATGGTGCAGTAAACGACCCAGTGACGGGGCAAATTGGGAGGAAAGAATGTAACTCTGATCCTGCAAAACTAGTTACTACGACGCGAGATTTTCGTACAAAAAAACTCAGTCTGCCATTGTTGGTAGGTAAATAGATCAAAGTCATTTGATCAGCGTAAATAAAGTCATGATTAAAAAAATGGTTGCAGAAGTTTACAGAAAAGTATTTGGCTTTCAGTACGCTTTGCGCAGGGCGACGAATGGCATCAAGAAAATATGAATATGTGAAGTGCGTTACATACACCTGGTCGTTGCAAAAAGTATGTATATTTAAAAAAAATATTTTAAAGGTTATTAAGTGAATAATACAAAAGAATGGCTATCATTTATTGTACTTTAAATTATAAGAAAAAAAAAATTAAATATATTTTAAATGTTAACATTTTTTATAGGGTTAAACGGACCAGTAATAAAAACTATGGAATCTCCTTGCCTGCAGGATAACTTCACATAAATAATCTAATCTGCAAAAATAAAAATTAATCTTGTAAAATAATGTTGAAAATTGCCAAAAAGTTTTTTTTCAAAAATAAAAAAATTACAGTGTTTCAAATTTTAATATGCAATTTTCGACCAAAAGATTTAGGTTTAATTATTTATAAACACTCAACTCAACTCTCCAAGAGTTTCGCAGTTTCGGATCGCGAAGTGTGTACATGTGATTCGAACGCCAGGCAATAATCAACTCGTTCAAAAAGCATTATTACGGTAGTGTTTAGTTCTATTTAATTATTTTGTCGATTGCAAACGAGAGGGACCAGAAATAAAGCAGAGTGTAGTGTTAGAATTAAGACAATAAGTAAAAAATTTGGAGGTTTACGAGAATAATTCTGTAAAATTGATATGAAGCTAAAGAAACGATAAGCGACGACCTTGATCGTTTTACTAATTACGGTGATAAGAAATACAAACAACAGTTTTTTTTTCTTCCGTATTTGAAAGTGGAATATACGAGGAACACACGTAAAGTTTTTTTAACAGAAAGAAAAATGGATAGCGATGATTATACCTCAAGAGACTCCAAAAGAAGAGAGTCGAAGAAAAAGAAGAGCCAATGGGATTATTCAAGAAGAGTAAAAAGCTTATAAGAACACCACAGAAAGAGAAAAACGAAAAAGTAGATAAGATAGACAATTTGATAGAAATGATCAGAGAGCTAATGTCAGATATAAAGGATATAAAACAAGATCAGAAGAGATACCAACAAGAGTTGAAGGAACTAAAAATGGAGAATGAAGTATTGAAAGAGGAAAATAAGATAATTAGAGAAAACATGAGAAGTATGGATTTGAAGATGAGTAGACTGGAAAAAGACAACGTAAGGAATAATATTGTAATATCGGGAATGAGATTTGAAGCGAATAGCCAACCAGATCTGAAAATAGGGTAGAACTTTTTATGGAGAGGAGTATGGACACAAAAGTACATATTAAAGATGTGATAAAAATAGGAGCAACTATATAGAAGACAGAACTTGGAAACACGGGAGATAAACAAGCTGTAATGAAAAATAAAAACAAACTGAGAAATCTAAGAGAGAGAGTTTGCACAAACAACGAATTACATTTATTACATGAACTAGAAATTCAAAAGAAATTGAAGGATATAGCAGAAAACGAGGGAAAGAAAGGGTGAAAATAGGATATCAAAAAATCGTAAGCGAAGGAAGAGAATATAAATGGGACATTGAGGAAGAAAAACTGAAAGAACAAACAAAGAATACTACGACTATCAAGTCAAAAAAAAAAACTGAGAAAAAGGAGAGAGATAGGTAGATTGATGACGACCCTGGCAAAGATAAAGGATATGGAAGAGAAGATTAGTAAAATGAATACAAATAAGAAGATAATCAAAGAAATAGATAGGAAGAAAGAAATGAGAAATAATTATCTAGTTAATAGATTGAGAACACAGAATAATAAGGATGACCTGACAGAAGAACAACAAATGTACTATGTAGGAATCACTGAAACAGAAAGGAAAGGAAATGGATGCAAAAAATTAGAAGAAAAAGGATGCAAAAATTAACATGGAGACATAATACCGGAACAAGATACAGAACTCACACAAACAGAAGAAACTAATACAGAAGAAACAAAAGAGGCAATCGGCAATTTAAACAGGATGAAAGGGTATAGAAGGAAATATGGAAAAGACAGATATAGAATAACTCACCTCCACGGGCCTTACAGTAAGTATTTATAAAAAAGTATCTATTACAAAAATTTTAAAAAACCTCTCGACATTTTGTAGAAAAAGTAATTATTAAGATTTAAAAAAAAGGTTAAAAAATATTAAAAATTAATTGAGTAATATTGCAGACAGTGTCTGAGGTAGGTAGTGGTCCCAATCCGACGCCAGGTCACATTGAATGCTATAACTTTGTAATGGAATGGAATTTTCTTCTTATTATTTCTTTTGAATAATTCTTAGAAGTATAGATAATAAAAATCCGTAAAAAAAATCGAATTTATTAAACTTCAAGGTGTACCCCTTAATACGCAAAAGTTCAGGTACCGTAAATGTACTTAGAAGTTTGTTACAATTTATTCTTTACAAAGATTTCTTTACCTTATACCTTAAAGTATTAAAGCAAACTGATACTGTAGAGACGATCGACTTCGCTAACTAAATGCTTGAACGCTTTCAACATTTACTAACATCTTATTTTCAGGTGGCGTATCTTAATGGCCACATAATCTTAACTGCAACGTCTATAAACAGAATAACCAATATTCGATTTCGAGAAATCCAAAACTCATCGTAAGCCTTTACATTCCTTATATATATATATATATATATATATATATATATATATATATATATATATATATATATATATATATATATATATATTGGTTAAAACATATCCTGGAGCCGACATCGAGTCTGACTATGTCCTTCTGACCGGCATAATTAAGATCAAACTGAAGCATATTCCAACTGCAAAAAATGTAAGGCCCAACTTTCGACTGCTGAGGAACCCAGAAATTCGATCACAAGTAACTGAAACACTCAACCAAGAAATAAGTCAAATAATTTCAGTAGGCCACTTGCTATCCTTCGAAGCCACATTGGAGTCATTTAAAAATATCTGTGTCAAAGTTCAAAACGAAAAACTTAATATACCAACAAAGACAGCGGGAAGAGAATGGATGACCCAGGAAGTATTGGGACTTATGAATGAAAGAAGACGGTATAAAAACAATAACAAAATTAAATATAAAGAGATCAGTAAACAGATTCGAAAGCTTATAAGAAAGGCTAAAGAAAAATGGATGGAAGAACAATGTCGGGAAATGGAAGAATTACAGCTAAAGCATGACTATTTCAGTATGTATAAAAAAATTAAAGAAGTTACCAGTCAAAACAGTACACGAACATCAACATATTTAATAAACGGTAATAACCAGATATTAACCGAACAAAAAGATCTAGAAGAAGAATGAGCTCGATACATTAAAAATACCTTTGATGACGACAGAGAATTATCAGAACTCATTACGGATGGAATTTTTTAAAATATGCTCCCAGCAGAAGTTAGGGATGCAATAAAACATGCAAAAACTGGAAAGGCTCCTGGGCCTGATAATCTTTGTGCGGAGATGTTTCAACTTTTAAATGAAGAAAATATTTCTATCTTGTACAGCTGCATAAATTCCACCTACAGTACAGGAACTATAGCAAAGGATTGGCTTAAGTCTATGTTCATACCATTACCTAACAAGCCAAATGCGAACAGATGTGAACAGTACCATCTTATAAGCCTAATGAGCTAAGCTTTGAAAGTAATGCTTCATTCACCATAGAATACGCAATAAATGCGAACAAGATGTTAGCGAAGAGCAATTCGGATTTAGACAAGGATTTGGAACTCGAGAAGCACTTTTCGGGCTGAGTGTATTTTTACAGAAATGTAGAGATCAAAGGAAGGACGTTTACTTGCGTTTTATCGACTACGAAAAATCTTTGACCGAGTCAAGCATCCACAATTAATACGAATGCTTCAAAAATATGGGCATTGACGAAAATGACATCAGATTCATTACTCACCTATATTGGGGACAGGTGGCGACAATACGAGTACATAGCAGAGAGACTGAGGAAATAGGAATAAAAAGAGGTGTTCGTCAGGGATGTGTTCTTTCCCCACTCCTGTTTAATCTATACTCTGAGCACATATTCCAGAAGGAGAGTGTGCCACAGATGGTATCAAAGTCAGTGGCAAACTCATTAACAACCTAAGGTAGGCTGATGATACCGTTATTATAGCAGATACAGTGGATGGACTTCAGCGTCTTATGAATAATATATCTAGGAAAGGCGATATTTTAAGCATGAAAGTAAACGTTAATAAAACGAAAGTAATGGTCATTTCAAGAACACCAGGGTTGCAAACAGATATTCGTGTTTTCGATCAATTGATAGAAAAAGTAAACAAATTTAAATACCTAGGGTGTTGGGTAACTAATGATTTGAATCCTGAAGTTGAGGTACGAGTTCGCATTGAAATGGCTAGAGCGGCTTTTCTCAAAATGAGACACCTCCTCACAGACTCAACCCTTTCTTTGGATACTCGTTGTCGTTTTGTAAAGGTCTATATATATCCAGTGCTTTTATATGGAGTTGAGGTCTGAACTTTTGGAGTAGGATCAATGAATCGTTTGGAGTCTTTCGAATTATGGGTCATGCGCAGAATATTGAAGATCTTTTGGACGGAGATGTACTTCGTCGAATGGGTAGCGAAAGAGAACTATTGTCATTTATTAATAGACAAAAAACTCGTTACTTCGGACATATTTATAGGGGTCCACGTTACTCACTGCTCTGGTTGTTGATGGAAGGGAAAATTGAAGGGAAAAGAGGTGTGGGACGTAGAAAATGTTCCTGAAAAATATACGAGATTGGACAGGTCTGGATACCCACACTTTATTAAGAATTGCCCTGGATAGGGAAGAATTCGCCGTGATTACAGCCCAACTTCAGTAATGGAGATGGCACTATAAGAAGAATATATAAATATATATATATATATATATATATATATATATATATATATATATATATATATATATATATATATATAATATACAATGACACATTAATATACACTATATGTATTTTTTATTTGTCAATTTTTCTTTAATTATAAACGTCTCTATAGAACACTTTGTATATTTTTATTTCATTTGTGTAGCATAAAAGATGGCGTCCATCGTTTTTTTAAAACGATTTCTATTAAGAAAATACATGTACAAAATTGAATTAAAAACAAATAAATTAAAGCAGTGGTTTTGAAAAAGATTTATTTGATTAAGGCCTAACGCTATGCCGACGAAAACTCTAATCGCATAAAAATATTGACCTACAAAAATAAGCATAAGGTGGATTTGTGGCATTTTACTGCAAATAACGAAATAAAATATTATGAACATATTTTACGTCCATTTTCAAATGGTTAAATTTACGGCCTCGTATAAAAACGTAAAATGTGTTGTAAGTTATACCTACTACCTAATAAAGAGGGATTTTCTTTTTACAATTTCACATTTTCTTCGAATATAAAACGTTTTATATCGACTTTTTATATATTTTATTAAAATATTAATAATATTCTTTAATATCTATGTACATATTTTGCATCACAAAGATAGAATAAACCTCACATTTTATTTAATAATTTGATCTTCAATTTCACAAAAGCATTATGTTATTTATGTAGCATAAAAACTCCTTTCTCGGCAAAGTCATCATCGATTCCATCATGTCCATGGTTAGCTTTATAGATCTTGAATCCAGCTATCCGAGTTCAAATCTCGGTAGAATCTTTATTTTTACTTTTTTTTAGTGGTGTTACTAATATTATATATTTAAAATGATATTACATTTGTGATAAATGCAAGTTTCTTCTGTGTATTCTACTACCTTTGTTTTATTTTACTGGTAATATTTCAGTTATTGTCTATTTTTGATGGTTGTTAAGTGAAGAATAAATGTAAGCTTAAGACTATGAATTCATATATCCTAGAGATATGCCGTAGTGCAATAAAACCCATATTCGCAGTCATCCCTTAAAAAGCTACTATGCTTTTAATTTATCTCGAGTGATAGTTTTTGTCTCATACTCCAATAATCACGTCTTAAATTCTAGTTGAGAGTTAGGAAATTCGGGAGTTGCATTGAAAATCAACTGATAACTTTGTTGTAGTTTTAGGTTAAAGTTTTAATCTCCGTCAAAACTTCGTTTTCATATTTACTTGTTACCTCTTTACTGACCGCTTATAGAAACTGATGAATAATTAGTTCAGGTTAGTACCGTTTTGAAATATGCCCGCTGAAGCGTTCTGTCGCCGTTCATTGTGCATTGAGTACCTGCATATAATGGCTAGCCACAGACGTCACTACGGAAGCATTCGCCCGAGTTTACGTGTGTTTGGGAATGTTTAAAATACTAGAGATCATTGAAAATCCCGCTGATTGTGAAATACTCGCTGTAATTCGTTTTTTTCAATTCAAGAGACTTGAAAACGGCTGAAACTCATCGGCAAATTAATGCAATCCAAAACAAAAGGCGTGACATGTTCAGTAGCGGGATCGTTTTGTTTCATGACAATGCTCGTCCACACGTGGATCATCGCACTGAAGATCGCATCATATAGCTGGGAACAACTTGATTATCCCCCGTATAGCCCTGACCTAGCGCCCAGTCACTACCATTTACATCTGCACTTAAAGAAGCACCTTGGCGCTGAGCGCTACCACACCGCCAAAACGGCCAGTTGGCAGATTTCTATGAGGATGGAATACAGAAGCTGGTCTTACGATAGGACAAGTGCCTTAATATAGGTGGACATTATCTTGAAAATAGATTAAGATCCGGGAGTATATATATATATATATATATATATATATATATATATATATATATATATATATATATATATATATATATACATATATCTATATATACATATATATATATATATATATATATATATATATATATATATATATATATATATATATATATATATATACATATATATATATATATATATATATATATATATATATATATATATATATATATATATATATATATATATATATACGAGGCTGGTTTGAAAAGTCCGTGTAAAGTCCGAGAGATGGCACCACCGGCGCGTATCGAGGTCATGTTTAGTTAGTAGCATCTCTTGAATGAACGCACACCAAGTTTCAGCCATATTGGTCTATTTCTTTGTGTTTGGCATTCGTGTGAATCAAGGAAGTCGTGTGATTTTCAAGAAATGGACGAAAAAGAATTTCGTGTGGTGATTAAACATTACTTTATGAAAAGCAAAAACGCCTCAGGAGACTAAAGAGAAGCTTGATAAACATTATGGTGACTCTGCACCTTCGATTAGAACAATTTATAAGTGGTTTCAAAATTTTCGGACTGGCCATATGGGCACAAGCGACGCTGAACGTTCTGGACGGCCTGTGGAGGTTACGACTCCAGAAATCATTGATCAAATCCATGATATGGTGATGGATGACAGAAGAGTTAAGGTGCGTGAGATTGCTAGTGCTGTGGGCATCTCGACTGAACGGTCACATAATATTTTGCATAAACATTTGGACATGAGAAAGCTATCCGCAAGATGGGTGCCGTGATTGCTCACGCTTGACCAAAAACGGAATCGTGTGAAGTGTTGCAAGGATGGTTTGCAGCTGTTCCAGAAGAATCCGGAGGACTTTAAGCGTCGTTTCGTCACTGTGGATGAAACATGGATATATTACTATACTCCTGAGACCAAACAACAATCTAAACAATGGGTTACCAAGGGGGAATCTGCACCAAAAAAGGTGAAGACCGTTCCTTCGGCCGGAAAGGTTATGGTGACTGTCTTTTGGGATTCGCAAGGGATAATCCTCATCGACTATCTGGAAAAGGGTAAAACTATTACAGGTGAATACTATTCATCGTTATTGGATCGTTTGAAACCGAGCTGCAAGAAAAACGCCCGCGATTGGCCCACAAGAAAGTCCTTTTTCATCACGACAACGCACCAGCACACACCTCAGCAGTTGTGGTCGCAAAATTAATGGAAATAGAATTACAACAGACTTGGCTCCCTCGGACTACTATTTGTTCCCCAATTTGAAGAAATGCCTGGCGGGACAAAGATTTTATTCAAACGAGGAGGTGATTGCAGACACTAATGGATATTTTGTAGACTTGGACAAATTCTATTATTCGGAAGGGATCAACAAACTAGAACATCGAACGAAGTGTATAAGCCAAAAAGGAGACTATATCGAAAAAATAAAAAAGGTTTACCCCAAACACATAAGTAGTTTTTATTTTTGCACGGACTTTTCAAACCAGCCTCGTATATATATATATATATATATATATATATATATATATATATATATATATATATATATATATATACATATATATATATATAATATATATATATATATATATATATATATATATATATATATATATATATATATATATATATGCTGGATATCCAGAAATAACGTTCATATATTTAGAAAGTGATTTTAGAGTTAAAAATATGAACAAAATTTTGTATCAACTTAGGTATGGAAATACCCCCCAGAGGAGGTACTGCTCCCCTGGCTTTAGGCTATTGGCCATGAAATTGATTTTCCATTTGCACCAGTCAATTAATCGTATTCGAAAAACTCAAAAGTATCAATTTTTAAATTTTTCCTGTTGTTGGGCAATAATCGATAAAAAGTAATTTTGGTGTCCAAGTTCGAAGAGCTGTAGCCTCTCTGGGGAGCACTTCTGTAACGAGGTTGGTAACAATTTTTTTTTGATATGTTTAACTCTAGAATTACATTCCTAAACATATGAATGTTATTTTTAGTACGTAATTTCCTGATTTGAGCGATCACAAGTTGCATTTTACTAAATTAAGTAAATATGTTAGTAGGACCTTATTGGAGAATGAATAATTAGATCCTTTCAAAATTAGCTACATTAACAAAGTAAGAAAAAAAGCAATAGCTTGTAACGTGTGAACTTGCCCGCACTTTTGTACCCTATGAAAAGTTGTTTTTGTGTTATATACCTAGACCTAGTAGTTTTTCTAATATTTCAATTTTTTCAGTTTTGTAAAAAATTGCCAGTAGCGCCATTGTTTCTGAAGGTGGAATACTCGTAATTGGTACGAGCGTTCTATAGAGATGAAAAAAAAGACATATGTAAAGAAATTTGAGATGCTACAAAGTGTTCAAAATAAATTTATGCATTTCGACTATTTAAAATCTCAAATTTTTTTAATGGCACACCCGGTATATTATTTTTTCTGATAGATTTTACAAAACTCTCCAACTTTTATATAGAATATCATATACCTATTTCTAATAGTTTTCAATTTATTTTGAATTTTTCAATTTTTACCCTTGCTCTTAATACACTTACGCTATTGTGAAAACATAAACAAACAGTTAATAATAATTATAATAATAACACACTTATCTAATGATTAATTATTATGACGTAATAAATGTTCAAAAATATGCCCGTCTACTTGTTTGTCGTGTTTAGTGGTTTTACTATATTTTCCTTCACTTTCCTTAGCATAAAGGGCGTTGAGCGATGGAGTGGTAAGAAAATAGGTTATAGCATTTAAAGATGGCCGCAGAAACATGCTCGATGCGACCATCCAGCATTAATCATAACCTGGTTCACAAAGTTAATGAAAAAGTTCGAGAAAGAAAGATGCTTTACAATTTCATCATGATCTAATTGGCCCGTATTTCCTCAAGTTTCAAGAAGTGTTCTTGTTCACAAATGAAGCGACAGATTTCTGTGAGGTTGGAATAAAGAATTTAGTTTTGCGATTCGACAAGTACCTTAATATAGATCCGAATTGGGGTTCTGAAATAAAAAAGTTGTCATCAATGGAAAGATCACATATAAGTTTTATAACAAAACTATTTTTTTTTTCGTTATAATTAAAAAGTTATATCAAATTGAAAATGAATTTTTAAACTTAATACCGATGACGCGCCGACAGTTCCCGAAAAAACCCGCTTGCGACATCATTATGCTTATTTCTCCTCAACATCACAGACAGCTGATACGAGTGTTTTAGTTTTCAATCAATTTATTCTTGTTATTATCATCAGTGTATTGACAAATTTATTGAAATGTCTAACCTAAAAAGTTATTGTACCTGTTTCGTATTATTTTGTACCAATTTTATAAAAGCAACTCCCGAAAAAATGTTTTTAAATGTACCACAAGATGTTAAACGTCGAAATCAATGGTTCCAAGCAGCGTGATGTATAAATCCTAAAACAACATCAAACTTTTTCCGTTGTGAAGATCACTTCTATGTAAGTATAAGTTTCTTATTTTTATTTACATTATTATTTTTTTAAAAAATTCAAATTCATGCTTTAGCACCTCGAACTTCAGTTGAATAGAACCGAATGTTACTTTTGAGAAAATCTGTGATCATAAAAATATCCACAGCAAGTATATTATCAGAATTGGCCTTTATAAACATTTTGTCACATATTACAGATTTAAATTAGTTACCCACATTTTTTTTTTATTGCACTAAACTGCAATATTTTTAACAGTATATACACAGGTAGAAGAGATTGACAGTACTTACGTGAAAACACTTTAACATAATGACGTCACAAACATGGCAGTTAATCGTGGCGCTTTCGTAGTTACATGATTTTTTTATAATATTATAAATTTTAATTCCTTTATAATTAGCTGTAAAAAATTTTTGAAAAGTTTTTCACATCGATTATCAATATTATTTATGAAGTTTTAAAATAAAGTTAAAAAATCGATAATTATTTTTTATTCAAAAACCCAATTATGTTGCAAAGAAGGTTAAGGTCTGAAAGTTCATGTAAAAATAAAATTGTTAAAAGTGATCTACCTTGTGTTCTTTTAATATCAAAAAAACGAGCCTTGTATTACTTAGAAAATGAATAAAATGAGCGAAGTTAATTTTATTTTATCGTATGCCATCTTCAGCTAGTTTTTCTCTTATATTTAATATATTATTATTTTCCGTCTGGCGGTCCTTTTCGCATCATTATGAGTTAATATTATGAGAAGGAGAAAAGAGGAAAACCAACATAAATATGAAGTGAGGCACAAGGCAATTTTTACCCTGGATTCCCTTAATGAAAATGATAACATAAACCAGCTACCCCCAAAATCTAGTTATAACATCATCACCCCCATATGTACGGCGTTTCTTGCCATTAACTGTAGCGTTAGGCATTTCCCCGTTTCCCCTATCTAAAACTAACCTTTAGAAGAATAATATTTATGACTTCTATTATAAATGAAATTTGGGCAACAAATAAGAATGTGATAAAAGTTGACAAGTAAATATGTTTTATAGGGGGATGCGTCATGTCCTCAAAAGGTCGATATCTATTGATAAAGGACGGAGATACCAATTTTATGGCGAAACCATTACTCTCGGCCCTCTTTGCTAGGACAAAATTGGTTTTTGTTACGGAAGTTTTGTCAGGGGGGTTGTCGTAAAGGCATGGGTCAAAAAAATCCTATTTCCAGAAGCTTTTAAATAGGGATGTGCTTTGATACTGATAGCCTTTTAGAAATAAAAGATATTTTTATCAGAATGTATTAAAAAAAAATAAATTGAAAAGTTTTTTACATATCTGAGCAGAGCTGGGCAATAACTAGACATTACATATTAAGCCAGTTGAATTACTACCGTAGCAACTATCTTAGCTAGTTTATTGTAAAGCCACTTCCAAAATAAAGCTAAATGTAACATTCATTTTTCCTAGATTTTAAGACCATGTAATGTTACTGATTTTTCACTTTAAATTGTACTTCTTTTCATTTTTGTATCGAGCAGTATATTAATCAGAAATTGCTAGCCGCTCGGTATATTAGTGTGCTGTGCGGGTTTGCGACCGAATCTATCGGTACGCCGGGATTGGTCAAATATTTGTATCCGGAGTTTTGGTTCCGGCGTAGCCATATTACCGAGAGAGTGCCCACGGCTTATTTAAGGGTCCGGAGGACAGGAATCTCGGCTTATTTCCACCGAGCCGCCAAGTAGGCTTATTTCCACCGAGCCGCCAAGTAGGCGAATTTCCATCGAGCCGCAGCCAGGCTTACTTCGACCGAGCCGCAGTAGAGGCTCATAGCAAAATTTACGAGAGCCAAGTAAAGCACGAGTTTTTTTTTCTAACGTAAAGCCGTAGTGGGCTCTGAGTGTTTCCTACAAAGTGTGAAATCGGTTTTGTGTTCCATCGAAGGCCTAGAAGCCCAAATGAAAACCGTAAGTTACCAGAACATTCATCAATAGACCTATTCCCGCAAATAAGTGTCTTAACAGCAATTTGAACTGACAAAACGTGAAGTGAAAATCACGATTCTTCGCTTTCGGGGGTAGTCAGGTTTTAGAATTTAAATGTCTGATTTAGGGACTCTAATAATAATAACACATGGGCTGAAAAGTCCCGGGCCTAACACATAGATGGCGCTAGTTTTATTGCAGTCACTTTTTTTCAGTTAATACTAACCTTCAAAAGACAGCTGTTAAAATTTCATGATATTCTATTCATTAGTTTGTGAGTTATTGTGCTAAGAGTGACGCTACTTTTGTTATTTTCAAAACAATGGATCAAAAACAATTTCGTGTTTTAATTTTACACTGCTTCTTGATGGGAAAAAATACCGTTCAAGCGAAGCAATGGCTTGAAAAGTGTTATCGGGACTCCGCTCCATCAGAAACAACAATAAAACGTTGGTTTGCTGACTTCAAATGTGGTCGTAGAGACACCGATGATGCAGAACGCAGTGGACGTCCAAATGAGGCGATAACACCAGAAAACATCAAAAAATCCATAAAATCGTTTTGAATGATCGAAAAGTGAAGTTGCGTGAGTTAGCTGACATCGTAAAGATATCAAAAGAACGTGTTGGCTTTATATTGCATGAGCATTTGACTATGAGAAAGCTCTGTTCAAAGTGGGTGCCGCGTTCGCTCACTGTTGATCAAAAACAAGAACGTGTTGATGATTCTGAGCAGTGTTTGGCCATGTTTAAACGTAACAAACCGGAATTTTTGCGTCGATATGTGACAATGGATGAAACATGGATCCATCACTTCACTCCAGAATCAAAACGATCGTCATCTGAGTGGACAGCAACTGGTGAACCTCGTCCAAAGCGCCCGAAAGCACAACAATCGGCTGGAAAGGTTATGGCCTCGGTATTTTGAGATGTGCGTGGTATAATATTAATCGACTATCTTGAGAAAGGAAATACCATCAACAGTGAATATTATATAGCGTTATTGGAGCGTTTGAAGGCCGAAATTGCAAAGAAACGACCGCATATGGCAAAGAAAAAAATTTTGTTTCATCAAGACAACGCACCGTGTCACAAGTCAATCAAAACAATGGCAAAACTACATGAATTGAACTTCGAATTGCTCCCACATCCACCGTATTCGCCAGATTTGGCTCCCAGCGACTACTGGCTGTTCGCAGACCTGAAAAAAATGCTCGCCGGTAAGAAATTTCGCACGAATGAAGAGGTTATCGCTGAAACTGAGGCCTATTTTGAGGCAAAAGATAAATCGTTCTACAAAAGTGGTATTGAAATGTTAGAGCGGCGCTGGAATGATTGCGTTGCTCTTGATGGAGATTACGTTGATGAATAAAGCTAATTTTGAATCAAAAAAACCGTGTTTTCTTTGTTAGGCCCGGGACTTTTCAGCCCATGTGTTAACTACCTGTTAGGCTAGAATTTTTTTTGTAATCCTTAAGACCGCAAAAGTTTTATTTTAAAATCATGAATAAATTTTCTTTTTGTTGATTAAAGCTAGTGTCTCACTGAATACCTATCTTAATTTTCAGGATAATGACGGCTGTACCAAACTGTTTTTTTATTTAACAACTGTACACCCTTTCAGTATTTTTTCATTTTTTTAGCTGAAGTTAGATCCTTTCTATTTTAAAATGAATGGTGCCCAAAAGTCGTACAGCTGAGGCTTTTTTAAAAATAAAAAAAATAATTCCAAAAAGACGTACAAAAATTATCTCTTACCCATATCTCTCTACCAAGGAAAACTGAGCTAGTGTGTGTTTAATTTCTTTAGTTCTTTTAAAATCAGGATCCACTCAATTCATTATCAGAAATTAAAAAGAGGTTGCAAGAAAATTGCGCCCAAGCGTGGGAAAAACAACTTTTCATAGGGTACAAAAGTGCGGGCAAGTTCACACGTTACAAGCTATTGCTTTTTTTCTTACTTTGTTAATGTAGCTAATTTTGAAAGGATCTAATTATTCATTCTCCAATAAGGTCCTACTAACATATTTACTTAATTTAGTAAAATGCAACTTGTGATCGCTCAAATCAGGAAATTACGTACTAAAAATAACATTCATATGTTTAGGAATGTAATTCTAGAGTTAAACATATCAAAAAAAAATTGTTACCAACCTCGTTACAGAAGTGCTCCCCAGAGAGGCTACAGCTCTTCGAACTTGGACACCAAAATTACTTTTTATCGATTATTGCCCAACAACAGGAAAAATTTAAAAATTGATACTTTTGAGTTTTCGAATACGATTAATTGACTGGTGCAAATGGAAAATCAATTTCATGGCCAATAGCCTAAAGCCAGGGGAGCAGTACCTCCTCTGGGGGGTATTTCCATACCTAAGTTGATACAAAATTTTGTTCATATTTTTAACTCTAAAATCACTTTCTAAATATATGAACGTTATTTCTGGATATCCAGCATATATATATATATATATATATATATATATATATATATATATATATATATATATATATATATATATATATATATATATATATATATATGCTGGATATCCAGAAATAACGTTCATATATTTAGAAAGTGATTTTAGAGTTAAAAATATGAACAAAATTTTGTATCAACTTAGGTATGGAAATACCCCCCAGAGGAGGTACTGCTCCCCTGGCTTTAGGCTATTGGCCATGAAATTGATTTTCCATTTGCACCAGTCAATTAATCGTATTCGAAAACTCAAAAGTATCAATTTTTAAATTTTTCCTGTTGTTGGGCAATAATCGATAAAAAGTAATTTTGGTGTCCAAGTTCGAAGAGCTGTAGCCTCTCTGGGGAGCACTTCTGTAACGAGGTTGGTAACAATTTTTTTTTGATATGTTTAACTCTAGAATTACATTCCTAAACATATGAATGTTATTTTTAGTACGTAATTTCCTGATTTGAACGATCACAAGTTGCATTTTACTAAATTAAGTAAATATGTTAGTAGGACCTTATTGGAGAATGAATAATTAGATCCTTTCAAAATTAGCTACATTAACAAAGTAAGAAAAAAAGCAATAGCTTGTAACGTGTGAACTTGCCCGCACTTTTGTACCCTATGAAAAGTTGTTTTTCCCACGCTTGGGCGCAATTTTCTTGCAACCTCTTTTTAATTTCTGATAATGAATTGAGTGGATCCTGATTTTAAAAGAACTAAAGAAATTAAACACACACTAGCTCAGTTTTCCTTGGTAGAGAGATATGGGTAAGAGATAATTTTTGTACGTCTTTTTGGAATTATTTTTTTTATTTTTAAAAAAGCCTCAGCTGTACGACTTTTGGGCACCATTCATTTTAAAATAGAAAGGATCTAACTTCAGCTAAAAAAATGAAAAAATACTGAAAGGGTGTACAGTTGTTAAATAAAAAAACAGTTTGGTACAGCCGTCATTATCCTGAAAAATTAAGATAGGTATTCAGTGAGACACTAGCTTTAATCAACAAAAAGAAAATTTATTCATGATTTTAAAATAAAACTTTTGCGGTCTTAAGGATTACAAAAAAATTCTAGCCTAACAGGTAGTTAACACATGGGCTGAAAAGTCCCGGGCCTAACAAAGAAAACACGGTTTTTTTTGATTCAAAATTAGCTTTATTCATCAACGTAATCTCCATCAAGAGCAACGCAATCATTCCAGCGCCGCTCTAACATTTCAATACCACTTTTGTAGAACGATTTATCTTTTGCCTCAAAATAGGCCTCAGTTTCAGCGATAACCTCTTCATTCGTGCGAAATTTCTTACCGGCGAGCATTTTTTTCAGGTCTGCGAACAGCCAGTAGTCGCTGGGAGCCAAATCTGGCGAATACGGTGGATGTGGGAGCAATTCGAAGTTCAATTCATGTAGTTTTGCCATTGTTTTGATTGACTTGTGACACGGTGCGTTGTCTTGATGAAACAAAATTTTTTTCTTTGCCATATGCGGTCGTTTCTTTGCAATTTCGGCCTTCAAACGCTCCAATAACGCTATATAATATTCACTGTTGATGGTATTTCCTTTCTCAAGATAGTCGATTAATATTATACCACGCACATCTCAAAATACCGAGGCCATAACCTTTCCAGCCGATTGTTGTGCTTTCGGGCGCTTTGGACGAGGTTCACCAGTTGCTGTCCACTCAGATGACGATCGTTTTGATTCTGGAGTGAAGTGATGGATCCATGTTTCATCCATTGTCACATATCGACGCAAAAATTCCGGTTTGTTACGTTTAAACATGGCCAAACACTGCTCAGAATCATCAACACGTTCTTGTTTTTGATCAACAGTGAGCGAACGCGGCACCCACTTTGAACAGAGCTTTCTCATAGTCAAATGCTCATGCAATATAAAGCCAACACGTTCTTTTGATATCTTTACGATGTCAGCTAACTCACGCAACTTCACTTTTCGATCATTCAAAACGATTTTATGGATTTTTTTGATGTTTTCTGGTGTTATCGCCTCATTTGGACGTCCACTGCGTTCTGCATCATCGGTGTCTCTACGACCACATTTGAAGTCAGCAAACCAACGTTTTATTGTTGTTTCTGATGGAGCGGAGTCCCGATAACACTTTTCAAGCCATTGCTTCGCTTGAACGGTATTTTTTCCCATCAAGAAGCAGTGTAAAATTAAAACACGAAATTGTTTTTGATCCATTGTTTTGAAAATAACAAAAGTAGCGTCACTCTTAGCACAATAACTCACAAACTAATGAATAGAATATCATGAAATTTTAACAGCTGTCTTTTGAAGGTTAGTATTAACTGAAAAAAAGTGACTGCAATAAAACTAGCGCCATCTATGTGTTAGGCCCGGGACTTTTCAGCCCATGTGTTATTATTATTAGAGTCCCTAAATCAGACATTTAAATTCTAAAACCTGACTACCCCCGAAAGCGAAGAATCGTGATTTTCACTTCACGTTTTGTCAGTTCAAATTGCTGTTAAGACACTTATTTGCGGGAATAGGTCTATTGATGAATGTTCTGGTAACTTACGGTTTTCATTTGGGCTTCTAGGCCTTCGATGGAACACAAAACCGATTTCACACTTTGTAGGAAACACTCAGAGCCCACTACGGCTTTACGTTAGAAAAAAAAACTCGTGCTTTACTTGGCTCTCGTAAATTTTGCTATGAGCCTCTACTGCGGCTCGGTCGAAGTAAGCCTGGCTGCGGCTCGATGGAAATTCGCCTACTTGGCGGCTCGGTGGAAATAAGCCTACTTGGCGGCTCGGTGGAAATAAGCCGAGATTCCTGTCCTCCGGACCCTTAAATAAGCCGTGGGCACTCTCTCGGTAATATGGCTACGCCGGAACCAAAACTCCGGATACAAATATTTGACCAATCCCGGCGTACCGATAGATTCGGTCGCAAACCCGCACAGCACACTAATATACCGAGCGGCTAGCAATTTCTGATTAATATACTGCTCGATACAAAAATGAAAAGAAGTACAATTTAAAGTGAAAAATCAGTAACATTACATGGTCTTAAAATCTAGGAAAAATGAATGTTACATTTAGCTTTATTTTGGAAGTGGCTTTACAATAAACTAGCTAAGATAGTTGCTACGGTAGTAATTCAACTGGCTTAATATGTAATGTCTAGTTATTGCCCAGCTCTGCGCAGATATGTAAAAAACTTTTCAATTTTTTTTTTTTTTAATACATTCTGATAAAAATATCTTTTATTTCTAAAAGGCTATCAGTATCAAAGCACATCCCTATTTAAAAGCTTCTGGAAATAGGATTTTTTTGACCCATGCCTTTACGACAACCCCCCTGACAAAACTTCCGTAACAAAAACCAATTTTGTCCTAGCAAAGAGGGCCGAGAGTAATGGTTTCGCCATAAAATTGGTATCTCCGTCCTTTATCAATAGATATCGACCTTTTGAGGACATGACGCATCCCCCTATAAAACATATTTACTTGTCAACTTTTATCACATTCTTATTTGTTGCCCAAATTTCATTTATAATAGAAGTCATAAAATATTATTCTTCTAAAGGTTAGTTTTAGATAGGGGAAACGGGGGAAATGCCTAACGCTACAGTTAATGGCAAGAAATGCCGTACATATGGGGGTGATGATGTTATAACTAGATTTTGGGGGTAGCTGGTTTATGTTATCATTTTCATTAAGGGAATCCAGGGTAAAAATTGCCTTGTGCCTCACTTCATATTTATGTTGGTTTTCCTCTTTTCTCCTTCTCATAATATTAACTCATAATGATGCGAAAAGGACCGCCAGACGGAAAATAATAATATATTAAATATAAGAGAAAAACTAGCTGAAGATGGCATACGATAAAATAAAATTAACTTCGCTCATTTTATTCATTTCTAAGTAATACAAGGCTCGTTTTTTTGATATTAAAAGAACACAAGGTAGATCACTTTTAACAATTTTATTTTTACATGAACTTTCAGACCTTAACCTTCTTTGCAACATAATTGGGTTTTTGAATAAAAAATAATTATCAATTTTTTAACTTTATTTTAAAAATTTCTTAAATAATATTGATAACCGATGTGAAAAACTTTTCAAAAATTTTTTACAACTAATTATAAATGAATTAAAATTTATAATATTATAAAAAAATCATGTAACTACGAAAGCGCCACGATTAACTGCCATGTTTGTGACGTCATTATGTTAAAGTGTTTTCACGTAAGTACTGTCAATCTCTTCTACCTGTGTATATACTGTTAAAAATATTGCAGTTTAGTGCAATAAAAAAAAAATGTGGGGGTAACTAATTTAAATCTGTAATATGTGACAAAATGTTTATAAAGGCCAATTCTGATAATATACTTGCTGTGGATATTTTTATGATCACAGATTTTCTCAAAAGTAACATTCGGTTCTATTCAACTGAAGTTCGAGGTGCTAAAGCATGAATTTGAATTTTTTAAAAAAATAATAATGTAAATAAAAATAAGAAACTTATACTTACATAGAAGTGATCTTCACAACGGAAAAAGTTTGATGTTGTTTTAGGATTTATACATCACGCTGCTTGGAACCATTGATTTCGACGTTTAACATCTTGTGGTACATTTAAAAACATTTTTTCGGGAGTCGCTTTTGTAGAATTTGTACAAAATAATACGAAACAGGTACAATAACTTTTTAGGTTAGACATTTTCAATAAATTTGTCAATACACTGATGATAATAACAAGAATAAATTGATTGAAAACTAAAACACTCGTATCAGCTGTCTGTGATGTTGAGGAGAAATAAGCATAATGATGTCGCAAGCGGGTTTTTTCGGGAACTGTCGGCGCGTCATCGGTATTAAGTTTAAAAATTCATTTTCAATTTGATATAACTTTTTAATTATAACGAAAAAAAAATAGTTTTGTTATAAAACTTATATGTGATCTTTCCATTGATGACAACTTTTTTTATTTCAGAACCCCAATTCGGATCTATATTAAGGTACTTGTCGAATCGCAAAACTAAATTCTTTATTCCAACCTCACAGAAATCTGTCGCTTCATTTGTGAACAAGAACACTTCTTGAAACTTGAGGAAATACGGGCCCATTAGATCATGATGAAATTGTAAAGCATCTTTCTTTCTCGAACTTTTTCATTAACTTTGTGAACCAGGTTATGATTAATGCTGGATGGTCGCATCGAGCATGTTTCTGCGGCCATCTTTAAATGCTATAACCTATTTTCTTACCACTCCATCGCTCAACGCCCTTTATGCTAAGGAAAGTGAAGGAAAATATAGTAAAACCACTAAACACGACAAAAACAAGTAGACGGGCATATTTTTGAACATTTATTACGTCATAATAATTAATCATTAGATAAGTGTGTTATTATTATAATTATTATTAACTGTTTGTTTATGTTTTCACAATAGCGTAAGTGTATTAAGAGCAAGGGTAAAAAATTGAAAAATTCAAAATAAATTGAAAACTATTAGAAATAGGTATATGATATTCTATATAAAAGTTGGAGAGTTTTGTAAAATCTATCAGAAAAAATAATATACCGGGTGTGCCATTAAAAAAATTTGAGATTTTAAATAGTCGAAATGCATAAATTTATTTTGAACACTTTGTAACATCTCAAATTTCTTTACATATATCTTTTTT
>CM032453.1:44666904-44763734 GCA_019049505.1 Pachyrhynchus sulphureomaculatus | reverse complement strand
GAGTATTCTCCAAGGGGTGTAGATTGAACGAAAATTATCACGAGTGCATTACCTTTATAATTTATCTGGTATATAAAAAAAAACAAAAATTTCAAGGTCAACAATTTTCAGTAAAGATTGGAAAACAAACTTTGTTGAAAACTCATGTGGGGTGTGTTTTGTGAAGTCACTGATCATTCTATACTTCCGTTACAAAATTTTTTATTTTAAAAGCAATCAACGTACGGAACACTAATTGCGCAAGTTCAACTTGCACTTGACCGGTTATTTATTACAGTTTTTTATATAACACATCTCTAACAAATTGCGTTTAACAACAAACAACAATTGATTTAAACGCAATTTCTTAGAGATGTGTTATATAAAAAAACTGTAATAACTGTCTTAACCATAAAAAATGATCTGGAAGGACTGAGTTCCATTTACAATTACTTACTTTCCTAAAGTTGCACAAAAAAAAACACAAATGGAGCAACGCAAAGGGAAAATAGGGAATAAGTATTTTTTAACAAATATTTTGAATAAACAACTAAAATTCTAGACCATCTAATAGCTCAACCATTACCAAGATATCAATTGGCAACAATGTCTTCTAATAACTAATTTGATAAAAAATCCCCAGAAATATCACTAAACAAATGTCAACTTTTTGATAATTATTGACGGGAAACAAAAATGATCTTCCTGTACCACGTTTTTCTGGCGTTCTTTGTGGTGTCTTTCCAGTTCAATTATAGTGTATTATATTAATTTTATATCAGTTAACTTTTAATTATTTTAATGTGTGACACCTCAAATTGAGGCTTAGTAAGTTTTGTAAGAGTTTTTCACTTTTTTAACCTGTTTAGTGGTACAATAAACTTTCTCCGGGAAGAGCAATGCTGTAAATATTCTGTAAGTACGTTTAATTCCCTAAATTACATCTTTCTACTCCAGAATCTTTGCACATTTCAGATTTCCTGAAGAAGTCCACATACATGGACGATAGCTAGAAAGTTCGAATAAAAATACAGTTCCTTAGAGCTACTTAGATCTTTTATTGCTCTCTCTTCAATTATATTAGGAGCTATTCCAGCCGTTAAACTATCACATATATATATATATATATATATATATATATATATATATATATATATATATATATATATATATATATATATATAATATTCTCCAACATGTACCAGATTATAAAACCACCTTAAAACAAAAAATGCAACATCCATCTTAAAAAGATCTAGGCAATCGCTTCTACGAGAACAAATCCGGGAAAAAAAAAACGATTGCCATCACAGAGAAAAAGAAACCGTCTACCTACGTCAACAACTGAGCAACCATATACACCCTCTGCTACGGTGTATTGACAAACTTTCATTCTGGTGGGCAGAATCCGAAAAACTAAAAAAGAAGCTTGAAAACATCAGAGGAAAAGATATGCTACACAATGATCCACAACTAGAAATAAAAAAAGTTGTGCATAAGCTCGCAACACATCCTCTTATAGACCAGGAAGAATCAGTACTAAGCAAAGGTTTCAATTCAGTAGATGAAGCACTAAACAAAATAGTAATGAACGAGGATTTTCCAGCTCATGTTATAGAACTATCGGAACACTGTCTAAAATCACAACATCGAGTAGTAGCAGCAGCGGGAGCACTTGAAAATGCCAAATGAGATTTTGGCGGAACGTCGTGCAAATTCATTGTTAGACGAACGGATTGAAACCTGGAATTTTAATGTATTACATTCCACCATCGCATCCGTGAAAACTTCTATTGTAACATATATATATATATATATATATATATTTATAGATATAGATTTTAATGAGAATAATATTTAGGCCTTTATTATATTAACGAAGAACAGTAAATTGAAATAGCTATTACCTATTCTCCCTTCACGATATCCTAACTTTAACACTTTTAAAACTTAAACTTCGTTAACGCAAACAAGTCGACAGTTAGAGGTGGGAACTAAGCTAAAAAAATCCAATAAAGTCCCTTTTAAAGCACGGTAGGGCTTTCGAGGAGTACGCAAAAATGAATCCCTTTGTCTTTCATTCGATTTAATAATTTTATATAACGAAGTAGTATCTAGTTACAAAAGGGAAAAAAAATCTGAAGTTTTAACTGGCATAATGAAGTTTTTGGGTTAGAAAAAGTTTTTTGTTGTTCTGCCGGAATTTTATTTCGAATTTCCAAATTTGATACCCAGAAAGTGAAATTGGGAAAGATTTTCTTTCGGTTATTTGGAATATTTCAAGTCAACGATGAAAAAAGTTGTTAATATATTCTAATTTTTTTTATCCCTTTTTCTCTTTCTTTCTGTCTCTCTCTCACTCTCTCTCTTATATATATATATATATATATATATATATATATATATAAAGAGGTTAATGAAGACTGAAAGGAAGTTAGAGGTATTGGTTCTATTATGCAATGTTATGCGTCCTTTTCAGAGTTTTGGAAAGAAATCTAAAAATCGTAATATTTTATTCATTATTTTCAATTATTTGCTGTCGAATATAATGGAGTTAACGATGTGGGAGAAAGAGTTGTATATATCGTATGTGTTCTTTAAAGGATTCTTTGAGACAAGGAATCTACGAATTCTGTTATTTTTACATTACTTTTAGTTTGACCATAAATAATACGTAGATAAAAATATTAGGTTTCATTTGTAAATATTTCTGAAGTCCTTTCTTTGCTCAACCTTTTTTTGTGAATAATATCTTACTCTTAGTTACCAATGATTTAAAATATTGTCTTTTAGTGCTGGAATTCAGTCATTTTTTAGCGTAAAAAAGATAAATTCAGTACTTTTTATAAAATTATCTCTTTACAAGGAAAGTAATGTTTTTGATGAAAGAGTATGCTGGTTAAAAGTAGGTCGTTTTTTACATCTACAACTTCATCGATGCAAGACGTGGCCAAAGTCAACTTTAAATTTTAAGGTTGACCCTGGCCACGTGCTCTCAATAATTTTTCTTTGGTTATAAGTTCACCTGAGAGTTTATTTAATTTTTATTATTGCTAGATAAAAGTGAGTACTTTTAAATTGCTATTATCATTTTTTTTTAAATTAATAAATAATAATTTTTTTAAAAAATAATAAATATAATTATTATTAAATATTCATCATTATCATCATCAATAATCCCCGATCTGTTGTCGGATATGGGCCTCCTCAAGATCTTGCCACCTTCCTCTGTCCTGTGCAGTTGTCATCCAATTTCCAGAAACTCTTTTGATATCATTGGTCCATCTTGTGGGTGGTCTTCCTCTGCTTCGTCTATCCGTTCTTGGTCTTCACTCCAGGATCCTCCTCGTCCATCTGTTGTCCTTCATTCTGGAGACATACCCCGCCCATCTCCACTTTAGTCCGAGTATATTTATTATGTCTTCCATGCCTGTTCTTCTGCAGATCTCCTCATTTCTCATCCTGTCTCTTAGGGTAATACCCAGCATTGACCTCTCCATTTTACGTTGTGTTTTTTGCAGTTTAAGTATGAATTTTTTGGTGGGGGTTAGGGTCTCTGCCCCGTATGTAAAAACCGATAGTACACACTGATTAAATGCTCTTCTTTTTAAACTGATTGGCACTTCGTCCTTAAATACATTTCGGAGTCTGCCAAACGCTGTCCATCCTAAGGTCGTTTTTCTAAGCAGTTCCCGCATTTTGTTGTCTCTGCAAAGTTTCATTTCGTGGTCCAGGTATATGTAACTCTCGGTCATCTCAATACCTCTTCCTTTTAGACTTATCGGTCGGCTAGGGACTAAGTCTGTCATCACCTTTGTCTTTTTATAGTTTATTATATTATCTTTAGCTTCTCCTAAATTGTCAAATATAATGACAATGTCGTCTGCGAATCTTAAATGACTGAGCCGCTCTTCATCAATATTTACTCCCTTGTTTTCCCGTTCTGACGTTTTGAATGCTTGTTCCAGCACGGTTATAAATCTCTTCGATGACACTGTGTCTCCTTGGGAGAGTGTAGGTTCAGTGTTGTTGTAGCCTTGTTGTAGATGTTACGTATAATATTTGAGTATCGATAGTAAATTGACACTTGTTTAATGCTTCTAATATGGCAAGTAATTCAACAATGTCAAAAGCTTTTTGGTAGTTAACAAAGATGAGAACTAGGGGTCTATTCTATTCAATCGACTTTTCTGTTAGCGTTTTTAGACAGTGTAAGTGGTCATTTGTTCCAAAGCCTGAGCGGAATCCAGCTTGTTCTCTTAGCTGATATAGTTCTAATTTACTTTCTAATATAGTTGTTATGATTTTAGTATACACTTTGTAGAGATGACTTAGGAGACTGATAGGCCTATAATTTTCAAAATCTCTTGTGTCTCCTTTCTTATGCATTAGGATGGTGATGGAGTTCTTCCATTTTTCCGGAATGTTTTGTCTATGTAAACATAGATTAAACAGCTCTTTTATTTTCTCTATCAATACAGGTCCTCCAAGTTTGACAGCCTCTGACCCAAGTTTATCCTCCCCTGGATCCTTGTTGTTCTTCCTTTTGTTCAAGGCGTTTCGTATTTCGTCTTGGGATATATCTGGGATAAAGTCGGAGCCCTGGTTTTGTATTTTCGTCAGCAGTCTCTCCTTTGTTCTTGAATCTGCTAGGCTTGTGTATAGTGTTGTGTAAAATTCTTCAACTATATGCAGTAGATCTCCTCTATCAGACTTAATATGACCATTTTTGTCTCTAAGCTGGAAGATTTCCTTTCTGCCTTTTGTAATCTTGCCTCTCATTTTCTTCATACTCTTGTTGTTTTCGATAGTTTGTATAATTTTGTCATTTTTGTTTTTCCTAAGGTTATTTCTAATTTTTCGTGATATTTCCCTGTTTAGTGCTGTTATCGTTTGTGGGACCGCATTTGCGTCGCTTCTTAGTAGTCTTCTTTCCTCCATTTTTACCTTTATTATTTCTGGGGCAGTATCTGTTTTGTGCATGCCTAAACGTTTCCGTTATTTTGTTGTTTATTAAATCATTTATGTTTGTTTCTGTTGTATTTTTTTGTTGTATTTTATTAAATGTTAGTTAAAAATTAATAAAATGGAGAAACTATTTTTCAAAAACCGATAAAGGGCAAGTTGGACTTGCGTAATTGGTGTTCCGTACCGTGATTACTCTTAAAATAAAAATCAGCTACCTAACAGCCAATAAAGGAATCTCAATTTAGAATCTAGTAGTAAAAGTTTAAAATAAGTATTTACTACCTAAATATTTGTTTAATTATAAACAAATAAAATAAAATTGATATTACTGATTCCACCGAATACATATTGATATTTCGTAAGTTTTAGTGCCGGTTGAATTCCCAACTTTCCAAACCTTCACCATCCTGTCATGCCACATAGTTTTTTTATTATACCAAAATGATAATGATAATAAAACGTAATGCCCTGATGATAATTTTCGCTCAATCTACACTTTATGAAGAAAATTCTAAAATTTTTGCAAAATTTTTTAATTTTTTCGACATAGGGGGTGGATACATACAAAAAAAGTATGTGCAAGTAATACATCATAAATATTTTTGACCTCGTATCACTCGGTGACACGGTAATGTTTTTTTCGCTTCCGATTTCACCCCCTATATACCAGATAAATTATCCAACGTAATGCACTCGTAATAATTTTCGCTTAATCTATACTTTATGAAAAATATTCCAGAAGTTTTTCAAAACTATTTAGTCAGCACTTTTCGAGATAAGGTGGGGGGATAGAGATTTCTGGCATTCTTTTAAAAAATAATACAAAGGAAATTGTGCGCATGTATTACTTTATATATGTTTTTAAATTTTCACAGGCTTTCATTTGATACCCCATTCGGTGACCGTAGATTTTTTTTTTCACTTCCCCTCATAAGGTAAACCCTTAAGTCAAAATTTAATTTTCAAAACTACACGGCTCTGATTGGGCCATCAATTCCTATATTAGTGCCAAATTGCAACTTTTTATGTCACATAGTTTCGGAGAAAATCGTACGGAACACTAAAAATTGAAAACCTTGATGAAAAGACGGAAATGAACAGAATTTTTTTTTTACGAACAAAAGATTGATGTTTAAACTTTTAGTTTTCAGTACCACAATGCTCCACGAAAGGTTATATTTAAACTTAAGAATACTTTTTACAGGTTTTAGTCGTTTATTCGATTTAAACATGTCGGCCTACATGTACAAGAAACTGTGTGCTTTTATTTTATTAATTATATAAAGGGGGGGCCATCTCAAATAGATTTCTCTTTTTTAGCGCAGTATTGTATTAAAGCTCATTCTCAATTTCAGACGAGCTGCAGTTATTTGGTGGTTTTGCGTCAGTCGTTTATTCGATTTAAACATGTTACATGTACAAGAAAACTGCGTGCTTTTATTTTGTTTAATTATATAAATGTGGTGGGGGCTATCTCAAATAGATTTCTCTTTTTTTGAACATTGAGTAATATCGGTTGGCAGCTTCTTTCTTTTGAAGTTTTCTACAACTCCGGAACTGACTTTAGGTGGAGCTATTATATCTTAGGTAAAATCCGAAAAGTTTTCTTTAATAGGTTTTAAGTGTCGGACTTGTATTGACTTCAACATTTTATTTAATTTTTGTGTAGCTTCTTTCCTTTATGACTTTAATATATTCGAAAAGGCTTTAATAGGTTTTAAGTATACTAAGTTTATTATTACATATCGTTCACATATCGTTCCCGTTTCTTGTTTTGGATGCTTCTTTTACTGCAACTTAAGCTAAAATCAGCATAAGACAACAGAAAAAAAATTTGTGTGGCGGCCCTGGGGCTCCGTGGCGTAGTAATTTGCTTGCGGTGCAGAAGGTCTCGGGTGCCAATCCCGGCAGGTCGGTGAACTCTATTTATTAATTTATTTAAGTATATTTAGCTTGGCCACGTACATAGGTAGTAGTTGTTTGCAGAAATATAATAACATCCGTGACAGCACTACCGCGTTGTCTAAAAAGTACTGTGAAATGCAAAAATGTATGTTGTGGTACTTGAACAACGTTAACGGGTATTACAACATCCCTGCCAATATCCTCATTATATGAAAAAGGATAAAATCCTTACTCAAGCGGGAAGGTAAACAATTAAAAAAAAAGGTTCATTAAAATCAATCGAGCTATGGTGTACACATATTTAAGGACAAACATATATATGTACATACTTGAAATTTGGTATGTCCTTTCAAAAAGGCATATAAACTAACATACATAAATATTACAGGTGAATAATATTTCATACATACATACTGAGTTGGAAACCTTTTCTGAATTCGGTTAAAAAAGGCAAATTACACCCTTTCTTGCCATTTGAAAACATCACACCGAAAACATATTGTTCTTTTAGATTCCCCAGAGACATGGCATTTCAACACACTTTTCAAAAACCTTAACCTAGATTTTTAAAGGTCCTTATTGAATCCTTCGATTCGATTTCGTGGTATATGTGAAGTATCCTCTTTCTTTAAACGTCTTTTTAGGGTTTATTGTGAAGCAGGACCGGATTTCCTTTAGGAATTTATTACTAAACTGATTTAGGCTACCAGCGTTTTACTGTTTTTTTATTGTTTTGGGTGTATGTTCCATGTAATACGTCCCAAATTCTTTTTTCTATGTTCGTAAACAAGAATAGGGACCAAATTTATTAGTTTTGTGCCTCATCTAACATTTTACCTGTATTTGTAGGAACTTTTCCAAATTAGGTATAAAATAAATCTAGAAAAAAAAAGAATAAAAGGGATGTTTATGATTTTGCAAATAGTCATATAAAATTAATAATAGGTCCTTAACGTTAATTAAGTGGAACAGTTAATATTTTATAAAAAATAGCAGAGGTAATGTCAAATAAACATAATATATTTTGAGGGTGTTTTTTACGTTATGTAATTATGAAACTATAGAGGAAAAGTCACAAACTTTAAAAAAAAATTCTACATTGCCACCGTCTATCCTCCTCTCCTCTATCCGTCATCCTAAGTAAGGACGTGGTGATAACATAGTATTTGTGCTACTATTTTAGCCCAATGTCGTTTTAATATGGTCCGATCACGGCACCGTGATGGAAGACCGTTCTCTCCGTCTTTTGCCCTCGACATTACCTTACAATCCACCGTTCTACTGTATGTCCCTCCCTCTTGCTATGTGACCAAAGTATCTCAGTATGTTTTGTATTTATAGTAGTCAGTTGTTTTGATGTTGAGCTCATCTAGGATGGAAGCATAGCAGAGGTAATGCCAAATAAACACACTATATTTTGAGGATATTTTCTACGTTATGTACTTATGAAACTATGAAGGAAAAGTCACAGATTTGAAAAATCTTTTTCTATATTGTCACCGGCTATACTATACGTTTATTCTCAGCATTCTTCCTTACTCTGAGGTCATCGTCACCCGGAGCTCCATGGAAACTGTTATGACCAAAATTTTACTTGAAAATAAGACGGGTTGTCATTGCTGTTATAGGATGAAATTACGGGAAATAAGTTAGCATTTCGACTTTGTTGGTCGAATGCAAGAAGGCATAAATTCTCCAGGTTTCTATTGTAGCGTACTGACCTGAGAGTTTGTAACAAAGATAAGGAAAAAAGGAGAAAAAAAAGGGGAAAAGGAAAGGGAAAGAGGGGAGTTACTTTTCTCTTCGAAGTTTCACATTTTGTAAAAACCTTCGTTACCGTATCGTTATAATTCGGCTGGGCTCAAATTAGAAACATTTTATAGTGGCGATTTAAAAAATACTGGCTGGCTGATTTATTTCCCAAACGTCACAGTATTTAACTCTTAACTGCCAGTAGTTAGTTATATGTTCTGACATTTTTGGTAGCGATTTGTTTTCTTTAGTACTTCCGTTTCTTGCGAAGAAAAGCTTGCTTAAATTTCCTTTCCTTTAAGCGACTGGTTTCTTCACTATCGTAGTTTCTTTTTTCTACTTGTTTTTTTTATATAAAATCAAAAGTAATATCAAAATATATAAACCGGTTAGATCATAAAAGACCAAAATTTCGAAACAGTTGGTTCAAATACGGCTTAGTTCTGATTGAGATTACATTCTTCCTAGAAAAAAGTAAAAACTATTTCAACATATGAAGGATAAAGATTAATGTTAAAGTGGCAGGAAAAATGCCTTCAATTTCTCTTTAAATTCGGCTCAAACGATGATAGTCGAACTCGGTGATTTTACGAAAAAAAGGAATTTCTTTCCTTGTGTTGCGTAGAGGGTCCTTTTCCCTAGTTTGCTTCAATGGTTATTTAAATTTTAATAATACGATATCCCATTGGTAAACTAACATGTAAATCAAAAAATTTATATAAGAAAATGAATTTTATTATGATGAAAGATGTCTCTAGTAACTATATTTTTCGACTTCATTTTAAAATATTTCGAGTGACAAAGAAGAGAAACAAGGTCTGACAAAATATGCCATATGGTTTTTATTATAAAACTAAGATTGTTTTCTTAAAACTAAGATATTTTCTTAAAACTAAGATAGTTATTAAGGAAACTGTTTAAAGAAGACTGAACGGAAGGACACACTTACCATTTAGCGACGTAAAAAATTCGCCAAAAGGAGGTTTTGCTAGTAATTGCTTTAAGAAAAATACTGCATTCGATTTTAAGGTTTTTGATGATATTGTATCTATTTATTGAACAATTAGATGACTATCGTGATCTTATCAAATGATTTTAGAATCGATACTATGAGTCGACAAGTGTTCTTCACCGCAATATATGTATATATTTTCTTTATTCCATTTTAACGCTTAAACTACTGGATTGATATTAATTCAGGAGAATGCCAAAATTGTGTAATTTCACTAGCGACATTAACTATATAGTCAAATATACTAACAATCCAATATAGCGCTAGATTTAGTGAGTGTAATCTTTGTATAGCAGTGGAATAGGCGATGGTAATAGTAAGTATCGCTTTTCTAATACTTTTTTAAATTCGCCTTGTTAAGGGTCTATCAGAAATGTTTGCAGTAGAGAATCGGTAAATCAGAGATAACCGCGCATGTCAGCCACTGGCTACTAGTTACCCTAAAAAGTAACCGAGGAGAACGAAAGACACAAACTCTTCAAAACAAAGAATTAATATTTTCTTCGTATTGTGAGTGCTAGGTTTGGCAGAAATATAACTGAAGATACGATGGGTGAAGAGGGAGGTAGTATCCATGTGTATGTATTTAGGAATCAAACGATCACCTTGATGACAAACGGTGAGACGAACGATAACGTTGAATGAAACCGGTCTCGTTAGTCACAGTAAGTAGTAACTCAAGTAACAACGGTAGACCGTAACGCTAATGGATAACGGTGAATGATAACAGTGACTAATAATGATGAACAACAATGCTAAATAACGATGGTCAACAGCGATAGCAGACGACGGTAGATAGTCACTTTCACTGATAATGGTAATCAGATATGTAATTAACGACGATAGAAGTTAACGATAACGTTAAACGGCTATGACTGCGATAGAGAGCTCTAAAGAACAAAGAGCAGAGAAAATACTTTTGAGTTGTAACCCAGTGTCGATTACATGTGTTAAAAATTGTGATGTTTATGAGTCCGGCATCACGATTACGAGACAGGCGGCGTAGAGTACGAGTAGGGTAGAAGTTTGAACTTGAGGGATTTTTCTCTTGATGTGCTTTTTAGTCTTGCTTCTAGACCAGTCCCCGTCGTGGTTTGGGATAGTGGCAACTGGCAATTTGACTGGTATGATACAGGTGCAACCTCACATTCTTATAAGCGTAGCTGGGGAAACAACGGTAGATATAAGCTTGCATTGGCTAGGACGATGCCGATGCAAGCTTATAGTCGCCATGCTGTTAATATATATTAATGATGCCAAGTAACGGCTGTGAGGAGTAAAAAGTGTTTTTCTTAAATTTCATGAGATATAGAGTTTTCAGAAGGGTTGTAATCTAGTGTATTTAACAACGTAGAAGAGAAAATGATGTAATGCGACTTCGTTAGACAAAGTATATCTTTAAATCTGTTGCTTAGCAATTAACTAAGTAGGTTCTTTATAACTTTTTTATTTTAATAATACAATACGATAAATAAACGGTCATATTACTTTCGTAACAAACCCCGTACACGTTTTAGGATTGTTTTTCTAATCAATACAAAACAGATTTGTGTGATTCGTCATTTGGTTTTTGTTTGTATTTTTGTAAAGGTGCTGATATAATTAATGTTCCCTGTTATAAATGACAGATGAACGGTGATCCAGATCATGTGAGATAGAAACAGTGGTAAAAATTAATGTGTGCAGAGCTATAGGGTGGAAGTTCGAGTATTTTTAACCCAATTGGCAAAATTTTGAATCACAAAGGCGCCTTATGTGTCAGGAGTAAACTGTTTTACTGTTTAAAGTATTTTTGGGGTATCTGTGGATATGTAACCCAAAACTTCACATGTTGTGTGGGAGTGAGGACCAGTTTTTAATTTATTTTATTGTCATAATGGCCTTTATCAACTTTCCTTGGCCGAGATGCTATTAATTTCATCGATATTGAGGTATTTTGGTATATAATGGTTTTCAAATACATAATCTATTAATTAGTATCCAAAAGTGGCAACATGTGACGCAAAAGTTGGTATATAACGTATCTTGAGGTTTGGGCGCCCTTATTTTATATAATTTTACAGTGGCTGATGAACTTGTATAATGATCCATGTTCTAAAGGGATCAAATTCAATTTTCTTTTTATCCGGATC
The DNA here is from genome assembly GCA_019049505.1 of Pachyrhynchus sulphureomaculatus. Taxonomy (NCBI): domain Eukaryota; kingdom Metazoa; phylum Arthropoda; class Insecta; order Coleoptera; family Curculionidae; genus Pachyrhynchus; species Pachyrhynchus sulphureomaculatus. The sequence goes on along the minus strand of CM032453.1, from coordinate 44,751,986 downwards.
ATTTGCCATGAACTTGGGAGCAAGTAAGCGAAACTATGGAAGCTGAACAAATAAATTACTTCCTGGGGATGGATTCAATGAAACCCACAAACAGATTAGGAAAAATTTTGTGCTTAATATCCTACACTACATTAGGACGCTATCAATTCACCTAATTAATTTTATTGTTAAAACTACAAAAAATTGGAATGTAGTAGAAAACCGTGGGCTCTAGTAAATTTTTTTTTCAAGTAAAAACTTCTCTCGATTCCTCTCTAGACACTTTTGGTAGTGGTTTACTGGAATTATAGCAGCAGCAAGAGCACTTGAAAATGCCAAATGAGATTTTGGCGAAACGTCGTGCAAATTTATTGTTAGACGAACAGATTGAAACCCTGTTGCCAGCCTTTTTTGTCTTCCCAATCTTTCGGTCGTAGATTTCTTTTCAACATGACTCTCATGACACCAATCCATGTTATTTTCAGCCTTCCCTCTTTCGTTTTTCTATGGGCTTCCATTCCAAAATCAGTTTTGGAATTAGTTATCCTGCTATTCTTTCTATGTATCCATACTGGAACAGCTGTCTTTGTTGGATATCGTCCATTGTTGTGCTTTCTATCTGGCGTTCCTTATTCTTTTTTCTCTGATTTGATCTATTATAAGATATTTCAGCTGCCCTTCGCCAGTAGTCTATCTTGAGAGCAAGAAGTTTCTGTTCTAAGTTCTTATTTAATTGCCACGCTTTGCAGCCGTAGAATACGATGCTCATAAAGATTGCGTTCCAGATGTAGTGTTTTTTAGTGTTCCATACGAAACACTTATAAAATCACTTCGGTGCCCGTCCATCTGTCTGTCACACCCGATTTTCTCAAAAACTATTTGACATAGAAAGTTGAAATTTGGCACTAATATGATGGCCTCATCAGAGCCGTGTAGTTTTGAAAGTTATATTTTGACTTAAGGAGTTGGATGCATTTGGCTCTCGTTATGTTGATAGGAATATTGAGTTTTCTAGAAGAGAGTTGTATATGTATTCAAATGCTAAGGTGTTTTATTTTTTTTTTAGGATTTTAGTTTGGAGTACGTTTTTTAATTCAGTTCCAAGTTCTTGAAAGGAGTACTACTCTTTTGAAAGGATTGTCATTTTTCTTTCTCTGGGTACCATCGTGTTTGGTTGTCCCTTATACTTAGACTTTTTGATTTGAATTGATCATAAGACTACCACAAGCTTCGCAAGTGTAGAAATTTGCTTTTTACTTATTTTCCTCGTATAAAATTTTTTATTTTTTATTGTCTTCACTCTACATGGTCTACATACTCGTATCTGCAAAAATAAATATAATGTGAAAATAGCTTAATTCCTAAGCTGAACATACCTAAGCTTACATAATTTTTAATTACATCGAGAAAAATTTTAACAAATGATTTTAAGGGGTAAGTTACATATATCTATGCGTTACTAATTCAAATTAAATAGAATTCCATAAAATTATGATATTTTGATGCTGTTGTGTAACTCTCCGTGATAGTATGCCATATTTACAACATAAAAATTAGTCGATAATTCATGTAACTGACTAATTACTTTTTCCAATGCACTTTATATGCAAGCGCGGTGCCACCTTTTTGACGTTGTTGTTTTCGATCGCGGATGAAGGAATTTAAGTGTTTCGTATTCTTTAGTCTTGTTAGGGATGTAAGGAGTTAATTAATGTGGGCGTCTCAACATATTTACACACAAACACACATTTACACTACTAATTATTGTTTATTCTTATAAATTAGCTGTTCTTTAGGTAGTTATGCCTGACATGCAAATGGTAGGACTATGCTCTAAGAAATTATTTCCAAAGTTTTTTATTACACTAAGGTAATCTGGCAGTATTATTATTAATCTCGTTAACATTGCCAAATTTTGTTATTTGTAAGATTTGGTCGAACATTAAGTATTATCCAAATAGGTAAGTTTTACAGAGGTTTGTGTGTATCTTTCAATTATTTCTAAAAATTTATATCATTAAAAGGCAATTTACAAATTTGAGATTTAAGATATTCCTGTAAATACTGGAATTTTATATAAATTTGCGGATTTTATTGCATCTTCTTGTGTAGTGTGTTCCATGTTGTCTTGTTTGCATAATTTAATGTAAATTTACATAAAGGCTTGGGAGGGGACATAATTCTGCGTATAGTATTTAATTTAATTCAAAATTGAGAAGTAATTTTAGTTTTAAATTTAAAGCCAAATATTTAACATATCAAAAAACTATTACAGGCAGTTTAATCAGTAAAGAGGAAATATGTTTTTTTTTATCAGATAAATAATATCATAGATTATAATATTTCAGTTATATCCGGCTAGCTTATTTGTTTTTTGTATACCATGTTCGATGTAAGGATACTGAATTATTTTTAGCAAGTCACAGTGGCGGCAGTAGGAGACCGAAGAGGTAGCGCTAGATAAATGAGTGCGGCCAGTTAATTTGCTGTTCGTGCCTAGATTAGTAAGTGCTTTGGTCTTTGCAGTTATGTTAATATAGTTAATATTATTATATGTATGTAATATAATATGACATTGAATATTAGTTCAGGTTACATTGTTAAGTGATAAGAACTTTTCCGATTATGACATTCCATAGTAACGATCATTACTTTGTATTTGCATTTCTGTTAGTGCCATAATAGTAAAGTAGACACGATGAAGTATAGATATATCAAGGATTTTCTACAGCTGACGCTGTCTTCCTTCTCTCAGCCTTTGATTTCATCCGTTTCTATCTTCCCAGTCTCCATCTGTTAGACCCCTGTCCTCCATAGCCTCGTCCACATCGTCTCTCCACGATCATCTGGGTTTTCCTCTTTTTCTTCTTCCTAAAAGGCCCCACTACGTTATTTTCTTTATCCACCTATTGTCTTCGCTCCGTCTTATGTGTCCATACCATTTTAATCGCTTTTCTTCAATGGTGTTTATTGCGTTCTCTTTGATGTTCATTCTGCTTCTTATTTCTTCATTAGTTATTCGCTCTATACGTGTCACTCTACAACATCTTCTCCAATACTCCATCTCTACCGCGTTAATTTTAGATTTATTTCTTTTGTTGATCGTCCATGTTTCTGACCCGTATGTCATTATGCTTTGTATTATTGATTTGTATATGCGTGTTTTTGTTTCTCTTTGTAATGTGCTTGTCCCACAGGATCGAATTTAATTGTCTTATGCATGTCCGCGTTTATCCTAATGTAGCTTTAATCTCTTCTTCTGATGCTGCGTTTTTTGAAATGATGGTTCCTAAATATTTGAATCTATCGGTTCCTTTGATTATTGTTTCGTTATTTACTTCTAGATTCTCCACGTTTCCCTCCTTTGTTGTTGGATATTCCGTTTTATCAAAGTTTATTGCTAATCCTGCTTTAGTGTATTCTTCTTTCAGTTTTCTTACCATATAACTGAGGCCTTCCTCATCTTGAGCTATGATTACTTGCTCGTCTGCGAGACTTAGAGTATATAAGTAATCTTTTAGTATTGAGACTCCCATTCCACTGCATTTTTGCTTCCATTTTTTTAATGTTTGTTCGAGGTATATTTTGAATAGTGTTGAAGATGTAGAGCATCCTTGTAATAGGTCTTTAGATATTTGGAGTCCCTTCCCTATTTTATGTCCTATTTTTATGTTCACTGTGTTGTTTTCGTAGAGAGCTTTTACTGCGTATATTAGTTCTTTGTCAATGCCTATTTCTTTCATTGCGTTCCATAATCTTTGTCTTGGTACTGAATCATAGGCCTTTCTTATGTCTATGAAGGCTAGATAAACTTCTCTATTCTTTGCCAGTTTTTTTTCCATTGTTTATTTTATAGTGTATATATAGTCTATACATGATTTTCTGACCGTAAAGCCTGCTTGGTCTTCTCCAGTTTTTTCCTTTTATATTTTCCTCCATGATATTTTTAATAATTTTTCCATACAAACGTCCCATACTCGATATTATGCTTATTCCTCTATAGTTTGTGCATTTTCTGCGGACTCCCCTTTTAAATACAGATACTATAGAAGCTTTTGACCATTCCTCTGGTATTTTTTCTCCATTTATCGCTCTGTGGAATATGTTTCTCAGCATTCGATGTAATTTATTAGGCCCGTATTTAAACATTTCATTTACCACACCCCCAGGCCCTTCAGATTTATTTTTTTGAGTGTTTTTATTGTCTTCTTTACTTCTTCATAGCTTAGTTCTATCTCTTTTATTTCCTTATTATGTTTTTCTTCAGGGTTCTCTTCTTGGAATTTTTGTCTGTCTTCTGTTAGCAGCTTCTTATAATATTCTTCCCACTCGCTTTCTGGGATGTACTCTATATACGTCTTCTCTCTATTGTTAGTCCTTAATGCTTTAGTTATTCTCCATGACTCTGTGCTTTTAGTTCCTCCTATATACTGTTCTACATGTTCGCACGATTTTTCCCATTTCTCGTTCTTTTCTTTGTTTATCATCCTCCTCGTTTCTGCATTTTTCTCTTTATATTTCTGTAGATCTTCTTCTGATTTTGTATTCAACCACTTGCTTTTTTTCTCCTTTATAGATTCTTTGGTTTTTTCAGAGATTCTAATTTTATGTTTCTTATTCTCGTTGTCTTCTTTACCTAATGCTTCTAGGGCCGCCTGTTTGATGCATTTTTTTTATGTGGTCATACATCTGCTGGAGGTTGTCGTAGTTAAATTCATTTAATTTTTGATCTAATCGTCGTCTATATAGATCTCTTATCGTTTCGTCTTGCAGTAAGTGTATTTTGTATTTTATTTCTTTGTCAGCTTTTTCTGTTATCTCATTAGTATTTCTGTTTTCTTTCTCTATTGTTCTTTTTTGCTTTATTGTCTTGTACCACGGTACTTTTATATTTGCTATTAATAGCCTATTGGTCTGTTCCACATTCTGCCCCTCTCTTTACTCTTACGTCTTTTATTTTGATAGTGGTATCGTTTTTAATTATAATATAGTCTATTATTGATTTTAAGTTTCGTGTTTCTTGCATCCAAGTATATTTGTGGATGTCTTTGTCTTTGTAGAATCCGTTTGTTATTTTGAGGCCGTTTAGTTCACACAGCTCTATTAGTTTCTCTCCGTTGTCGTTAGTAATGTCTTCTCCGAATGGTCCTACGGTATTGTCCTTTGTTTTCCTTCCTGTTCTCCCCTTCAGATCTCCCATTATTATTATTAATTCTTGGTTTTTCTTTACTTTTTGTGTTTCTATTTCTAGTGTTTTCATGAAATTATCTTTTTCTCTTATAGTGGTCTTCTGTTGGGCCGTATACTCCTAATATTACCGTGTCTTTTCCTAGCATTGTTATATTTAGTTTTATGATTCTTTCATTGATGGGTTCCCAAGATGTTATTTTCTTTTTCCACTTCTTTTTTACTAATATTCCAACTCCGGCCATTGCTCTTTCTTCCTTCTTTACTCCATTCCAACAATGCATCACTTCATCTATTTCTTCTATTGATGAAGTACTCCTTTGAAACATTTTAGATTTGATTTAATAAAAGAAGAGAGGTGACCTTTTAAGGAAGCTAGTGAAAAAAATGGAAAAATATAAATGATTAAAGGCTTTAACGAAGTAAATTATTTTATGTGAGGTTTCTTCTTATTGCTAATAATAGCCAATATAAAATTATATTTAGTGAACTACGACCATTGTTCATAAGATGTCATATGCCTTAATAGTTGGCTTAGAGCGATTTCTGAGTATGTTCAAACAACGTCTTTTTTTATATGGTTTTAAAATATGCGTAATGGTAAATAATAAATATAATAATATATAATAAATAAAGTGTAATAAATTTTAAAATGCAGTCATAGCATAGTGGGCAAAGTGTTTCGCTTCTAAATTAAAAAATAAAAAAAAAACTTTATATCATTAGCCTCTCTCGGGAAGGCAATAGCAAACCATAGTAAAGCCCGCTCACGTTGGCCGTTCAGAACTGGCATTAAACTGTAGGTCCCCTTTGCCTGTGGAACACAAATAAATTTTAATGTATAATTCTTAAATACATTAGAGAGTTATCTTCAATCTAGTGATTGTTTTGAATACTGATCCTACTACCATCCTACTGTCAAACTAATTCTTTTCTGAAATATTTGAATTTTTCTTAAGGTAGACTTTCCTCTATTTCATTTTTACATTTACTATTGACGACAATGTTTCTGATATTATTTAAATATTGGCAAAAACCCTATTTGCATGCATAAGTTTCCCACTGGACAGCATTACTTAAACTTCCCCTATACACGGATCAAAGAGAAGGGATACTTCCAAAAATCCATAGGATTTAAGTCGCGAATGATTTGCTTTGTTTTCGGTTAGGACAGATAATATCATCGTACGTAGCAAGGGATTTTTTTTTTTGCAGTTTTCTTTTGGTGCATTAGGTTAATAGATCAAAAAAAAAAACATACATTTAGGGGTGTTTTTTTTCTTAAATACAAAAAGAATCTTTTTCTCTTTTCAGAGTCTTATTAAAACAAAGTTCTATAATCCGTGTAAATCAGACAACAATGAACCGGTTTTAAAAATATTTTTTACCCAGGAGGAAGCAAACCATGTCATTCACTAAAGCGATTTCCACCAAATCAATCATCCATTTAAAATTTCATTAAGTGAAATAAGAATAAGTAAAAAGTAGTGGAGTAAACTGCAATTCAGTCTTATGCAAAAAAATTACCTTACTCCACGTCCGTTCAATACCGCGACACAAACTGAATGATCGCGTGCTGTAAGATCTTTTTTGGATACATACCGGTGTTTTATTTTGAATTATTAGTTTTAATATAAAGTTATTTGTAAATACAAATATCTTCTTGAAGTAAAATTTGGAAAATATTTATCTGTTTCCTATAAATATAATATTATTTATTTTCTTCTCTATTAGATAAAATTATACAAATCATTATTTAAAAAACTACTAATAAAAAAGCGAAAAAAAATAAAAAGTCTTTAACAAAAAAAAACCTACTTCAAAAAACCAGCACACAAAATCTTGCCACTATAAAGTAAAAAATAATGTTTTTGAAACACTCTGCTCCCAAACATACACTGCATTTGTTGGATTCTATTCAGAAGACACCTGTTCGCCTGATTGGACATTCTGATCTGGCCAGCAACCCGAATTCTTTGGAACATCGAAGAATGGTTGGCAACTTTAGTCTATTCTACAAGTATTTTTATGGAAAGTGTTCGATGGATGTAGCCCGCTTAATTCCTCCCAGAGCGGTGCATGCTAGAAATACACGTAATAATAATAATAAAAACACACAACTGGGAATGCCCCGGAATAGACAATATACAAAACTTCTGGTACAAATAGCGTACCGCCACACACGAAGCCCTCACACACCAAATCAACAAAGCCATTCTACAACCACGCACATTTCCCACTTTCCTTGCACAAGGAAAAACATACGTTAAACCCAAAAGCTCAGACATCACAAACCCGTCAAACTACCGACCCATCACCTGTCTTCCAATTTTCAAGAAAATAGAACAACACCTAATAGACAACAATATTCTCACAGAAGAGCAGAAGGGGTGCAGGAAAAATAGCCGAGGATGCAAAGAGCGGCTGATCATAGATCGCCTGATCATGGGACAAATCAGAAAAGAACAGAAATCTTCACACCGGTTACATAGACTATAAAAAGGCCTTTCGATCAGAGGCCTCTCAAACCCAAAACAGCTCGCGCAAATTTAATCAAAAAATACAATCGGCATCCTAGCTGTACATCAGACGGGGTATATTTCAGGGAAATTCGCTCAGAGCTCTATGGTTTTGCCTCTGTCTCAATCACTCTCAAATAGACTAGACAGAACAGACCATGGTTTCTGCATCAGACACCAAAAAGTGAACCAGCATAAAATAAACCAACTTCTATATTTGGATGACATAAAACTCTACGCTGACACAGAAACATAGCTGAAAGAACTTCTCAAAATCCCAGAAACATTCACCTCAGATATCAATATGGAATTTGGTATAAGTAAAGGTAAAGCGCTCGATATCAACAGTGGCTAATGGAAAGGCCACCATGAGACAGAAACCATCAACAATGAAACATTCGATAACATGCTCGACAAAGAAACATTCAAATACCTAGGCTTCCATCAAAACACCAAATTCAACCAAACTCGCTTCAAAACAGAGCTCAAAACGAATTCAAAAATGGAATCGCGAAACTAACAAAACTTCAACTCCAAAAATCTCACTAAAGCTTCAATACGTTCGCTATAATTATACTTACATATTCATTTGATATCATCAAATGGTCACTCACAGACATAGAACACATTTATATTCTTATACGTTCTCAATTCACCAAATACAGGAAATTACACCCTAACGCATGCAAAGAAAGACTTACCATCGGAGGAAGGCAGGAGGAAGAAGAATCATAGATATAAGATTATTACATACAAAACAAATACAAACACTTAGGAAATTCTTTCACATCAAGCAAACCAGCCTCCACACAGCAACAGTGAAAGCAGACAAAAACTTCACACCCGGGCAGACTCGCACAGTTACACTCAATTATAACGGGAAAAGATGAAAACGTGGTCAGAAAAAACACTCCACGGAAAACACAGATACCACATAAAACAAGATCACGTAAATAAAAAAAAATCATACACCTGGTTACAGGTTGGGCAGATATGACTGACAGATATGGCTGAAACAGAAGGCATCTTACTTGCCATTGAGGATAAAGTCATATTAACGAGAAATTACCAAAAGCATATCATCAAAGACCCAACTATTAGAGAAGGCAGATGTAGACCAGCATAGAGACACGATCGAACACATAACAAATGAATGTAAAATATTAGCCGGAACGGAATACACAGCCAGACATGACTCAGCAGCAAGAGTAGTTCACCAGGCACTAACCACAACATACGAACTCATAGAAAACACAGATTCCTACTACAAATACACACCAATATCCATACTCCAAAATAAAGACTACAAGCTCTACTGGGACCTCAGTATCCATACAGATAAAACAATTACCGCCAATAGACCCGATATTCACCTATCTAATTGACATAGCTGTCCCCAACGACACAAACATCCAAACGAAATATACAGAAAAAATCTCCAAATACACAGACCTTACCACAGAAATAAAAAAGATTATGGAAACAAGAGAACTCCGCCTGGGGCGGCTGTAGGTGGATTGAGTAGCTTACAGTTGTCACTGCCGGTCCCAAGCCCGGACAAAGGAGGAGGGTTGTAGCGGTAGGCCAGCTCCCTACCCTATGTAAAAAAAGCCTCTGCTAAAAAACCTAATCCAAAGCCTCGGAATCGAACGGATATACGAAGACGAAAACAGCAAAGAAGAAGGACAACGATATGTGGTACATGGAACATACAAGGTCTCTCCAGGAAAGTAAATGACGTTGTAAATGAATTAGAAAATCTTCGAGTCGAAATTGCAGTAGTGATGGAAACAAAGAAGAAAGGAAAAGGCTCCGAAAGTTGGGGGCATTACGATCACTTTTATAGTGGAGTGCCCAAAGAAGATAGAGCAAAACAAGGCGTATCCATATTAATACACAGAAAACTGAGGAAATTCATAACCACCTGGGAACCGATTAGTGAAAAAATCATAAAGATGAATCTCAAAATACTAGGTAATAACACAACCTTACTGGGGGTATACGCTGAAAACGACGACGTTCTGGCTAATAACAAGGATTCATTTTTTGAACAACTAAATGAGGAAATATGCAAAATTGGAACATCAAGAGAGATATTACTTTTGGGTGATCTAAATGGAAGAATAAGGAAGGAAAGAACACGATAAAGTGGTAGGAAAATATGGCGAAGAAGTTACTAACGACAACGGAAGAAGAATTATAGAGATACGTGAACAAAACAACCTTACAATATTAAACGGACATACCAGCATAGGGATATTCATAAATATACGTGGAGACAAACAACAAGAGATTTAAAAAGTATTATCGACTATATGATAATACGTCAGAGATCTAGATTAAAATTCCTAGATGTAAGAGTCCAAAGAGGGGCTTCATGTGGCAGCGACCACTACCTCGTGAAAGGAAATATAACCTCACGAACAACACGGGAAAGCAAACTGGAAGATACAAGTACACAGCACACAACAAGTGAAACAACAATAAGATATAATACAGATAGCTTACAAAATGAAAGTATCAGAAATCTATACAAGAGTAGACTGGACCAAAAGATACAACGGACGGGATTCGTTAATATAGAAGAAGAATATAAGTATATAAAGGAATGCCTACACGCAGCCGCACTGGAAGCATTAGGGTACCAAGAGAAAAGGGAAAAACAGCAAAAACCATGTTGGTTGGATGAAGAAATTAAATACGAAATTGTAGAAAAACGGAAAAGCTATGACAAATACTTAAGTTCAAAGAGCACAAACGACAAAGTAAAATACAAGGAATCCCAAGCTAGAGTACGCAAAATGATTAGTGACAAAAAGAACAACCAATGGGAAAAGACATGCTCAAGACTCAACACTTACATAGGAGGAAGAAAAAGCACAGAAAGCTGGAGACTTCTTAAAAATATGAGAACAGAACGGAAAAGAGAAATCTTCTCACCAATAACACCAGAAAAATGGAACCAATATTTTACAAATATGCTAACAGAAGATAGACCAGAGTTCAAAAGTACCCAACATGGAAACCCAAATATAGTTATACGAGGATCCCCAATAAGGATAACAACATCAGAAGTTAAAGAAGTATGTAAAACGTAAAAAATGGTAGAGCTCCAGGACCAGGAAACATCCCAGGAGAGATAGTAAAATACGGAACTGAAAAGCTATTTAGCGCTTTGAGGAACTTATTCCAAAGATGCATTAACACATCAGAAGTACCTGAGGAATGGAAAATATCATACATATCAACAATTCATAAGAAAGGAGACAAAAATAATTGCGATAACTATAGGGGAATAACGGTTACAAGATCTATTAGCAGAATATACGGAAAAATACTTAAAAATAGAATAGAAACGGAATACGCGGACGTAGAAGCTGAAGAACAGGCAGGCTTTAGAGCAGAAATATCCACAATAGACCATCTCTTCTCACTGACACAAATCCTAGAAAAGAAAACCGCATTTGATCAGGAAGTCCATGTCTTGTTTGTTGATTTAAAAAAGGCCTACGACAGCGTGCCCCTAATGAGATGGGAAACACTACAACAGAGTAATGTAAGCACCGAAATAATTAAAGCCGTAAAATCCTTATACCAAGACGCAAGAAGTAGTGTGAAAACCAAATATGGTATAACAACAGGGTTCCCGGTCACAAAGGGTCTCAAACAGGGCTGCTGTATATCCCCAACGCTATTTAAAATCTATTTGGAGAGTGCACTGAAGAACTGGAGAAGGAAATGCAGCAGTATGGGATTACCACTGGATGACGATACTACATTGTACACGCTATCATTCGCAGATGACCAGGTAGTAGTCACTCAGGACATCGATGATATGGAATACATGACACGAAAACTTATGGAGGAATATGAAAAATGGGGTCAATATTAAAAAAAACGAGAATGTGCGTCGGAGGAATACTTGAAACTGGCCACAGGACACACCATTAAAAAAGTATTTGGGAATGAGAATATCTAGGGACAGAACACGAGTGCTTAATGGTATACTATGGGATAAAAACATAACATGAAAATAAAAGAGAATTTACAACTCAATAGTGAAAAGTATAATAACTTACAAGGTGTGGCCATTAAAGGAAAGAACAGAAAAAAATGCCAGAAATGGAAACGAGCACCGAAAATCCAGAAAAGACCGCATACCAAACGACACGATAAGGCGAGCTTTAGAAATAAAGCACGATATAGTGGACGAAATCAGAACTCAACAGTTGGTATGGTACGGACATGTACAGAGAATGTCACAAGACCGACTACCTAAAAAAATTTTTAAATTGGAACCCTCATGGAAAAAGAAAGCGAGGAACACCACGCCAAAGCTGGAGAGCAGGAATCAACAAGGAAGTACTGAGAGAGCTGGAGGAGGAGGATGGAGAAATCGGGAGGAGTGGAAATAGGCATCAACAAGGAAACGTTATAAAACGATTGATATATATATATATATATATATATATATATATATATATATATATATATATATATATATATATATATATATATATATATATATATATATATATATATATATATATATATATGGAAACAAGAGAAAGTCATCATTATCCCTCTCATCATATCAGCCACAGGTCTTACAACAACAACATTCATACCACACTTACTACAAATTGGACTTCACACATTGACTGGTCGGTTGTACATGGGGTAGGTGATTATGCCTTTTTGTGCACTGCAGCCTTATTGTACTCCCTTACTGTACTCCCTTCTCTTGGTTATATAAACGTCGACCCTTTAAGAAAGTTTTATTAGCTTCCTTAGCCCCTTATGTGGTAATTTACCGTCACGATGTAGAGCTCCGAACAGTTTATGTTATATATAGCAAAGCAAAAGCGTAAAATTTGTTCATTATCGCAGTCAGAAGCTAGATTAATTCTGATAATACTATTGAAACCATACAGTATTTGACTACTTCACTTCTATTAACCCATCCCCCATTAAAATGGAAACAAATGCAAAAAGAATTTATATTTCAAATTCTTCGAGTTCACAAACCTCGAAAAGACCTATAACACCATATACGAGTATAGGAAGCAACTCCATTAATCTCCTACTCCACCCTCTAACGCGTTCCTATTTTACTATAAGTAATATGCTTAAAATTTGTACAATATCTCAACTAAAGCAACTATAAAATCTCAAAACGCTATTGAAATTCCTCAGCCCCTTCCTGAGTTAAGCTTGAAAGTAGTTAAAAACATCTAATTTTGGATTCCTATACTTCGAAACCCAGAAAAGGATATATAACACCATATGTAGGAAGCAAACCCCTCTATTCTTCTCCCTCATCCCTTTCGCCCCTTATATGTTTTACTATAAATATTTATTCATAAAATTTGTTTATTATTGAACAAAAAACCAAAAAAAACTTCTATTACTATTGAAATATTTTAAAATTTATCGACTCCCACACCTTTTCCACTTTAGCTTCAGGTTAGGCTTCATCTCCTTGTGAGATGTTATCTACGTATCAAGTTTGAAATTGATATCCCATTTCGTTTGAGAGGCAGACAGACTGACGAAAATAAATAACTATGTGTTACGTGATTTAGAAAACTCAGTTTGTGAAGAAAAGCAAAAATGTGTGATTTTTTCACGAATTCAGTACTTTCCTGTAGTAAGAAAAGTAAAAATAGATACGGCCCTGTTCGTCTAAGCTTTTCAGGCCTTTAAATTAATAATGGCAAAGCAGCTTCACAAAAAAATCTCTCCACTTTTGCTTGTCGAGCTTTTTTCTTTGATAGTGCAACTTTTAAGGCCGCTGTAAGACCACTTAGGAGTAATTAACTTTTTAGATGTTTAAATCTATCCTTGAGAAAGAAAAATAATGAAGAATGACGCTTTTTTATTGCTTATTATTTTTTTTCTTTCTTCCCTTCACATGTGGAATCGATAAACATTTTTTCCCTTATTTAGCGTAAACGATAATAATGAAAAGTATTACTACTATACAAAAGGTGTTTTTTTTGGTTGTAGCATTATTTTTATCTGGTTATAGGACTGGCTAAATAATATCACTAGCTAAATATAGCCTATACAAAAGTTTTTAGAAAACTATATATTTCATGGGAAGCATCCTATTAAATTTGCCTGATTGATTTCTCTCGCAGCGTTGCATACTAGACGAATACGTCTCAGTATTACGGCACATCCGTAGTAGGTTCATTAAGTTCCTCTTCGTACCACCAAATGCAACTCGTTTATATGGAAAACCCCGTTCCTTTGGAGTGAACTACCAAACTGAAAACAACTTGCAGCGATCACGACCAACATAAATCGTAACTTTTGCACATACATCGCTCCTTTGGCTTTTTAGTGATTTCCCCAATCAAGATACGTAGAAATAATTTTATGGTATGTGATGGCGTAAGAATTAGATAGTTTGTGACGAAGTCAGAAAATTTTTATTTTTCAAGCGATAGTTTTGGTTCTGTTTGGGTTGTAGGTAATTAATTACACTACATTAGGCTATATAATTTAATTTGAAGCGTCTCTTGACGATAATTACTATATAGAACAAATAATTAGTACCGCAGCAGTACACTACCGACTCTAGTACCGTTCGAAGGCGCTAAGTGCGTAATACACCGCTCTCTAGTTAACTTACCGCAGAGATGTCCCCAAATGGAGATATAGGCAACAAGTAAGTGAATCCAGGTATATCCTATTGACAGAAATATTTTTATTGGTTACGAGTCGGCACCGTATGGTCTCGGTCTCGACCAATTGCTCCCGGTCGCAAAGTATAGATTCCGATTTAGTATAAGTACTTATCCTGAATTCAGTATTCCGTTTTGTTTCACCGTTACCCTGGCTTCTACAAGCATGCATTCCAATTTAGTATAAGTAGTTACCCTGCAATCTGTACTGCTTTTGTTTACGGTCGCCAGTGCTATTGCCCTCATCGATTAGCATTCCATTACCGTCATTATGACCATCATCGCTTGAACCAACATTTAACATCACCGTCACCCCCTTTGCTTTACTGAATTGACGTTAGAGACACTTAGCGGGGAATTCTAGTTTGCCAGATATAATTGGGATAGTTTATAGCACATATAAATATCTGTATATATTTTGGGGACTGTGAGTTTGATTCTCCATTCCGACGTCTAGACCCCTGAGTTTACTTTCTGCACTAGAAGCTATCCAGGGTAAATGGAGCCTAAGCCACGTAAACTATACCTAAGCTGGCGTTCCAGATTGCTCTATAGATAAAAAGGAGCTAGCACTATACATTTTCCGTCAGGAAAATAGGAACACCGTTATAAGTTCCAAGTCAGTCCGGTAAGAAGGGGGAGTAACTAGTTTACCTGTGACTTCCAAATTTATGACTCATAGGAGTTCATCTGGTTGTTTTCAAGTTCAAACGGATGTTTAGATAAACAGTATTTTAACTATTTTCCAATAGAAAATTTATTTATTTCCTATAAACATTTATTGTAAGAGAATTTAACTTTTTTACTTTTTGCTAAAGGCCTTTATCTTTGTAAATCCGAAAGAAAATTGTTGCTTAAGTCCAATACAAAATTTTATTAGGGTTCTATAATAGCCTCTTATACTCTTCGAGAGCGACTTAGAAGGATTTGGGTAAACTTATTTCAGTTAAAAATTTCTTTTTAGAATTTAGAATATCAAAGAAAATTCAAGGGTGAAGTAGGACTTTGTAGAAAATATCCTTAATCCTATTTCGAGCGACGAAGTATGTTTTTATTGTTATTGAGTGTAATGAAGATTGTTTTTTTCTTTGGAACATTCTTAAATAACGTAACTTGTAACGATAAATTAGATTCATCTTCTGGTACAGTCAATGATCAGCGTTAGTATTAGCAATTACTGACTTTTTGCTAACAGAAGAAACACTAATCTGTCTATTTTTTTTATTGTTCACCTCCTCGCCTGATCTTTTTTATATCGTAACAGGATATCGGCGAGGATGTCGCAATACCCGTCAACGTTGTCTAAGCGCCAAAACATACATTTTTGTATTTCACAGCACCTTTTTAGTCAACGCAATAGTACTGCTACGGACGTTATTGCATTTCTGCAAACAAGTAATACCTATGTACGTGGCCAGGCCAAATATACTTAAAGAATGAATAAATAAGGTACACAGACCTTCTGCAGAGCCAGCAAATTACTACGTCACGGAGCCACTGGCTGCCACACATCTACTCCTATTATGATGAACTCTAAAAATTCTTTTATGGTATTTAAAATTCACTGCCAAAACGATGGATAATAAGACTCAGGTTGACTCTATCTCCATGAACTTAAGTAAAACTTTTGATAAAATTAATCATCCTCTCTCTCTCTCTCTCTGTTTCTGCCCTATGATAAGTTCGTCTATCTCCTCTCAGATACTTTTTTAATGTCATTATACCATCTTAATTTGGACCGCCCTCTATTTCTTCTTTCTGTCCATAATCTCCATTCCGTCGTTTTCCCTGTCTATCTTTTTCTTTACATCTTGCTACAGATCGGGCTTATCTCAATTTTACCTTTAATACTGTGCTTAATTTATTCAATAGATTTTTTTGTCTCTTAGTGTTATTTTTAAGATTTGCATCTTACTCATTTTTGTTTTTTTTTTGTTTTTATGTGTAACCTAATTCCTTTGCTTTGGTTTTGTAACATATGCTTTAATCTCTCAAAAGTTATCTATTCTTTTATCTCAATCTACCGTTCATATTTCTCTGTCTATTGTTTTTTCCCAGGCATAGGTATTGTTCTACTTCATCTATACTCGTTTCATTGACATGATGGGTTCGTTATTATGTTGAGTGGATCTCTTCATTATTTCTGTTTTGCTCATATTTTAACTCAGCTATATTTCCTCTAATCTTTCCTTTAACTTTGTCCAGGCGATCCTCCGTAATAAGCTATACCGCCCGCCTATCTTAGTGTGTTTAGTTTTTGTCTTTTAGTGTGAATACGCTAGCTGTGTCAGTTGGGTTTTTTAAATATACCTTCCATTTATAACTGTCTAAATTTCAGTCTTTTCAGAGATGTTTCGAATTGATTGTATATGATCGAGTAAGGGAATAAGGACCATTACTATTTATTATTGATATAAGTAATATTAAGGCATATATTTCTTCTAGTTTTTCCTGTATCCTTTGAATGAGAGATGATGATGTTTCGTCGAACATCCTACCGACTTCTTCAGAGCTTATTCCGCCAACTGATTTCTTCGGAATGTAGCATAAAAATCATTTAATTCTGTTTGCACATGCTTTTCGTATTAGCGGACCAGGGAAGGGGGGGCTTCATGGCTAACCTATTACTAGACTGACGTGAAGTAAAAACCAGTGTCACGATTAAGGTTGCTAGCATAGATTTTTTCATGAATTCTCGAAATTTTCTAGGATATGAAAAGGGATTTGTTGGAAGCATTTTTAATTGGTGTCTTATTTCATGCTGATGTTTTGTAAGGCCCGAAGTGGAAATGTTATGAATAAGTACCACATTCTTTAATTCTAATACATATTTTTATTCTCGTTACGTCAATATAAGTTTTACCGAAGTTACATGGGATACTGTAGATTCCTGGAAGTTCGAGAGGATATTTATCTTTAATAGATCTGAGAGAGAGCACACAGAGGACCATATTATTATTTTATGTTTTCGTAGAACTTTTGAAATGTAATTTATGGTAATCTTAATTTATGGAGAAATTACTATCTCAATATTTTGCCTGATTTCTAATTTTTGGAGACACCTAGGGAGAAATACATCTTGAAGGAGCGTTTTATATATTGATAACGGAAATTTTTTTAATGAAGATCGAAAGTAAGATGAGTTGATTTTGACTGAAGAGATTTTGCCTGATAAATTGATGCAGTTCTATGAACATGGGAGTTGAAGACTGAGGGTTCGTGAGCGGGATGATGATGGTTAGAAGAATTTAAATATTTCTTCATACGAGTGGACTTTCTGCATATTGTATGGCCCATAGCCAAAATATTTAGCTTGGGACAGAACGTTCAATAGGGTAATTATTCTGTTTATGTACTACGACTCTAGATGATCGAAGGTCACTTGCTGATATACTTAAGCAGTAAAAATTCATTAATTCAAAAATTTATTCTTCTTATCTTCTACCTCTGACTGCATTCAATGTATCTCAAAGGAAGTTGTGGCATATAATGTAAATTGTTGATCAAATTTCTCATTTTCTAGAAAGATTAATGAAGACGGAATAGTCCCCAAAGAACGATGACAATCAGCTTTTATCCAATTACCTGAGAAAAATAATCCCATATCGTGCGAAGACTTCAGGTTGATCAGTCTCACGAACCACCCTTTGAAAGTTTTATTAAAAATTATACAAAATAGAATCTACATGAAACGTGAAAAATAACTTGACAGTTCACAATTTGCGTTTAGGGGTGGAATGGGAACAAGAGAAGACTTTTCGAAATCACGATCCTCCTTCAAAAATGTAGAAAATAAAAGACCATTAATATATGTTTTCTAGACTATTAAAAAGCGTTTCATAAAGTGCAGCACACTGATAGAAGAATTAAAGAACATCCAACTTGAGCAGATAGACATAGAAATAATAAAACACACCTATTGGAATCAGACTGCTGTAGTACACATAAATGAAATAATAACAGATTATTGTATTATTTAACTGATTTTCCCAAGTCATCTTCAAGAGAGCATTATGGGAACGAAGTGAAGGAATGAAAATAGGGGATGAAGTGATAAACATCATTTTCTTTGCCGACGATAACGTGATCTTAGCAGAAACATTAGAGGACCTGCAAGCATTGATTGACAATCTGAATAGAGAAAGTGTCAAAATGGGTCTAACGATAAACACGGAAAAAACAACATTTATGATCGTTTCTAAACATACACACATACACACAATTGCCAATTATTCTTTGAAGGGAAACAAATAGAACGTGTAGAAAAGTACAAATATTAAAGCTCCTATATCACATCCGCCATTGATCAACACATTGAAATTAAAACCAGAATAGAGGTTGTAACATTCATTTTTTCCTATTATTAAGGTCATATTACCACACTGTTTTTCTTTTTATAATTTATGTTTTATTACATTTTCATATTTTTGATTAGGCAGTGATTTCAATTTTTGAGCAGTGTAGCTTAAAACAGTGATTTAAATTTTTGAACAGTGTGGCTCGGCCGTCCTTGTTTGGTTTGCGTTGATTTTGCGTTCCGGAAGTAAGTCATTATAAAGATTTCACTTTGAAGGAGGGAAAAGGATATATAAACGGCCAGATGGAATTTTTAGGGGCTTTTTCCGCCAAGATACCGTAGTAGTTTTTTTCTCCAGCACGCCGTAGTGGCTTTTTATCTTTCTCCGTGATGCAGTAGTGAGTAACGGTTTTTTTATCACCAAGTGGGTGTCATTTCTAGCTCTCAAGTTTAAGGCCTTCTTCCGTTCTTAAAATATCCTGCTCATCCTCAGGCATTTCGGGTCAAAAAGTGATTAGCTACCCAAAAAAAGAAAAGGAGAACAGTGGCTGAGACATTATTTTGATGAGAATCTCAACAGGAGAGGTCACGCAGCTTATGGAAAACTCACGAGGAGAAGCCAATCAGTAAGTCATAAGCACACCAGTTTAAATATCTCACTTCCTGTCGACACCATGTGTTTCCAACGACTAAGTCCACACGTGAAATCCGCGGAGTTAATTTTACAAACTTTTAGATCGTGTTTTTTTAAAGTTTTTTATACATTTAGGATCCGTAAATCATAGAACTCTAGTTTAAACGTGTACACTCTCATAGCCTAAGGGGTTTTTATTTAGTTAATGTAATTTTAAGAATGTAATATCTGCAAGGATTTTTATTTTGTCAATATATTTTTCCTTGTGTTATTGCAGCCTTTTACTGAACTACCCGCTCCTTCTTTCAGGACGCCCAGGTTACACTATATTTAATCTTATTTTTTTCATTTTTTTGAGCTGAAGTTAGATTTTTTATATTCTAAAATGAATGGTGCCCTAAAACAGTACAACTAAATTTTAAACAACTATAGAGACTATTTTCAAAAATTACCTCGATCTCCATATACTCTACCAGTAAAAAAAAAATAACCGGTCAAGTGCAAATTGAACTTGCGCAATTAGTGTTCGGTACGTTGACTGCTTTTAAAATAAAAATTTTTAATACAGATGTATAAAATGATCAGTGACTTCACAAAACACACCCCAAATGAGTTTCCAATCTTTAATGAAAACTTATGACCTTAAAATTTTTTTTGTTTTTTTTATATACGAGATAAATTATTAAAGGTAATGCACTCGTGATAATTTTCGTTCAATCTACACCCCGTGGAGAATATTCCAGAATTTTTTCAAAATTTTTTGATAAGTACTTTTCGAGATAAGGCGAGGGGACAACGATTTTTCGCGATTTTTTAAAAATAATACAAAGAAAAGTGCGCGCAAGTATTACGTTATATATATATATATATATATATATATATATATATATATATATATATATATATATATATATATATATATTTTACTCGTGTTTTCACAAGCTTTCATTTGACACCACACTCGATGACCTAGTCAAAATTTTTTTTTTTCACTTCCGATTTCACCCCCCCAAAACTAACCCCTTAAGTCAAAATTTAACTTTCAAAACTACACGGCCCTGATGAGGCCATCAATTCGGGTGTGACAGACAGGCAGACAGACAGACAGAGACCGAAGTGATCTTATAAGTGTTCCGTACGGAACACTAAAAAACGAGCTAGCTTATATCTAAATTTTTTCTCTATCAGTATTAATATCCACTCAATCCATTCTCAAAAATTAAGATATACATGAGGGGCAAAATAGCGCCGCAAAAGAGACGTTATAAAATGACGCCTCAACGAGAGGCTGTAAGGTTGCAAGAAAATTATTTTTAAAATTCGGAACAATGTTCTGCAACAAAAACTTATCCCTCACTCTAAGATTTCATTTCCTGGAATGCTACATGTGGTCCCAACTTTTGTATGCAGTCGAGAAATGGACGTGGAAGCAGTATACTACTAAGAATCTAGATGCATTTGAAACGTGGCTCTATCGAAGAATATTAAAAATCCCAGAGACAGCCAGGATCACTAATGAGGAACTTCTTCGAAGGATAGGCCAAGGCAGAAAACTCAACAATCATAAAAGTACTAAAAACATCCTACTTAGGTAATGTACTCAGAAACGACAAATATTCACTATTGCAAACTATCATGCAGGAAAGAGTTGACGGTAGAAAGGGTGTCGGAAGAAAAGCAAAAGTAATGAGAAGAAAGGTGATCAAATGTGTGAACCGTTTGTGCGATGATTTTTTCAGTGTTTCTCTGGAAGCTTTTACGTGCAGATCGAAGAAAATTACTAATATGTATTCTGGGACTATTATTACTTTTTAACCTTAAACTTGTAACTGATTAAGAATGTGTCGAAGTTTCATTCTCAAATTCTAATACACTTTTCTAAAAAATAATTACTTTAATGTGGATTATCCCGCATGTAATTCAAAGAGAAATAAAGGTAATATACAGGGTGGCCCAAAATTACCGAAGGGGTTTGAATTCCTTATAACTTTTTTATTATAATTTTGTTTTTTATTTCTTTTCAGTATTTTGTAAAGAAGACTTGGGGAATTTAAAATGGAACAGTACACAATTGAACAACGTGCCCAAATCGTTGAACTTTATTTCTCAAATCAACGGTCCATTGTTTTGACTCAGCGTGCATATCGTCGTTATTTTAATGTGCGGGTTGGACCCTCAGAGTCAACAATAAACCGTCTGGTTGCAAATTTTCGACAACAAGGGGCTTCCTAGTGCCGGCAGACGACGAACGGTGCACACGGATGACAATATTGAACGGGTACAGGAGAGTATTCGGGAAGATGGAGAAACATAAACCAGGAGACGTTCGACACAACTTGGCCTCTCACGAGGGTCGCTGCAGAGAATTTTGCAAACAATGAGAATGTTTCCATACAAAATTCAGCTTGTCCAAGAATTGAAACCGATAGATTACCAGCAACGACTTGATTATGCAATTTATTTCCGACAAAAAGCAGAAGAAAATCATGATTTTTATTCATAATTTAATTATGAGCGACGACGCCCATTTCCAATTAAATGGGTTCGTTAATAGGCAAAACTGCAGGATATGGGCTACGGAAAATCCAAGAGTAGTTCAACAGCGACAATTACACCCACTTAAGTGTACTGTTCGGTGCGGTGTTTCGTCGGAAAGGATAATTGGCCCATATTTTTTGAAAATGAACACGGTGTCGCCGTTTCCATCACTGGTGTTCGATATCGGACAATGTTGGAAATTTTTTAAGGCCAGCCGTGGAAAACCATCCGCAAGTATGGTTCCAACAGGATGAAGCCACAGCGCACACTGCGAGGGACACAATGGCTCTTTTACGCGACATCTTTGGTGAACGAATTATTTCGCGTACAAGCGATTTTAATTGGCCTCCGCGTTCACCGGATTTAACCGCTCCAGACTTTTTCCTTTGGGGTTATTTGAAAGGAAAAGTCTATATTAATAAACCTAGAACCATCCAGCAATTAGAAAACAATATACGCGACGAAATCAACAACATAACACCTGAAGTTTTGCGAAAGGTTATGGAAAATGTTTTGGAAAGAGCACGAATATGCGAAGCAGAAAATGGCCACCACTTGCGAGATATAATTTTTCATAATTAAATTAGAAATATTCTCCATTAATATACTGTATTAAAAAAAAAAAAAATATAATTATGTCTGAAATAAAAAGTTATAATGAACTCAAACCCCTTCGGTAATTTTGGGCCACCCTGTATTTACTTTTTCTCTAAAATGAGACTAATTGATCTTAAATTCCATAGGTTACGTTCAAAGAAATTTATTTGTCGTGTTAACACTCCCACAAGAATAATTTCATAATTTAACCAAATATCAAATATTTTCCTACCAAGAGAAAATATTAGTTAATTAGTGAATTAATTAAATTTGAAAATTGGATCAATATATATGTTTACTTGCAAACATATATTATCGTCAGAGAAATGAAATTTTCGGCAAATATTTGTTTCTTTAGGAAAATTAATTTGTTTTAAATTTAATTTAATGTTGCGAGTTTATTGTTTAAATTAACAAGAAAAGAGTATTTTAAACTGGAAACGTGATATTTTGAAAGCTACATTTTGCTAAAATGCTTACTCTAGTTAATTTGTTTTATAAAAATGCTTTCTTTTGCTTACATATAATAGTAGCATTCTCTCATTTCCATCACTAAAACTATTTCGGAGATCTCCATCGTGCCGTTAAATTACCACATGGAAGGCTTAGAAAGAAGCTAAAACAACGACGCTCATGTATCTTAGAGAGGGGACAAAAATAAGCCAAGGGGCTGCAGTACACAAACAGGCAAAATTGCCTACATCCATCCAGCCAACCAATTAATCCAAACCATGCATAATCAATTTTCTACGGCTGAGTCTAAGCAGTTAATTGTAAAGTTGTCTGGTAAATAAATAAACTTTAACTTCATGAGACCAGAGTACATGATATGGAACACGACGAAAGTTACCACAGAGTACAAAGTATAGTTATGGATGGATTATTATAAAAATAAATACAGTTCATATATGACAAACCCTGATCTATTTGAGGATTGTCATGAATACCGCAAGGGATATATTTAATTAATAAATTTGACAAATGATTAATAAGCGTAAATTCATGATTTTAGTATCTGCCGGCAAACTGTTAAGCAGCCTTAGCTCCACCTAATAAGATCTTCTCCTCAACAAAGAAGAGCTATATTCGGAGATGGCTAAATTTTGATTGTATCAAGTATTATAATTAAGCATACTTTCTATGGAAACAAAATTTTTAAATTGCTTTTAACAGAGATCAAAACTTCCAATATTTCTTAACATGCTTCCGGCATAAATGCCTAGATCTGACAATAGTAAATATTTTTAAATTCTCTTTTTCTAATACTGTAAGAATATTAGTCATGTTATGAGATGCACTGCAAAGTAATAAGTCATATTTTAATCATGATACAAACTGGGTATGATGATAAGACATTATCGTTATTAAATTAAAAATATTCTTCATGCCCAAAATAGCATAGCACACAAATGAGACTTTGCACAATTAATTTACACAACCAAAATTTAGGATGTGATCAATATAGACATCCGAAAGTGTTTTTATATATATATATATATATATATATATATATATATATATATATATACAAGGCTGGTTTGAAAAGTCCGTGCAAAGTCCGAGAGATGGCACCCACCGGCGCGTATCGAGGTCATGTTTAGTTAGTAGCATCTCTTGAATGAACGCACACCAAGTTTCAGCCATATTGGTCTATTTCTTTGTGTTTGGCATTCGTGTGAATCAAGGAAGTCGAGTGATTTTCAAGAAATGGACGAAAAAGAATTTCGTGTGGTGATTAAACATTACTTTATGAAAGGAAAAAACGCCTCAGGAGACTAAAGAGGAGCTTGATAAACATTATGGTGACTCTATACCTTCGATTAGAACAGTTTATAAGTGGTTTCAAAATTTTCGGACTGGCCATATGGGCACAAGTGACGCTGAACGTTCTGGACGGCCTGTGGAGGTTACGACTCCAGAAATCATTGATCAAATCCATGATATGGTGATGGATGACAGAAGAGTTAAGGTGCGTGAGATTGCTAGTGCTGTGGGCATCTCGACTGAACGGGTACATAATATTTTGCATAAACATTTGGACATGAGAAAGCTATCCGCAAGATGGGTGCCGCGATTGCTCACGCTTGACCAAAAACGGAATCGTGTGAAGTGTTGCAAGGATGGTTTGCAGCTGTTCCAGAAGAATCCGGAGGACTTTAAGCGTCGTTTCGTCACTGTGGATGAAACATAGATACATTACTATACTCCTGAGACCAAACAACAATCTAAACAATGGGTTACCAAGGGGGAATCTGCACCAAAAAAGGCGAAGACCGTTCCTTCGGCCGCAAAGGTTATGGCGACTGTCTTTTGGGATTCGCAAGGGATAATCCTCATCGACTATCTGGAAAAGGGTAAAACTGTTACAGGTGAATATTATTCATCGTTATTGGACCGTTTGAAAACCGAGCTGCAAGAAAAACGCCCGCGATTGGGCCACAAGAAACTCCTTTTTCATCATGACAACGCACCAGCACACACCTCAGCAGTTGTGGTCGCAAAATTAATGAAAATAGGATTTCAAGTCGTTTCACATCCCCCCTATTCTCCAGACTTGGCTCCCTCGGACTACTATTTGTTCCCCAATTTGAAGAAATGGCTGGCGGGACAAAGATTTTATTCAAACGAGGAGGTGATTGCAGACACTAATGGATATTTTGCAGACTTGGACAAATCCTATTATTCGGAAGGGATCAACAAACTAGAACATCGTTGGACGAAGTGTATAAGCCTAAAAGGAGACTATGTCGAAAAATAAAAAAGGTTTACCCCGAACACATAAGTAGTTTTTATTTTTGCACGGACTTTTCAAACCAGCCTCGTATATATATATATATATATATATATATATATATATATATATATATATATATATATATATATATATATATATATATATATATATATATATATATATATATATATATATATATATATATATATATATATATATATATACGTTAGAGAAACCATATCATTTTCTTCAATTTCATTAAGTTCAACCATTCTTGGTGCAAAATTTCCAAAAAATAAACGGTTTTTTTAAAGCGGAACTCATTTATTATGAAGTAATACTTAAACATACCTAACATGCTCTGCAACTTACGGTCGGCCGAAACAATGGTGTTATAACTTTATGTATATGAAACTGGTACCAAGTTATTTTAGCAAATGATAAAGTACCTGAAAGACCTGGATTTTAATAAAATAAACAAAATGTCTATCAATAGTGATAGAATCAACAAACATTAAATCAGAGACATAAAAATATAACAAATTGTATTAATTATACCTTGTTAGAAGTAAACTTTGATAGAACACGAACGTAAAACAGTGAGGTTAGTAAAAGAATACCCGCAAAAAAATAATTAGTTGCCTAAATAGAATATCACGGAGTTATGAGTCGGGTTTATGATCTAGAGATATGGAGGATAAAGGACAATTAAGAGAGGCTCGAGTCGAAGAAAATTAACATGTTTAGATTTGGGAAAGGGCAGACTTTGAAATGAAGATATACGCCACAGATGAAAGTAGATTCTCTGACGGTGCATATTAAATTTTTTTTTTATGGGTCTAGCACACGTGCTGCACGGAAGTCCCTAAAGCGCTACAGGAGCGACACGTGTGCGGAAAAAGCCATTCACGTTGTTCTTGAATCGCTGTAAATTGTACTCGCTGGGAAACACAGTGTTGGGCAAATTATTCCATTGGGATAATGTTCTCCAAATAAAAGACTGCTTGAAAAGCGTTGTACGAGGAGAAACAAGCTGAACCTCATACGGATGTGAAGTATTAGCGCGACCTGTATTTCTAACATGCATCGCTCTGGGAGGAATTAGGCGGTTACATCCTTCGAACACTTTCCATGAAAATACTGGTAGAATAGGCTCAAGTCGCTAACCGTTCTTTAATGTTTCAGCGAATCAAGGCCGCCCGTCAGTTCCGGGTCTCCAATCAGACGAACAGCTCTTCTCTGAATAGAATCCAACAAATGCAATATATGTTTGGTAGCGGAGCCCCAAACACGGGAGCAGTATTTCATAGTTGATCGAATTTGAGTTTTGTAAAGAATTAACAGTTGTTGTGGAGTGTAAAGCTTTCTGGTGCGAAATAATATTCCCAACTTTTGAGAAGCTCTCCTTACTATCCTTACGACATGTTAGTGCCAGGACATATTTGCTCCCAAATTAACACCCAACAAATTAGCGACGATGTTAGAGGAATGGAGTGCCCCGCCATAACTATGTCGGGTTCAGCAACGTTAACCTTTATAAAAAAGACTGCCGCCTGGGCTTTTGTAGCGTTCAATTCCACTTGGTTACTGTCACCCCAAATAAATTTCCTCCAGGTCTTTGTTAAGTTGAACGACTTCCCGCTGTCTGCGGATATTCGTCTAAGTAGCCAATGTCCGAGCGTTCAAATTAAATGAAGAGATAAGCGTATTGTCATCTGCAAAGCTGTAGATTGGATTTCCGGTCTTTTCCAGCAGATCGTTAATTTAAATGGGAAAGAGAGTAGAAGATGGAGCCTTGGGGCATACCGGCGTTGATACGGAAGGTGTGAAAAAAATCCGTTGACTGCCACTCGTAAAGAACGCTCCCCGAGGAAACATGAGAGCCACAAACAGACCATAAGAGCGTAGCTTAACCAACAGTCCGTCGTGCCAAACACGGTTAAATGCCTTGGATATGTCAAGAGCAATGGCTCGAGTTTCTCCAAAGTGTTTACGAAAGCCATATAAATAAATTAACTAAGTTGTTAGGGTCCTTCACAGCGACTGGAGAAAATAAGATTTTTTTACGGGCATAGCAGAGATGCTACAGGAAAATTCTTAAACAGCTACAGGAGTGACACGTGTGCGGAAAACGCGAGTGATGCTAGCAAATCATTTCAAAGGGATGTTGTTTTCCATATAAAATACTGTTTGAAAAGCGTTGTACGAGGAGTGACAAGCTGGACCTTATACGGATGTAATGTTAAGCGGGCTACATCCATCGAACACTTTCCATGAAAATACTTCTAGAATTGACTCAAATCGCCAACCGTTCTTCGATGTTCCAATGTGTCAAGATTTCTAGTGAGTTCTGAGGCTTTCCATCAGCTTTCTTTTAAATAGAATCCAACAAATACAGTGTATGTTCGGGAGCGAAGCCCTAAATATGGGAGCGGTACTCCATCGTTGGTCGAATTTGCGCTTTGTACAAGATTAGCGGTTGTTGTGTTAGTGAAATTTTAACTGATAGTCTTAGCAGCTGATCAAAAGGACTCGGATTTGTTGCGGCAGGCAAGAAGAATTCTTTTATTGTGTGCTTCCTTGGTTTCGTCGCTAATATCTTTGCATCTGTTCTGGATACGACCGACTACACATAACGTTAGAATTTTCACGCCATTGTCGGTAGCCAAGATGTTTTGAAGCAACAGCTTGCATTTTCGGTCGAACCAAGGTTTGTCGTTGGAAGGACATTTCCTTGAAAAAGGGAGGTAAGGTTCCGTACCAGCCAAAATACATCGCAAACCTCCTAAACACCATCAAGTGGGTCATGGAGTCTAAAGTTCTTCTCAGTTAGCAGATTTATAGTGCCAAACCTTGTGCGGTTTAGGCGCCTCTTTGCCACTGATCGGTAGAATGCTCGATAGTAGGTAGAATCTAATGGCGGATTTACGGTGACATCGTAAATCTCTGAATTCGTGGTTAACAACAGATCGAGAAGACTGGCAAAATCTCAGGGATCAGGGATCTGTGTTGATCGATTATGAACTGGGTAACACCAAATCGCAGAAAATTGGAAGGAGGATGAATCAAGAGCATTAGGCTTTAGAAAACTAAGAGAATCCTATGGGTTACTAGAAAAACAGGAACTTAAATAACGTCGAATGATATTTTGAACATTATATCATATATAAAGAAAATAAGTTATCTTCGACGATATAAAACTCCTGAGTGTATTTCTTCTGAAAAAGAGTTTTTTTTTTATTATGGATATTGAATATATTAACATTATAAAACAGCCAATGTTTCCGTATTTTTATTAGCTTATACGATACGACTTAATAGTCATTTCAAATTAATTCTGGCATCAATGGAAATTTGTTTTTTTTTATCTTAAGAGCTATCGAATATGACAGAAGCTGTATCTATTTTGTTACTGGAACAGATATACACCCTCATAAATATGTTATTGAAACTGGTGAAATATATTACAAAAGGAAAAGGACCGGAAAATTGGTTATGGAAATACGTTATTCCAAAAGTTATGCCATCATAAAACGAAAGGATAAGCTAAGAAGGAATATAAGGAAACATACCGATACCCAAAACAAAATGCATGCGACACATATAGGATTAAATTTGTATAAAGTGACAGATGCGAAAGAAAAATGGAAAAGAGAAACTTTTTTTCCTCTTGGTGAAATGACTTTACATATTTGACATAATCATGAAACGCATTTTCATAAAATGGTTTCCTTTTTTCGTGTTTGTCTTGGTCACTTATTTAAATGGAATTCAGCATTGGAATATTGAACGATATCTTTATGGTTCTGTTTTGTTTCGAAACTATATTTCCTATAAATTTGATAATTGAACATGTTTCAACCGTTAATACTCGAGTTCTAATTAAAATGGCGAAAAAGGTATCATTGTGAGAAATGCAGAAAATAATATGCTCCCACAGACTTACTTGCAAAACGAACAAATATTTATATTTTTCGTTTATTGCATTATACTAATATACGAGGGTCATTCCAAAGGTTCATAATACTATTATTTATATATATATATATATATATATATATATATATATATATATATATATATATATATATATATATATATATATATATATATATATATATATATATATATATATATATATATATATATATATATATATATATATATATATATATATATATATATATATATATATATATATATATATATACGAGGCATGTTTTTTAAGTAAGTACCGTTTTGCGATTCCGCCGCCGCAGCGATACGGTCGGCGTTCCGCGCATGCGCGCTGGTAACCTACATCTCATGTCTACGCACTGACGCCATTACAGTCTGATTCTTCATTGTATACGTTGTTTACTGAGTGTTTAAGATGCCTCCGACAATCGTGAGTCCCGCCGATTGTGAAGTACGGGCTGTTATACGATTTCTTAGTGCTAAAGGCGTAAAACCGATCGATATTCATCGTGAGATCTGTGAAGTTCACGGACAAAACATTATGAGTGATGGAATGGTAAGGAAATGGGTGAGAGCATTTAAAGATGGCCGCACAAATGTGCATGATGAAGAACGGAGTGGGCGTCCTTCGGTCGTTAATGAAGATTTGGTGCAGAAAGTGGACGAAAAGGTGAGAGAAAACAGACGCTTTACAATTTCATCATTGTGCGACTGCTTTCCTCAATATTCTCGTAGTGTTTTGTATCGCATTGTGACCGAGAACTTGAATTACCGGAAATTGTGTTACGTTGGGTTCCAAAAATGTTGACGGATTTGCACAAAACCCAACGTTTAGGCAGTGCATTGACTTTCCTTGAGCGGTACCACAATGAAGGTGAACATTTTTTAGACCAAATTGTTACTGGTGACGAAACATGGGTGGCCTACGTCACACCAGAATCGAAACAACAATCCATGGAATGGCGACATTCATCATCACCCAAAAAAGTGAAGTTTAAGCAAACAATTTCTGCCCGCAAAATCATGTGCACAGTTTTTTGGGACAGAAAAGGAGTATTGCTAGTGGAGTTTCTGCCTCGTAATGAGACAATCAATGCAGCGTCTTATTGTGAGACATTGAACAATCTGCGTCGTGCAATCCAGAACAAAGACGTGGCAAGTTGAGTAAGGGTATCGTTTTGCTGCATGACAATGCCCGTCCACATGTGGCTAATCGGACCAAAGATCTCATCAAATCTTTTAAATGAGAAACTCTAGATCATCCTCCATACAGCCCTGATCTGGCGCCCAGCGACTACCATTTGTTCCTGCACTTGAAGAAGCACCTGGGTGGTCAGCGTCTTCAAGACGATAACGAAGTCAAAACATTTGTGATACAGTGGTTAACAAGTCAGGCGGCAGAATTTTATGAGGAGGGTATTCAAAAACTGGTGCCACGTTATGACAAGTGCCTCAATATTCACGGAAATTATGTAGAAAAGTAGATTAAGGTACAGGCTTTCATGTAAAAATAAAATTATAGCGATATCTTTGCACGTCTTTTTTTAATTCCAAAACGGTACTTACTTAAAAAACATGCCTCGTATATATATATATATATATATATATATATATATATATATATATATATATATATATATATATATATATATATATATATATATATATATATATATATATATATATATATATATATATATATATATATATATATATATATATATATATATATATATATGTATATATATATATATATATATATATATATATATATATATATATATATATATATATATATATATATATATATTATATGGGCACAATACCATGAGAATCCCACAAAATCGCTGCTCTGACTTTTCCTGCAGATGAAATCATTTTTGCTTTATGGGCGCACTTTCACCCACTGTTTCGACTGCTCCTTCATCTTTGGCGTGTAATGATGAATCCATGTTTCATCTACTGTTATGAAGAATCAAAGAAATTCACTTAAATTATGCTTAAACAAATCTAACCACTCTTGGGAAATGTTCATTTGAATGCTTTTTTGGTCGTTTCTTAACAAATACGGCACCCATCGAACGGAAAGCTTTTTCATACACAATTCATCATGTAAAATGTGGTAGACATGGCCTATCGAGATGTTTGCAATGTCAGCGAGCTCGCATACCTTCAGCCGGAGATCATTTAGTGTGCTACTGTGCATTTTTGTCACAATATCGTCGTTCGTATAGGTTTTTGGGCGTCTTGAGCATTTATCACCTGGGATAGATGTATGACTTACATTTTAATTCAGCAGCCGAAAACGAAAAATCTTTTAATATGATATTTAACTCTGTCGGAATGTCAATAGGAGATAAATCTTTTAAAATGAAGTATTTTATAACATTATTACTTCAATTTTATTTATGGTTTAGAGAATTAAATCTTATTTGTTTATGAATCGCTACAAAAAGACTAACACAACAACTAAACACACGTATCTAAAACTTCACAGCACGCCATCTAGTAGGTAACACTTAACAAGTATTATAATAATTTAGTCATCTTGGCGTCATATCTGTGTCAGACCGACAACTTTTAAGACGACCCTCGTAGAGTTTAGGCGCTTTCTAGATCTAGATTCTAATTATGAAACTGAGTACCGTTCAACCGTGTGAAAAATAAACTGGCTAATCTAAAGAGTAAACAAGATTTTTCTTTTTCTAATGCCTTCTCCTAATGGAGGTTGGCGACCACTTCTCTAAATTTTTCTCTATCCCTCGCAACATGAAACAACTTTCCCTCATTCATGCCGGTCCATTCGCTGATGTTTCTCAGATAAGACTTTTTCTTTCTTCCGACAACCTTTCTACCGTCAACTTTTCCCTGCATAATAATTTGCAATAGTGAATATTTGTCGTTTCTGAGTACATTTTTTATCGTTTACCTTCCAGCCTGAATAGAGATTTTCCTTTTTCGTATCCTGAGGATATCGGCGGGGATGTCGTAATACCCATCAAAGTTGTCCAAGTGCCAAAACATACATTTTTGTATTACACGGCACCTTTTAGACAACGCGGTAGTGCTGCCACGGACGTTATTTCATTTCTGTAAACAACTACTACTTTTGTACATGGCCAGGCCATATATACTTAAAATAAAAGTATATGGACCTGCCGGGTTTGGAACCCTAGACCTTCTGCACCGCAATTACTACGCCACGTAACCACGGGCCGCCACAAATGACTTTTTCGTACTTTGAGATTGTCAAGAGTTTTCTGCCTTGGCATATCCTTCGTAGAACTTCCTCATTAGTGATCCTGGCTGTCTATGGGATTTTTAGTATTCTTCGATAGAACCACATTTCAAATGCTTCTAGCTTCTTAGTAGTGCATTACTTTAACGTCCATGTCTCGACTTCATACAAAAGTTGGGACCACACGTAGCATTCCAGGAAATGCAATCTCAGAGCAAGGGATAAGTTTCTGTCGCAGAACATTGTCCGGAATTTTAAAAATGATTTTCTTGCAACCCCTATTCAAGATTCTAGTCTATATGAATCATAAATAAATAAAATATTATTTCTATTATATGTACATACAAGTGTAGTAATTTGTTAGCGTGGTAACAAACTTTAGCATGTTATTTTATCTATAATAATAAGCTCGACATGCAACAGTACCGTGAACATACAGTTAAAAATGAAAACTGCCTAAGCATTGTACATCATATTGAAGATATATATTAAATCTGTCCACTACAGAAAGTGAATGACCAAAAAAGGTATCGTCATAACTTTAAGTACGCAATAAGGTTACTGGTACTAATATACTGGCTATACTGGTACTTCTTTATTCCTTTAAAGTGGAGAAGTCGACTAGAGAATATCTGTGAGATCTGAATGTCAGTACACAAAAAATCATGCACATGAATCGAAGCTTCTATCCTCGATCCACTCTTCTTCTAAGAAACCTTTCATGTCATAAAGCTGTAAGAAGATTTGAGCTTAGAGCATAATCGAATTGTATTTTGACTTATCGGCAAGGTTGCAAACATTTCGGAATATTTCCTGCGGATGATCTGTGTCCATGCAGATCATTTACACGAATCGAAGTTCTCAATCTTCTGTTCCTCTAATGTACCTCTCATGTCTGAACGGTAGAAGATGACTTTTGAGCTCAGAGTGTTTGCATAATCGAATTATGTGAATGTAAGGTTGTAAAAAATTCAGACTCTCTTCTGGAGACAATTTGAGGTCGTGAATATAGAGGAGTGCAAGCTTTTCTGGTTAGGGTGATCGAACGTGCCGATGAACGACTGGGAGTGGCAGTAAATACTGGCAACGTCATCGAACAATAAAATGTCGAGATTAACATTTTAATTTTAAAGCCACCTGGACAGAACAACAACAATTTTATAGACAGTATACAGAAAAGGCCCAACATGGACTATTTTACAGAAACACCTATTTGCTATAGCTGTCGATAAAACTAAGATTCAGTTTCTTACAGTCGTCAAGTTTTAAGTCAGGAACCGAAGGATTTCTTCTAAGAACTTTCTCTTGTATCCAGTTTTTTAGCACGTTAAGTCAGGGATGTTTTATAAAATTTTTAGAACTTCAATTGATTGTATTAAAGTAACTAGACTTCACTGGTCGAGTTTTTTAGGTAACCGTCTGGAAATCTTTTTGATTTGTTCTGACCCGGAAGCCCAAAAGAGTTGGTATCTAAACTCGTCGGAGTCTAAGATTTTCACAAGAGTTTATTGGTGCTCCGAATACAACAATCAATGATTTATGAACGTCAGTGATCCAGAGATAACCATAGCGTAGTGGGTAAGGTGTCTGCTTTCCGGGCTAGAGACCCGAATTCGTATCTCGGCCCCAAAAATAATAAAAAAAAATTTAAAAAAAAAAAAAACGTGACGGTTGTCTCTATCGGGAAGGCAATGGCAAGTCACCCGTAGCATTATGCCTAGTAAAGCTCTCTCACTTTGGCCGTTTGGAACCGGCTTTAAACTGTAGGTCGCCCATGCCTGTGGAACACGTAAAAGACACCAATCATATGCAAAAGCGAGAGGATGGCCTAAGTCCGTATCGGATATGACACTTCAACAAGAAGTGATGAGATACTACTACATGATATTATTGTTTATTTTACCTATAAACTTTTTTTATTATTTTCTGGTTTCAAGTTTTTAGTTCAACATTTTTGAAACACGTTTCCTATTTTTATATTTAGTAGTATCAATTATTAATTAGTTAGTATCACTAGGTGGTGTACAAATAAAAAAAAAAAAACATACTTAGCAGTGTTTTAAATAGCTGGAACTCACTCTCTGTATCATAAGAGCAGTTTACAAAAAAAGTTGCTGCGTCGGTATGTACAGGTGTACAGGTATGAGAAGCGGATTTCAGACAACAGATGATGCGGCAATGCAATTTGTGCGCTATTTTGTTGTGTCATCAACAACTGTCAGACGCGCACGAGTGATAAATTTGAAAAAATATGTGCGTAGTGTTGTGTTCTTGTGTTCAATATGTCGAAATCTATACCAAACAAAGAGCATTCGCAGACAGCATTAATTTTTTGTTTTGATTTGAAGAAAACCGCTGTTGAATCATACCGATTACTTCGAGAAGCTTTTGGTGAACATGCTCCATCGCAAGATACGTGTGAAAGATGGTTTTTCGGCGTTTCAAAAGTGGTGACTTCGATGTTGCAGACAAGGAACGTGGAAAACCGCCAAAAAAATACGAAGATGTGGAATTGCAAGCAGTGTTGGACGAAGATGATTCGCAAATAAAAAAAAACAACTCGCCGAGCAATTGGGCGATAGTCAACAAGCTGTTTCCAATCGGCTACGAGAGATGGGAAAGATTCAGAAGACCGGTAGATGGGTACCACAAGAGTTGAACGACAGGTAAATTGAAAAGAGCAAAAAGACGTGTGACATTTTGCTCGCTCGGTACAAAAGGGAGTCGTTTTTGCATCGTATAGTTACAGGGGATGAAAAGTGGATTTATTTTGAAAATTCCAAGTGCAAAAAATCATGGGTACACCCAAGCGCACCATCCACATTGACCACAAGACCGAAACGCTTTGGCAGAAAGACGATGCTCTGTGTTTGGTGAGACCGGAGGGGGTGGTCTATTATGAGCTGTTAAAACCTGGGCAAACGGTTAATACTAAACGTTACCAACAATTGACCGATTTGAACGGCTCGCTGCTTGAAAAAAGGCTAGAGTACCGAAAGAGGCAACACAAAGTCATTTTTAGTGTTCCGTACGGAACAGTTATAAGATCACTTCGGTGTCTGTCTGTCCGTCCATCTGTCTGTTTGTCTGTCCGTCTGTCATACCCGATTTTTCTCCGAAACTATTTGTCATAGAAAGTTGAAATTTGGTAATAATATAAGAATTCATGGCCTCCTCAGAGCCATGTAGTTTCGAAAGTTAAATTTTTTTGTCTTTTGTGGGGTGAAATCGGAAGTGAAAAAAAAAATACTAGGTAATCGAGTGTGGTGTCAAATGAAAGCTTGTGAAAACACGAGTAAAAAATATATATAATGTAATACTTGCGCGCACTTTTCTTTGTATTATTTTTAAAAAATCGCGAAAAAAATCGCTGTCCACCCGCCTTATCTCGAAAAGTACTTATCAAAAAATTTTGAAAAAATTCTGGAATATTCTCCACGGGGTGTAGATTGAACGAAAATTATCACGAGTGCATCACCTGTAATAATTTATCTGGTATATAAAAAAAAAACAGAAATTTCCAGGTCATCAATTATCAGTAAAGATTGGAAATAAACTTTGTTGAAAACTCATTTGGGGTGTGTTTTGTGAAGTCACTGATCATTTTATACTTCCGTTACAAAATTGTTTATTTTAAAAGCAATCAACGTACGGAACACTAATTGCGCAAGTTCAACTTGCACTTGACCGGTTTTTTATTTTGATATTAAGAGAACACAAGGTAGATCATATTTAACAATTTTATTTTTCTTCATGACAATGCTCCATCATATACGGCAAAACCAGTTCTCGACACGTTGGAAGCATTCAGCTGGGAAGTTCTACCCCATGCGGTTTACTCACCAGATTTGGCTCCTTCCGATTACCACTTGTTTGCATTGATAGGTCACGCACTTGCTGAGCAGCTCTTTGGTTCGTACGAAGATGTGAAAGAATGGTTCGCAGCAAAAGGGGAAGATTTTTACTGGTGTGGTATTCACACATTGCCCGAAAGATGGGAAAAATGTATAACAAGCGATGGAGAATAATTTGAATAAAGCACTTTTTATCATTCTTCCGAATTTAACATGTTTTTTTAGAAAAAAAATCCGCATTTCATACTTGTACACCAAATTGGTCGGTTTTTATAAGTATGAAGAAACAATTATAGAGAAAGCATGGTGTTTAATCCGCAGTAATTGTTATTTATCACTCGGTATTTTAGGTAGCTTACTTTTGGCTCATTTTGTGCTATTACTGCTCATTGAATAACATACCACTAACAGTGCAATCAAACCGCATAAAGATTTTCCACACATTTTTATAAATGTTTATTATCTGTTTACATTTATAATACTCCACGTAATGTGAGCTTTAAAATCATAAAAGTAAGCCCGTATATCCTACACTTGCACACAAAATTGCCAATTTTCCCCATTATTTTCCACCTTCCGAACATCTAAAAAACATTTTAAGCTAAAATAAGTTTACCGCAACCCTTGTAACTCGCTCCCGAACAACATAAGGGCCTATTATAGAACCTTAATAAAATTCTGTATCGAAGTTGAGCAACAATTTTCCTCGGTTTATACAGTTTACGTTGAAAATGCCCGTTACAGAGAGATTAAGCACGTGTTTTAATTTGACCAAGGTAGATCAGACGATTAGGAACATTTTATTAAATTTTTTTGTTTAGGTGTGTGTTTTCTGGATAGAAATTTATTATCTATTAGAAGGCTAACAAAATGCCAATGTCGGACTGTTGAGTTTGTAACTGAACACATAGTACTAATTTGGAATTTATTTAATTTTTAGTGTTCCGTACGGAACACTTATAAGATCACTTCGGTGTTTGTCCGTCTGTCACACCCGATTTTCTCCGAAACTATTTGTCATAGAAAGTTGAAATTTGGTAATAATATAGGATCTGATGGCCTCATCAGAGCCATGTAGTTTTGAAAGTTAAATTTTGACTTAAGGAGTTAGTTTTGGGGGGTAAAATAGGAAGTGAAAAAAAATTTTTTTGCTAGGTAATCGAGTGTGGTGTCAAATGAAAGCTTATGAAAACACGAATAAAAATATATATAATGTAATACTTGCGCGTACTTTTCTTTGTATTATTTTAAAAATATCGCGAAAAATCGCTGTCCACCCGCCTTATCTCGAAAAATACATATCAAAAAATTTTGAAAAAATTCTGGAAAATTCTCCACGGGGTGTAGATTGAACGAAAATGATCACGAGTGCATTACCTTTAATAATTTATCTGGTATATAAAAAAAAAAAAATTCAAGGTCATCAGATTTCAGTAATGATTGGAAACAAACTTTGTTGAAAACTCATTTGGGGTGTATTTTGTGAAGTCACTGATCATTTTATACCTCTGTAACAAAATTTTTTATTTGAAAAGCAATTAACGTACGAAACACTAATTGCACAAGTTCAACTTGCACTTGACCGGTTATTTTATTTTGTGGAAATAAAGAGAAAAACTTAAAACTCCCATAAATACTATTACAGTGATAACATTACCTAAACATTTATTTTCTATGATAATTAAAACAAATTATTATGGAATTAATTCATATATTCATAACGACAAAATTAATTTAACATTTACTCAAAATATTACACAAGCCCTCAAACGATTACGCCATTCGTCTGTAGCAGTACACACGGAAAATTGTCCACCGCTTTTATGAAAGCTCCTTTTAAAGAGTCAAGATATGCATGTCTTTTAGAACAATCTATACCCTCTAAGAGAGACCACAGTTTATAATCTAAAGGATTTAGATCAGAACTTGCAGAAGGCCAATCTTCTATAGTAATAAATGAAGTCACATTTTGTGGAACCCTTGATCTTGTTATTTTAGCTTTGTGTTCTGGTGCAGGATACCCGATGCTTATTTATATATATATATATATATATATATATATATATATATATATATATATTATATATATATATATATATATATATATAACATATATATATATATATATATATATATATATATATATATATATATATATATATATATATATATATATATATATATAACATATATATATATATATATATATATATATATATATATATATATATATATATATATATATATATATATATATATATATATATATATATATATATATATATATATATATATATATATATATATATATATATATATATATATATATATCAAGGATTTTCTACAGCTGATGCTGTCTTCCTTCTCTCAGCTTTGATTCCATCCGTTTCTATCTTCCCAGTCTCCATCTGTTAGAGCCCTGTCCTCCATAGCTTCGTCCACATCGTCTCTCCACAATCGTCTAGGTCTTCCTCTTTTTCTTCTCCTTATAGGGCTCCACTCCGTTATTTTCTTTATCCACCTATTATTTTGTCTAGGTTTACACTCTGTCAAGTAAGAAAGTGTCCGCGATAATTCATTTTTGGTAGATGCTATTCTAGCGATTCGATAAAAAATCGGTAGAGGGAACCTTTGGTTACGATGCATTTTAGTAAAAGTATCAGTCGATTCCGAACTTTCGTCGAAATCACATAAATTCAAAATGAGTTACTTGTTTGCGCAGCGGATCGAGGCAGTCTTTCTTTGTTCCCATCCAAAGGGGCCCAAAATGACACATTGTGCAGCCGCTAAATATATTAAAAAGTCGGTGTCATTTGTGTGTGTAAGTGAGTAAATCGTTTTAACGAGACGAAAAATGTCGACGACGACTTGCCAAAACGTGGTTCGATAGGCAAAGTCACCCCGAAAGTTGAAAAAGGAATCATGTCTTTGTTTTCACGGGACCTGAAGTTGACGCTGCCTCAAGGAGCGGTAAAATTAAGAAAATTTGGTTTGAATGTGTCCCCTTAGATTATTCGACAACATCTTCGTGCTCACGATGTCAAATTCCGAAGCACGTTGGAGAAACTTTTACAAGGGCGAAAATCACTTCGTGAAGCGGCTGGCTTGGGTCCACGATAAGATACTAGAGTGGCCCTCACAATCGCCGGATGCCAACCCTATTAAAAACGTCTGGTTCCTTGTAAAGAGAAAGCTCAGAGGAAAGACTCTGAGGACTTTGATCAGTTGTCTCACGAGATTCGAAAAATTGGACAATCATTGCCGTAGTATGCAGAAAATATCGTCGATAGCATGCTTCGAAGATTGCAGGCGATTATTGATGCAGGAGGCGATTGGACAACTTCCTAAGGTAATTGCGCCGTTGTTAGCATACCAAAGAATTCGTTGATGGCAAGAAATATTCTCGAAACACATTTTTTTCAAGAAGCGGTCTTAGTGTATTTTTTCTGGATCGAGATTTAATATCTATTAAAAAGCTAACAAAATACCATTACTGGACCCTTACATGAGCATTGAGCACATGAGCATTAAACACATGAGCATTTCAGAAGTTATTTTATGTTTGGAAACAAATTCCACAAAATTTTATTTATAACGAAATTGTATTTTTCTTTTCTATTTGTTTAAAACTTCATAGAAACTCTTTATTTCAACTAAATTCCAAATAATTTCCAAAATTATTGAAAATAGCAGTTTGTAACTGTGACAAATAAAAATAGCGAAAGTGAAATCGTGTGACAAGATTTTCTACAAGGCTCGGTCCTTGTGCCATTACTATTTTTAATATTTTCAAAAGACCTAATTAACTTTTGAATTAAGACCGCCCAAGGAGTCCAAGTGACATGATATGAATTGAACTGATTTCGCGGTTAGCTCTTAGTGAAACATTCAAATACTGAGAGATTAAAACCCTCTTGGTATTATTTCACAATTTATTAGTCTTTCTCTGCCATGTTTAGATCTATGGGACAATTATCGAAGAGATTTCAAATAAAGCTGATTTGAAAACAAAAACGTGCTTTCACTTAATTATAAATTTATTATTTTGTCGAGGACAAGGTTATTTCGGAAGTCTAAGTGAGTTTTTATGACCTGTTTATTGCATTTTTGGGTTGATCTAATTTGATTTCCACATAATTAAATATTTTACTATTTCTGCCCTTAGGCATACTTTTGGATCTTTATTATTGCAATTTTCAATAATACCATAAATATGCAAAACTATTACATGATGATAGAAAAGGTGAATCTTAATATTGCATTGAAATTGAAAGATCCTAAAAACACAATAAATAGGTCGTAAACACTCAACTATTCTTCGGAAATATACTTATTCCTGATAGTGCAATACAATTTGCACATTTTACACATCTTTGATAATGGTCGCGTAGATCGAAATACGTCAGAAATGACAAATAAATTGTGAAATAATACCAAGTCTCGCTTTAACTTTTTAGGTATA
Source organism: Pachyrhynchus sulphureomaculatus (assembly GCA_019049505.1). NCBI lineage: Eukaryota > Metazoa > Arthropoda > Insecta > Coleoptera > Curculionidae > Pachyrhynchus > Pachyrhynchus sulphureomaculatus. The sequence goes on along the minus strand of CM032453.1, from coordinate 44,711,298 downwards.
TAATATGTTGACCACACCATCATTTTAATAATTAAAAATGATATTAATTCTCTTGGACATCCAGCGGAACTTGTATTTTTTTTATCAGTCACCTCCCCGTCTAAATAGTGATTATCCTTTTTGGATGGATATCGCCGAGGATATCGTATTTCTTGGCATCTTTTTAGACAACGCGATAGTGCTGTCCCAGGCATTATTATATTTCTATATATTACAATATAGGTTCTTCTTTGGTCTACTACAGTTTGTTTTGTTGATTTTCCTTAACGTAAAATTTTTCCTATTTTTACAATTTTAAGAATTGTTAAAAATCATACGGTTCGAATACCGTATCGATACAAAAAAGGTTTATTTTTGTTGCAGAATTATACAGGTTGTGCTATTAAATATTATAAAAGAACATCTGCTTACAAATAGGAATGCAGGCGTAGTAGGAGGAATACATGCAATGTAAAAATTGTATCAATTTTGGAAATTATCCTGATTTCAAATTGATAAGACAGACTGCTACTATTTACTTTATAATGAACGACAGGCTTTGGTAGACATTTTTCTTTCAATTGAACTATTGAGGTAGGATAAGAAAATATCTACTTGTGCTAACTGTTAAAGTATTTTCCTGAAGGATTGACCATGGCTCTAACAATGGAATTTTCGAACGATACATTGACGCAAGTGAACGTTTGGGGCTGCTGAAGGTGTTTCATTTTTCTGCATTGTATAACGGAACCCCCCTACCTACCTAAGTGGGAATAGCTGAGTAAGCGCTAGAAGGGTCGATTCCTAAATCGCAGATTATGTAATTCGAGCCTCTGGTCGATGGTATGGTATTTGACAGTCAATTGCAATTTCATGAGGAGATTAATTTTAAATATCTTTATAGTCTGATAATAAAATTTGAGGAACATTTAGAAGATCTGAATAAGGCACGAGCTTGACTACTTATTTCTCTCTAAGTCGACTAAAGACTGAATAGCATGGGGTGAAAAGCACAAATAAAAAACCTTATGGGTTTCAGTTGATGTCAACTTTCCCGACATTTTGTCTATTAGTTGGCGAGTTATAGCTATTTAAATGACGCTACTTTTGATTTTTGCAAAACGATGGAACACAAAGGATTGCGTGTGTTGATTAACATTGCTTCTAGATAAGAAATAACCGACAAAGTGCAAGTCGAACTTGATAAAAAAAGCCGCGTTTAGCAAAGAAAAAATGTTATTTCACCAAGATAATGCACCAGCTCACAACTCCATAAAAACCATGGTAAAATAGGACCAATTGGGCTATGAATTGCTTCGTCTTCTACCGTATTCATCAGATTTACCAGCGAACATTACCTCTTTCCAAATTTGAAAAGTTGTCTCTAGAGAAAGAGATTTGGCTCAAATGGAGAAGTCGAATGGGAAACTGAGGATTATTTTAGAGTGCTCGTTAAATCATACTATATGAAAGATCGCGGGAATATGTGTATCACTCTTTAACGAAACTCTTTTGAAGAATAAAATAGATTTTTGGCAAAGACGTTGTTTTTTTTTCAAAAATCTCGAAACTTTTCACCTCATGTATATCCCTGAAAGGTGCAGAAAAGTTATTTGAGAAAATGTGTGCCTGAAACAGGTTTTAATGACTGCGGCAACAACTTCAAACTCTCCGAAGGTAATCGATTATTGTAGTAATACAGATCATGTGTGAACAATTTTATGGAAAATTTCGAAAAAAACATAATAATGCTCGTTGAATTTATTTAAAAGATATTTATGTCATATTTATGTGATATTATTTCAACTATCTATAATAGTATACGTGAAAACCATTAATTTGAGACGTGGTAGAAGTTTGTTGGTGCTCTGGAACAAAAATTTTGGTAATTTTAAAATGAAAGTTAATTTTCTAGACATTGTATAAATGTGCATGTGATACAGTAGTTTCCACAAGAGCGCACGGTTCCGCATTGCATTAATAAGTTACGCACACATGTTAGGTTAGGTTTGCGTATTCTTTAAACTATTGGGAAGAATGCTTTGAGGTTATATCGGTAGTGTGTCTGGTTTGGTTTTTAACACAGCAGAATAAACCCGAGTGCTGCGTATGCAAGTCGATTTGAAGCAGTTTTTCTTTGTACAGACCCGAAACGACCGAAAATGACTTTACAACAAAACGAAAAGTGTTGACGATCTACCGGAACGTGGCACTCGGCAGTCAACGTCGAAAATGGATGACAAAGCTTTTATCAAGATATTTGAAAAGAATCCTGGGTGTTCGTTACGGTGAACGAAGAAACTTTTAATGAAAAAGGGTGTAGATTTGAGCCTAAATACAATTAGGCGACGATTGCTCCATTCCGAATACAGCTGTCGGTCCGTAAAGTTAAAACCTTTTTTGAGCGAGAAACAAGTCGAAAAACGGCTAGAGTGAGCAAAGGTTAATATTTAGCGTGATTTTTCCAATGTAATATTTACAGATTAATCATCCTTTTGGGCCTGGACTACTAGAAGGCATGCGTGGTTAACTCGTCGAAATCCTGTTGTTCAACGTACAGTAAAACACCCAGTGAAAGTACATGTTTGGGGATGTTTCTGTGCACAGGGATTTGGCACTTTATATCTTTTCAGACAATCTGAATGCACAGAAAATGAACATGATATATCAAAAGTGTTTATTGAAGTCTGCTCAAAGATTGTTTGATTCAGACAATACTTCATGGGCGCTACAAGAGGATAAAGATCCAAAACACCGAAGTCGTGCGTGTACGAGGTGGAAACGTGTGGGCAGCCATGAAGTATAAACTTGGGAAAAAGAAGGTTTTCAATTTAAAGCAGCTTGTTCGGCATATACGGGAAATCTGGAGACATCTTCCTGAGATAATGGCTGAAAATCTCGTGGAAAGTATGCCCCGACGCTGCCAGGCCATACTCGATAGCAAAAGAGATTGGACAATTTATTAAGTAAACGCATTTGAGTTTATGGAATGTGTTAATAGCTCCAAATAATATTTTTAACAATATTGTGTTTTTTTTTAGGAAAAAAAGCCGGTACCCTCTTGTGGAAACACATGTAGATATACCATATAATAGATTTTAGTTAGAGTGAGGTCAATAATGTTATTAGTTGAATTTAAATTGGCTAGATATGAAGTTGAATAAAATAACATAACAGTTGTAAATTTCTTTGGTAATTAATACTTAATTCAACAAAATGTTTAAAAAACTAAAAGATAGATAGTTACTCATGAAGAAAATCAAGAAAAATTATGTTTATTATGTGTGAAAAAAAGATTCGATGAATAAAATAGCTGAATCTTTATTAAAAGATAATGTTTTAAAAGTTATAAATTTCGACTCAGACGATAAACGTCTTCCCATAGTAATTTGCACTTCTTGTAAAATCTTAGTTTATGAGGCTGTTAAAAAAAAAAAAATGAAAAAAATCTATTGAGTTACCTGATTATTCAACATTTAAAGCATTGCAAGGTGAATCTAGAGTGAAAACTAAAAAAATAGTTGCAAGGTATTGTTCAAAATGTACTATGGAGTTGACATAGGGAAAGCCTCATTTTTAGTGCGCCGCTGAAAAAATTTCGAAAATTTAAAAAAATAATTAAGTGATACTCTGCTTCCTAAAGAAAAAGAACATTTAGTATGTGATTTATTAAAAAACATTAAGAATGAAAAATTTATTGGCAAAAAACCATCTGAAGTAGCTATTTCTTTATCTCAAAAAATAGGGAAGCCATTAAATGTTGTACTAAAAATAAATCATATTATTATTTTGACGTAATTAGCAAAATTATACCTCGATGAGAAAACATGTTCATATTAAATTATGAAACTACAAGTTAAATCCTTCAATATTATTTTTTAAACAAATGTATCAGAATTTTAAAAAATACGAAGACATGAGTAAAATATGTTTTCACAGATTTTTGATCTAGAATTTTAGAAAATCTTAAAACTACCATAATTTTGGTTTCAGAGCACCAACAGATTTCTACTACGTCTCAAATTAATGACTTTCACGTATATTATTATAGACAGTTGCAATACTATCACATAGAGATAATGTAAATATCCTTTAAATAAATTCAGTGAGCATTATTATATTTATTTCGAAATTTTCCATTTTTAATTTTTAAATGCACTTTTTTCAAAACGGCTCTGCAAAAAATTTTAAAAAAAGTCGGAGAATTTGGAGTGGTCGCCGGAGTCATTAAGGTAGTTCACTTGTAAATCCACTTTTCTTAAAAATTTGTTGAAATTGAAATATGACAATGTAAATTTTTTCATTTAATTTAAAAAAAATAATTAAAAGTACACATAACTAACATGCAATAGGCCAATGAAGTATAAAAAAAGGCATAGTTTCGTGTATATCTCAAGAACTTTCCTTACGAATTTAAAAAAAAAAACTAATATTTGTAAAAAAAAATTAGAAAAATTTTGAAATAAAAATATATATATTTTTTTGTCGTTAAAAAGAAATAAATATTTAAAGTTGATATTTATGATGATATATAAAAGAATAACCGCATAGTGAGAGACAAATATCACAATTTATCACAATTTGACAAGGCTGTATGTTGTCACATTTTACTCGCCAACATTGAAAGAGCATTTAAAAAGGTTAACTTTTAAACAGATATTCATTCGTAGGTTAAGTAATTTATTGAATAAACACAATATATTTATCAACTTTATCTATAATCATCAAATAGAAATATTAAATGTATTAATGAAAAATTTGTTTTTGTATCTTGATATTTTTTATTTTTTTCTTTAGTATTTACAAGATTTATATTTAACAAAAATATGTTTGCAGGTTCAATTATTTTTCAATATTTTAAGTTAATATTATATTTATTTATCAACACTGTTACATATCAACTGAAAACAGTATTAAATATATATTAAAAAAATGGTTTTATAATTCTTCTCCGTAAAATTAAATAAATAATTAATGATACTAGTGATAAATAAATAAAGTACTATAAACTATTTGTAAACTAATTAATTACTTTATTTACTACTTGCGTATCTTTGGTTACACGTCGTTTGCCATGGTCTTTTCGACTGTAGAACTCAATTTACCATAAGATCTTTTTAGATCTTTCAAAGTTATGCATTCAGATGCAATTCTTTTAATAATAAGATCTGAAATAACACTTTTTAAAGGCATTAACGATGGCAATATTAGTTTTTCCATGACGCACTCTTTATACGATACGTAATTTGTAATTAAATCTTCTCTCTTCAAAATCTCATTTGCCAAATTCTCAAGGATTTTAACGTCATATATCGCCTCATGGAATTTTTCATTTGGTGCTAGACTTACTGTGTCCGAAAAACCATCAATATGTTTAAAATCCTCGATCATTGCAAAATTAATAATACCTTGAATTAAATGGGCAGAATCAAAACGTGCACTATGGGCAACAAATATGCAAGGTTTTGGAGAAAAATTTAAAAACTGTTAGAATGCAATTAATGCGTCCTTTAGAGTGATTGTTTTGATAGATTTACCATATAATTAGAGGTCGCCATTAATATGTTCTAATCCCGTAACTTTAAAAGCGTGGTAATTAATCGGTTGCGTAGGCCTAATAAAAATATTGAATTTTTATCCCGAGATTTTGCCACTATTTGCAAAATATCACCTGTACTTGAAAATTATGATGTTTCTAAATCGAATACACTAAGCCACATCACTCAGATGTAATTAAAAATTATATAATACAATACCCTTGAGGATTAATAATGTTACCATTATGATAAACGTCCATCTGCAGTCCACAATTTGATTAATACTGTACTCCTTCATGTTTTTTTTTTTAAATTTTTTCTCGTGGTCTCTTTATTTCTAACCAATAAATTTCTAAGTTTTCTCGTTGCAGGCAAATTAGCTCTTGATGCTCTTTGTTTTCTTATTTCATCTTTTCTTGCCATATAAGATCTTATATGTTTCCAGGGGGTTTATTAATGAGCTTTCCTTTTGCAAATTTTTCCTTTATGTCGCAATTAATTATTATTTTTTATTTCAATTAAATTTTTTTATTTTAAACAGAAGTAATACGGTCTAAACAGTAAACATACAAAAAGCATAATAAATAACCGATATAAACGTCATTCTATATAGCATTCGGTATACATATTGGCAGTGTTGTCACATTTAGTTTCATTAAAAGTGTGTGTCTGCATATGAAAGTTTCCATGTATCGAATACAGTCTCCGACAAAAATTAAATACTCTGCCATTGAGTATTTTAAACTTTTTGCATTTATTATCGGCCTATACTTTTGGCTCCGATTGTCACGAGTGAACTACCTTAAAACCTGTTTCAGGCACACCGTGAAGACCTTCAAATCTCTTTGGATTTAACCTAGTACAAAATAATTATTGCTTTATTTATTTTTCCAATTTTTATTATTGCTTCAATATTACTCAATAAGCGACATTTAAATAAGTTTTCAATAATTTTCTTATTTTTGATTATTATTTATATGTCAAATCCCTTTTACCGCCATAATTTATTTCTATCAACACAAATACTTTATAACCAATTACAATTATTGTACGTTTTATCAGATTTAAAATTAAATTGCTGGTATAATTACCTAACAGTGTCACTTGCAGAAAATGGGCAAGCGTAATATTTTACGTCAGTATAATAAAATATGGCCGGGGTGACAATTAAATCGTTTGCAGCCGGTATTGGTTTATAAATTAATGTATCCTTCGATTGTTATTTTTATAGATCTATAATAGTTGACCGGTTTTATTTTATTTTATAAATTATTTTTTATTTTAATAAATATAAATAACGAAGTTATCAATTTATTCAATCTTGTAAATAATTAATATTAATCATTGTTGCAATATGTATTATACTCGTAATCCGTTTCTTTAAAAATGCTTAAGCTGTATAATTAATATATGTTTTATTTTTCAAGATTGTCAACTTGGACAGCGCTTAAAAACAAGACTGGGCTTCTTAGTTATCGGTGTCATTTTTAGTAGGGACCACTTATAAAATCTCTTCGGTGTTTGTCCGCCTGTCTGTCAGTCACACCCGATTTTCTCCGAAACTTTTTGACATAGAAAGTTGAAATTTGGCACTAATATAGGAATTGATGGCCCCATTAGAATCGTGTAGTTTTAAAAGTTAAATTTTGACCTAAAGGGTTTGTTTTGGGGGGTGAAATCGGAAGTGAAAGAAAAATTACCAGGTCTTCGAGTGGGGTCGCAAATGAAAGCTTGTGAAAATATGAGTTCACAAATATATCTAATATAATATTTGCGCACACTTTTCTTTGTAATATTTTTAATCAATTGCCAAAAATCTGAGTCCCCCACCCTTAACTTAAAAAAAAATTTTAAAAGATTCTGGTATATTCTCCACGAGGTGCAGATTGAATAAAAATTATCACGAGTGCATTACCTTTAATAATTTATCTGGTATATAAAAAAAACAAAAATTTCAAGGTCATTAGTTTTCAACAAAGATCGGAAACAAACTGTGTTGAAAACTCATTTGGGGTATGTTTGTCATCAATCATTTTTATACCTCCGTAACAAAAATTTTTATTTTAAAAGTAATCAACGTACGGAACACTAATTGCGCAAGTCCGACTTGCACTTGGCCGGTTATTATTTATTTCTCATGTTGCTTATAATAGGTTGTTCATTGTTCGTTACTGGTTTTATTCGTATACATTTTTTATTTGCTTACATGATGTATTCTAGACTCTCTTTTAGGCGCCGTACAGATAATTTTCAGTATCTTCTGGGTAGCATTTGCAATATTTTTCCTTTTGTTTTCTTATTTCACGATATATTTTATTTCTTATTTGTTTGTGTTTGTCTAAGGTACGTATAACATTTTAAATTATGTAAACTTTCCAGTCTAATCACGTTGAAATTCAAATATACCATTAAGTCATTTGAAAGGTTTGTAAATAAAAGAAAACGGCAATTGAAAGGAACGTCCGTAAACCACAAAAAATACAGTAAAACATCTAAGTAATAGGACGAAATATAAAATATCACTCAGAAAATCTTTAATTTTGTAATATTTCGAACTTAATTTCTCTCAAATTTTCTAATTTACATACGTTATAATATAATAATAGTACGTGGAGTACAAAATGTCATAAATCGTAACATCTTTGTTCCTCCCCGGAATAGATGCAAAGAAATTATCGACCAACCATAATCAACAAATTAGAAACAAACTTCTTGCTTGCCCCAACAATTCTAGGTCCTTTTGGTCACTTGTTAAGGCAGTTAGTCAAAATACTATACCACTACTCACACGGCCAGATGTCTATTGTAACAGCACCTGTTGAGAAAGTAAACTTGTTGGCTGAACTTTTTGCTTCACATCCTCCTGTTGATTTCCAGGGAAAAGCTCACTTACTATTCCCATAGTACAGTCAAGGATGCCTGATATTGGCTTCAGACAGAGTGTTATAAAACATATTTTAATGAAGCTAGACACCAAAAAAGCTTCTGGCCTTGACGTAATATCTGCCATAGTACGCCAAAACTGCACGAGAAAACTAACACCAGTTTTCTATAGACTTTTCAACTTATCCTACAAAAAGGGAAAATTTCCTTTCTGTTGGAAATACGTTACAGTTAAACCGATACTTAAAAAAAGGCAAGAAGACCTTGCCAAATAACTACCGACCAGTCGCACTGCTTCCAATAATATCGAAAGTCATGGAAAACGCTATCAATCAGCATCTTCTAAAATATCTTGAAGGATTCAGTATTATTATCGACCATCAATATGGCTTTTGCCAACATAGATCAACAGGAAATCTTCTAGCTTATGTAATACATGTTTAGAACAACGTAATTGAACACTGTGGAGAATCTCGAGCGGCTGCTCTTATATATCTAAGGCATTCGGCGCTGTTTGACATGATGGATTGTGAGCTAAGCTACGCTCTTGAGACAGTCAAATTCTGTTTATGGCTCTCAAGTGTCCTCAAAGAGCGTTCTTTACGCGTGGCAATCGTCGGGTTTCTTTCTAACACCTTTACTATCAACGCCGGTGTGCCCCATGGCTCCATACATACTCTGTGCTACTCTCTTTCTCGTTTACATTAATGATCTGCTGGAAAAGACCAGGAATTCAATCTACAGCTTTGCAGATGATAGTACGCGCTCATATCTCATCATTCTCTTTAAACTCTACAACATCGGCTACTCACGCAAATATCTGCAGACAACAGGAGGTCATTCAACTTGGAAGAAATTCTATCTTGGGATAACAGTAATCAAGTAGAATTTAACGTTACAAAATCCCAGGCGGCAGTTTTTTTTCTAGAAAAGTTAACGTTGCTGAATCCAACATGGTTATGTCAGGGCACGCCATTCCACTAGCGTTGTCACTCAACTTGCTGGGCGTTAATTTTGGAGCAAAAATGACTTGAAATAAACATGTTGCAAGCATAGCAAAGAGAGCTTTTCAAAAGCTGGGAATTTTATTTCGAACTAGAAAGCTTTACACTCCACAACAACTGTTAATTCTACACAAAGCTCAAATTTCACCAACGATGGAATACTGCTCCCTTCTTCGGGCTCTGCTCCCAAACATACACTGCATTTGTTGGATTCTATTCAGAAGAAAGTTGGAGATTGGAGTTGATTGGAGATCTGGAGCTGAATTGAAATTGAAAAATTCAAAATAAATCAAAAACTATTAGAAATAGGTATATGAGATACTTAATAAAAGTGGGAGGGTTTTGTAAAATCTATCAGAAAAAATAATAATATACAGGATGTGTCCATTTACCAAAAAAATTTAAGATTTTTTTCCCGAAACAAATGAGATTATGTATATAACATTATTAATAAAAAGGTTTATTTTCTATCGTTGACTCACCCTGTAGAGCGACCAAAAATAATTTTAAACGTGAAACTTAATTTTTCCGCACACGTGCCGCCCCTGTGGGGTATTAGGGATTTCCCTGCAGCACGTGTGCTAGTAATTTCTGCATTTAGTTCGCGAAAGTCGGCTTCGGCAGTTGGGACCGAAATGAATAATTCGAGAATTAGAATTAAAATTATATATAAAATAGGATATAAAAATTGAATTACCTAAATCTGTTTCGGCAAATTCGCCTACTTCTTTATCTATTATTCCACTGATTTCTTCAAATCGTATCGGAAATATCTAAACTATTGCAAATTATTTTATACAGGATTCAAATAAGCCAGATAATTCAAAATTAGTTTTTATATTTGTGTATATTTCAATTTCTTTTTTCAATAAACAACTAATTTGTTGCACGATTTCTTCAAAAAATATTTTAACGTTTATATCAAAAACCATCAGGTTCAATCCTAAATGAAATTATTCGTTCTTAAGATGTCAAAATCATAAGACAACGTTATACAATTGGGAAAGTACAAACCCAGAACACCATAGCCCTGCAAGTAGCATGCAGCCTGAAGGATATGATATGGCAAAGCAAGTATCTACGAATAAAGGCAAAAGTAGAAAAGTATAAAGCTATATTGTGTATCCCATATTAATATAGGTTCAAGAACCAAAGCAAAACAAAGAAAACAAAACAAAAAAATAAGAAGAGCAGAAATTAGAGTATCAAGATCTATTACAGGAATATCACTAAGAGATCGGTAAACAAAAGTATCTATTCAAGAAACATATGGAGTACAAAACGTAGTAAAATAGTCCTCCTCTCACATCGTTGCTTGGCTTCGAGCGTCGTGACCTCTATTGCACTGTTCCACAGAATTTACAACAGCCCTTCAGGGTTTTCTATCTCCGACATTTCTAATCATATCAGGTAACTCCAAGTGCATTGTAGACATGATCTGATCGACGTATCTGTTGGGAGATCTACCTCTTTTTCTTCTACCGTCAACTTTTCCCTGGATCAGCAACTTTTCCATGCCATTCCCTCTTATTATATGACCAAAAAATGATGCTATTTTTTTCTGAATCGATGAGAACAGTCGGTCACTATTTTAGATGTTAAGATCATTCAGAACAGGCGCATTTGCCATAGGAGCTGTTCAGGAAATTCTGAGCATCTGCCTGTAGGAGGTAGTTTGAAAAGCCTCTATTTTTTTACGGCATGCTGCATTAATAGTCTATGTTTCGGCTACGTATGTAGCTATAGGGAATATTAAAGAATTACAGCCTTTTTTAGTCATTTTATTTATTCTGTGATCTTTCCACACTTTGCTTAGGCTTGTCATTGCAGTTTTAGCCATCGCTTTTAATTTCTTCTTCGCAGCCCTCCTTGTTAGAAATTCTGGCGCCTAAGTATATAATAGCTGTCTTCAGTGGTATATCGTTGATTTTGTTGAGAGGAGGCCAAATTTTCGCACGATCTACTATAAGAAGAGAACATTTCTTTCGATCTAGTGAAAGGTTGACATTTTTGCTAACCTTTTCGATTCGATGCAGTAGTGCATTCCTCGGAGTTTGTAGTATCATCAGCGTATCTTAAGTTCGAGAACTTTTTGCCTCCTACTGGTACCCCTCCATTCCACTCTTCCATCGCTTTGCGGATAATTCATTCACCATATATATTGAAGAGTAGTGGAGACAGGATACAACCCTGCCTCACCCCCTTTTCCGACTTGGAATGGTTAGACAGGTTTTTCTCAACACTAACATAAGCGATGTTGTTGCTGTATAATTTGTGGATTAAGAAGACTAAGTGGAGAATTCTCCATAAGTGATCCCACCGTACTGTGCCGAAGGCCTTTGTTTAATCAAGAAAATAAAACACGGCAAGAAAATTATATTCGGAGAACTTTTCTATCGTTTGTCAAACATTGTTCAGCTAGCAATTACGATCAAATTGGAAAAGACTACAAGGACGACCCAAGAAATGGGCACAAGGATGGTTCTTTCTGTTCCCCGAATGAGGCAAGAACTGGGAATATTTTTAGACAAACGAAGAAGACGCAGACAAAGACCCTGTATACAAAACAAAAATAAATAATTCTAAATCTATCCTAAAGACTTCTCACAAAGTCTAACCATGTGGATTTAACAAGCAACAAAAACATAAACCTGTCTATCTCCGTCTCCATTTGTAGACACTATCAAAACACATGTACAATTAAATCCTCAATTTACACCTAACCAAAAATAATTGAATAATAGTAATGAAAAACTTTTTAACTTTAATCCGTTGTAAAAAAGATCACATTAATTTTTTTTTTCTCATACATCCTTCCGGCATTACCTTTAATGACTCATACATAAACATATTCATCTATATTTCTTATTGTGAAAAGAAAAACTCACGATCGTGAGACTTCTTTGTTTTTCACACCACATTCAAGCAAGTGTAACGAAAGTAACCTCTGCCCTAGGGGTCAAATCGGGGCGGTAAGGAGGGTACCGGCTTGTGAACGGAAGCCCATTGTCTTCTATAAGACAGGTGAACAATTAGTATGCCTTATATTGACTTGCGTTTTTATGTCAAGCGTAGCATAAGGCTTTTTTATTGTTAAAAGTAAGGTGTATATTGTGACGAATGATATTAGATTGGGTTAAATAATGTAATTTAAGTGAAGATTGGGTTAAATAATGTAATTTAAGTGAAGTTGATATGTTGTACTGAAACAAAGCATGCTACTGGTTAATTGCCTAGTAGTATGGAAAAAATAGTACGGACTTGATTAAGTTTATATTTCCAAAATCGATAAAGAGATTTAACAAGTAAGTACGGAATTGGACTTTCTCAGGTAAAGAGAAAGTAAATTTTCATATTATGAATAAAATTATGAAACATGTCGACACCCACCCCTTTCACGTTATTTTCTTGAAACAATATCCCTCAAAAGCTATAGGTTCCATCCCATGCTAACCGACTGATAGACCGACACTCTGACAGTCAGTCAGGAATAGACAGACCGATGGAAATGCAAGAAAAGCAAAAATTGCAGGGAGTAATTCACATAAAAATAATAATTTACTTACTGTGTGAGAGTAAGTGCGAGAGTCAGACAATTTAACACTTTGTATTTTTAAAACTTTTTCCATACTCAACTTAACATTTTTTAGGTTACTCTGTAACCAGACAGTAATCCCCTCTACATGCTATTTCTCTTAAAATTGGGAATAATCACCATATTGCTTATACCTGTGATGTACCTCTTCGCACTGTGAACGATGCTCTAAGGTTTGATGTTGAATACTTTGATTTTAGGACTGCTAATTTTTTGTCTATGAATAAATTTTTTGCCTCAATTAATTGGAATACTCTTCTCGATAATAAAGATATAAATGCGGCAGTTAATCAATTTTATAACGTTTTATATCAGGGTATGTTGATGTTTGTGCCTATGAAGGTGTTTAAAAGTTCGAATTTTCCAGTATGGTTTTCTCCTCGTCTAAAACGCCTTATTATTAAAAAAAATAGCCTATAGGCGTTAAAAGCAGACTATGCTATATGCCGATTATGAGTTATTCTCACAACTCAGGGTGTAAAACTCTTGAGCGCTCATGTTATCCGGATTACATAAATAGAATAGAATTCAATCTCAACAGAAGTCCGTCAGAATTTTGGAAACATGTAAATAACTGCAAAAGATCGAATGGGTATCCTAACTCCATGCATTTAGGGGGTAGGACGAGCGTAGTGGTGATCTTACGGTCAATTTGTTTGCTGAAGATTTCTCGAGTGTGTATGAGGATGCCCTTTTGGAAATATCGGACTACTACTCGAGCCTTACCGAATTGACAACATTAAATAACATGATTATTAGTTTGATTGATGTTTTTAATAAACTGATGTCGCTCAGGCCTAAAACTTCAAGTGGGCCTGATGGTGTCCCGCCTCTATTATTAAAGAAATGGTGTGTGCACCTTAAGCAGAACACTTTACTTCCTGTTCAATCTCTCATTGGATTTGGAAGTATTTCCTGATTATTGGAAAACTTCCTATATAACCCCAATTTTTAAATCTGGTGATCGTAGCGATGTGACTAATTATTGGGGCATCTGCATACAGTCGATCATACCAAAGCTTTTGGACTCAAATGTCACTCTTGTCTTTCTTGGCACTGTAGGCGGGTGATTATGGATGAACAGTATGGCTTTCAGCGTTCTCGTTCCTGTGTATCTAATTTTCTGACATATGAGGATTACCTCTTGGGCGCATTTGAGAGGGGCTGTCAGGTTGATACCATATATACTGACTTCTCCAAGGCGTTCGACAAAGTGAACCTTCGGTTATTGTTGAGCAAACTTGGGTCGCTTGGGTTCGGCATTCACATTCTTCGTTGGCTGGAGAGTTTTTTAATAGGCCGTCAGCAAAGTGTAAGAATAAATAATTATATCTCTAACCTAAGTATAGTGCTCTCGGGCGTTCCCCAGGGCTCTCACTGCGGCCCCCTATTGTTTCTCTTATTTGTAAATGACTTGAGGGATTTCCTGACCAATACTTCTTTTCTCATGTTTGCCGATGATCTGAAATTATTCAAAATTATTTCTAGTGCTGTGGACAGTCTTGTTTTGCAAGTGGATGTTGACATATTTTTCCAATGGGCAACTTTAAACGGCTTAAGTCTGAATACTGATAAATGCTCCTGTATATCATTTTCCAGATTAAAAAGTCCTATGCAGTTCGATTATAGTATAAATACAACCATTTTAAAACGGGTACATGAGATTAGGGATCTTGGTGTGATGTTTGATTGTTCTTTTTCTTTCATCGGCCATCAAATGAGTGTGGTGCAGCGAACTGGTAGGTGTTTGGGTTTTATTGATAGATTTAGTGCCGATTTTTCTTGTAATGTATTTAAATTATTATATTGCTCATACGTTCGACCGATTTTGGAGTATGCAAGCCCGTGTGGTCTCCTTTTTATAATGTCCATATTAAACAGTAGTAGAGTGCCCAAAAAAAATTCTTACGCAGCTCTGAAAATTCTTTTAACTGAGGAACATACCAACTATGACCTGGTAGATTGTTAAATATGTGCAGTCTTCAGGACGAATGCAAGTTGATCTACATTTCTTATTTAAGCTATTGGGTATATTGACTGTGAGTACTTACTTAGTAAATTATCTTTTCATACCGTACATCGTACCCGCGCCAGGTCTTGATTTTACCCAGCTAGTGTCACCAGAAACTATGGCTTGCATAGTCCAATCTTTAGAATGCAGCGTAATTTTGATAAATACAATTTGCCAATTGATGGCCCAGTACACCGATTCAAAAATATGGTCAAGCAACTGACCTCGCTATAGAGTTTCTTTAATTTTCGGGTAGCTTCCCATTGGTATTATATGTCAAGTACTGTTTACCTTTAAAGTGATTAATTTAGATTGTAATACCCTGCATTCTGACCTATTAGTTTTAGTTTTAGATTTAGCTTTAATTATATTGTTCATTCACATTGTTTTTCTTCTCTTGCATATAGTCGATGTTTTTTTTTGTAGAAATGGTGTTACCATTGATAATAAATAAATAAATAAATAAATAAATGAAAAAGCAAGAATACTGAAATAGAAGTATATTATGATAAACGCGCAACTCCCTTCTATATCAATCCTTTCACTTTATATTTCTTTTACGATAAACAATTAGCTAAATTTTTTAAAAATATCCCAATGAAAAACAAAATAAAATTCTTGTAATAATATTGAAACTATGGAATATTTAATGATTCCCATTTTACCCTTTGCTCCTGGTAATATTGTAAGTAGCAAAGAAAAATAATATAATATTTCGTTCTCTCGACTCAATGAACTGTCAACTGTCTCTCTCGCATCGTTGTTCGGCTCCGAGCGTTGTGACCTCTATTGCATTGTTATAGAGAATTTACAACAGCCCTCTAGGTTTCTCTATCTTCGATACTTCTCATCATTTCCGGTAACTCCAAGTGCATTGTAGACATGATCTGATCAATATATCTGTTTGGAGATCTACCTCTTTTTCTTCTACCGTCGACATTCCCTTGGATCGGCAACTTTTCAGTGCCATCCCTTCTTATTATATGACCCAAAAATGATGCTATATTTCTCTGAATCGATGGTAACAGCCGGGATCATTATTTTGGATGTTGAAGATCACTCAGAACAGACGCATTTGTCCTATGAGTGGTCCAGGAAATTCTGAGAATACTCCTGTAGCATGTAGTTTTGAAAGCCTCTATTTTTTTACGGCATGCTGCATTAATAGGCCATGTTTCGGCTCCGTATGTTGCTATAGGGAATATTAGTGAATTGGCAAGACTTTTTTTAGTCATTTTATTTATTTTGTGATCTTTCCATACTTTGCTTAGGCTTGTTATTGCAGTTTTAGCAATCGCTATCCTTCTTTGAATTTTTTCTTCGTAACCACCTTTGTTAGAAATTCTGGCATCTAAGTATATAATATCCGTCTTCAGTGGTATATGGTTGATTTTGTTGAGAGGAGGCAAAATTTTAGCTCGGTCTGCTATAAGAAGAGAACATTTCTTTCAATATAGTGAAAGGCCTATGAATATCTATAGCACAGTAAATACGAAATCACTCTTCTAATTCCCTTCTTTACTTCTTATACGTTGCATAATTACATATAGTAAATAATTATGTTTAAATTTTATTCATTAACGTAGCCAAAAACCTGAAAAAATCCCCATAATTCTATTAAAACCATACAATCTTGACCACTCCAACTCTTTCGTCCAATCCTTCATTAAAAAAGTAACGGAAAAATTACTTCTTTTTCAGATTCCTCTACTCAAGAATGCCCGAAAAAACCTGTAACACCATATATACGAAGCAACCACGTTAACCACCACCCCAACGTTTCACTCCTATATGTATTATATTAAATTTGTCTAGTACATCAACCAAGGAGACCTGTAAATATCTTAAAATGCTATTGAAATTATACAATATTAAACTGCCCTATAACGTGAAAACAAGCAAAAATCTCGAAGCGTGATTTTTTACGAATAGAATTATTTCCTTTACCAAGGAAAGTAAAAATCGATAGAGATCTACTCAGTACTTCCCTTGCAAACACATAGTTCTAAAATAAGAATTTTACTTTCTCAGAGTAAAGAGTAACTTAATCCAACCACCACCACTTGACATATGTACATACATACATATATATATATATATATATATATATATATATATATATATATATATATATATATATATATATATATATATAACCAAATATTTGAACAACGAAACTGTAGATAACAGCCAAAAACTATTCATAGAAGGTGAAAGAATGAATACAAATATTCATATATTTAGGATACAAAACTGAAATATGAAAGCTGACTTACTGCCGGTACTAACAAATGTCACTGAAACATGGGATTTAAATAAAAGTACAATATACAAACTCCAAGTAACCCAAAGAATAATGGAGCGGAAGATGCTAAATATTAGACTATAAGATCGCATTCCTAACATCGAGATACGAAGAACATCAAAAGGATAGATGTAGTACAACGAATATGTGTACTTTAGGGTGGAATTGGGCAGGGCATATAGCAAGAATGAATTATAACAGATAGACTCAGAGAGCATATAGAGGCAGACCACAAATAAGATGAAGAGACTAGTGGGCCACGATTGTATGCAGAAAACAAACAACAGAGATCGTTTGACACCACTTAGGGTGGCTTACATACGACTATAAATGGAATAAACTAATAGTTATGATTCAACTTTGGTTTTATTTAATTACAATTTGAAATACTCAATCTAATTTTAGGAGTTTATTTACGTCAAAAAGAAGAAAAAACCTGAGCTAACCAATCAAATAGGAATAGCCACTAGAATATATTGGACGAGAATAAACTGTTTAAAATTTATATATTTACAAGTATTCCTACACAAAAGGATTTCCATTTGTTTTTTACTCATTACTTAAACTAATTGTCTTTTCCAATTAATAAACATGTGATAAATAACACCGTACAAAAACCGACGAAGTTTCGCCATACACCAAAATTTAATTTAATCGCACTTACGGCCGTAAAAGACCATAAGGGAGAGGCAGATATGTACCAGCGGGACTGGTATATCAGGAATTCGGCCATATACCGGTAGCTGACTCACGTAATTAAGCATTTATCCTGCAATTTAGCGGCGACGCGCGATACGAAGATCAGTGGGCAGCTTCGCTCGAGATAACAACTCGCCGCTACCGCCCGGATATTGCGATGATTGATATATCAGACAGGAGAAACAGGATGCATACGAAACAAACATCGCTTGGAAAAGTTACTAAAATATTTGGTTTTAAAGTTTTTACCCGATTTTTTTAAAAAAAAGTTCCCAATTCAATACGTATGTATATAGTATTGTTCAAATGTAATATTTATGTATGTTAATCTGTATACGTTTCCGGAATATCATATCGAATTTCGCTAATGTATATTTATCTTAAAATATCTGCTACTAGGTCGATATTTATATATATATATATATATATATATATATATATATATATATATATATATATATATATATATATATATATATATATATATATCCCAGGTGTACAAGTATGAAATGCGGATTTCACCAATGCAGTTTGTTCTATAAAGATTTGACACTGCGCCATTTTGTTGTGTCATCAACAAGTGTCAGACGCGCACGAGTGATAAATTGGAAAAGTGTGTGCATAGGGTTATGTTGTTGTGTTCAATATATCGAAATTTATACCGAACAATGAGCATTCGCGGACAGCATTAATTTTTTGTTTTTACTTGAAGAAAACTGCTGTTGAATCATACCGATTACTTCGAGAAGCTTATGGTGAACATGCTCCATCGCAAGATACGTGTGAACGATGGTTTCGGCGTTTCAAAAGTGGTGACTTTGATGTTGCAGACAAGGAACGTGGAAAACCGCCAAAAAAATACGAAGATGTGGAATTGCAAGCATTGTTGGATGAAGATGATTTGTAAACACAAAAACAACTCGCCGAGCAATTGGGCGTTAGTCAACAAGCTGTTTCCAATCGGCTACGAAAGATGGGAAAGATTCAGAAGACCGGTAGATGGGTACCACATGAGTTAAACGACAGGTAAATGGAAAAGCGCAAAAACACACACACGTGTGACATTTTGCTCGGTCGGTACAAAAGGAAGTCGTTTTTGCATCGAATAGTTACAGGGGATGAAAAATGAATTTATTTTGAGAATACCAAGCGCAAGAAATCATGGGTAGACCCAAGCGCACCATCCGCATCGATCGCAAGACCGAATCGCTTTGGCAGAAAGACGATACTCTGTGTTTGGTGGGACCGGAGGGGCGTGGTCTATTATGAGCTCTTAAAACCGGGGGGGGAAACAGTCAATACTAAACGTTACCAACAACAATTGACCGATTTGAACCGTTCGCTGCTTGAAAAAAGGCCAGAATACCTAAAGAGGCAACACAAAGACATTGTTCTTCATGACAATGCTCCATCACATACGGCAAAACCAGTTTGCGACACGTTGGAAGCACTCAGCTGGGAAGTTCTACCCCATGCGGCTTACTCACAAGACTTGGCTCCTTCCGATTACCACTTGTTTACATCGATGGGTCACGCACTTGCTGAGCAGCGCTTTGGTTCGTACGAAGATGTGAAAAAATGACTCGATGAATGGTTCGCAGCAAAAGGAGAAGATTTTTACTAGCGTGGTATTCAAAAATTGCTCGATAGATGGGAAAAATGTATAACAAGCGATGAAGCATACTTTGAATAAAGCACTTTTTATCATTCTTTCGAATTTAACATGTTTTTTTAGAAAAAAAATCCGCATTTCATACTTGTACACCTGGTATACATATATATATATATATATATATATATATATATATATATATATATATATATATATATATATATATATATATATTTAGAGACCGATTTTGACATAAGTCACGTGATCGTTGGTGGGAAATTTGAATAAACTGATATGGAATCATTGGATTAGCGGACAGAATATCCAAAAAACTCAAAAAGTAAAAAGTGTTTAGAGTTTACTTTATACTCTATTTGTTTTAAGACTCTACAGAAAAAATACTATAGCCATTTTTTAAAAATATTTCCTTATCTAACTAAAAACTTTCAATTCTTTTTGTCTAACTAGTTTAATGGAGATAAATTTCTTTTGCATTGATTGTAATTAGAAATATTCTTTTGTTTTTTTTTGAACAACTGGGAGAAATAATTCAAAAAGTGACTTTACGCTTGAACGCCAGTTGCTACAATGGTTCGTATCTGAATACTTTAGTTTACTGATCCTTGTTAAGTTGTCCTTAAGTTTAAAAAATAAGTTTGGCAATTTGCAAATAAATTTAACCAGTAATTTTCAATTGAATGTTTTTTTTTTAATTCAGTTTAATATTTATTAAGATAGCTAGCCAATACAAAAATATAAATCAAAATTCACATTCGTTATTTATTTTTTTTGTTTTTCTTGCAGGAAATTAACTGTTTCGCTTAATATTTAGTTCAACGCAATGTAGACAAGCTAGCTTCAAAATCACAATCGCGTTAAAAACTGCAGTTGGCTTGGAAGCAAGAAAACAATAAATTAACGAGGCAGGCTTTAAAATTGAAATAAGAGGGGAGAGAGAGAGAGAGAAAAAGAGAGAGAGAGAAGAGAGAGAGAGAGAGAGAGTAATAGAAATGAGTACTGTCTTTCTAGTTCCAAGTCCCTTTGTTCTATACTCTAAGCTTCTTTTATACTCTCGCATCCTTTTTTGGCAGCCCTTGACGTCAGAAATCTCCCCATTTTCAGCAAAATCTACCCTTTTATCAAATAAAAATAAAATATACTACTTCACTGACCACTTTGAACAAAGTGGATAAATCAATCTGGCTTGAAAAAAGTGATAAGAAATACAAATTAATACCTTCTCTAAATATTAAAAAGTTGAATCAAATTTATTCAAATAAAATCTACCTAAAAGTCCTATCCGTTTATAAAAGAAAATATAACTAGCAAATGAACTCTTCGCTGTTGTGACTTCAAACGAAAAATGCAAGGGATTCAACAAATGTAATATTGATTAAAAATATAATTTGTAAACACACAAAATTAAGCAAAATTTTGAAATCTTATGAGATACTCTACGAGACGAGGATGGAGTGTGAGCCTGCACCGCCGACCCGTACCGATAGACATCTACCGTTTAAAACACTCTGTAATAATTTTAGGCTATTATTGGCACCAATGTAAGCCAATATAGAATACAATAAAGTACAACTCGTAGTATCGAATGCACTGGAGAAGTCAATCAAGGTCAGAACGGCCAGGCATCTCAACCAATAATCCCTTAGAGATACGTCACTCTCTAAAGTCCGATTTCGCTTTTGAGAGACATGATATTGAAATTGAAAATTGTTTTGATCTAAGGATCCTAAACATCTAAAAAAGTGCAAAAATATCAGACGATGACATTTTCAGTAATAAAATTCTTCCTTTCCAAAGAGAGGTAGCAAATAAAAGGTACTTATTTAATAACAACACCAAGTGCATCTAAAATTTTACCTAAGAAAAATTAAAACAAATTTTGTTTAAAAGCAAATTGAAAATTTTAAACATATAGAAAAATGAATTTTAAAATTTTAATTTAAAAACTTTTATTAAAGTTTTTTAAATTTTATTTCCCTTTACTAATTTAAAAATGAATTTCCTTTTACACTTTGAAATAGTTTTATGCAGTGTAGTTCACTGAATACTTTATTAAATTCCTTTTGAATATTTTTCTGAATACCTTGATATAATGTAGCTGCTGTAACCCAAGATTCGAGTTGACGCCCGGCGTAAATTTCGACGAAAAGTAGGTATAAGCAATTTCATTTATTAGTAACGAGAAAATTAAGGTTTTTTTATTACGACTAGACTCTGGCGATTTTGGAACTATTTTATCACTCCAGAATCATTTATATTGTTAAAAATTAATTAAGTTAATTTTTAATCGATTTCAAAAAAACGAGTCGAGAACCTAAAGTACTAACAGGGAAAAAAGTTACGGCTAGATCGTTTTAAGAAACAACATGGTTTCGAGGTGCGTAAAAATTGATAAAGCTCAACACATGTGCGTGCTACTTATACCTGGCGAGACCAAAGGTTGCAGCGCTGCTTGGTCGGTGCTGTACTCTCTGAGCTGAAGTGGTAAGTCTCGCCGATATTCAGTGGGGTGTTGGTTGCTGATACATTGGGGCCTTGTGTGACGCATTTTCATTCGGCTGGGCACATCTCTTTTGTTTAAGGTGCCATTTCTATCAATTTCTCTGTGTTTTCGGATATTTCTTGTTTTGTAGTGTAGTACCGTAGCGACTTGAAGAAGACCATGCCAAATAACTAGCGACCAGTCACACTGCTTTTAATAATATCGAAAGTCATGGAAAAGGCTATCAGTCAGCATCTTCTAAAATATCTTGAAGGATTCAACATTACTAGCGATCACCAATATGGCTTTCGTAAACATAGATCAACAGGACCTTTTGACTTATGTAACACATGTTTCGATCAACGCAATTGAACACTTTGGAGAATCTCGAGCGGTTGCTCTTGACATATCCGAGGCATTCAACCGTGTTTGGCACGATGGACTGTTGGCTAAGCTACGCTCTTATGGTATATCTCAAAAGTTCTTTTTGTGGCTGTCATATTTCCTCAGAGAGCGTTCTTTACGAGTGGCAGTCGACAGGTTTCTTTCTAACACCTTCACTATCAACGCCGGTGTGCCCCAAGGCTCCATACTATCTCCTACTCTCTTTCTCATTTACATTAACGATCTGCTGGAAAAGACCGGAAACCCAATCTATAGCTTTGCAAATGACAGTACGCTTATCTCTTCATTAACTTGGAACGCTCGGACATCGGCTACTCAGACGAATATCCGCAGACACCGGGAAGTCGTTCAACTTAACAAAGACCTGGAAGAAATTCTATCTTGGAGTGACAGTAACCAAGTGGAATTTAACGCTATAAAAACCCAGGCGGCAATTTTTTCTAAAAAAGTTAACGTTGCTGAACCCGACATAGTTATGGCGTGGCACTCCATTCCTCTAACAGCGTCACTCAATTTGTTGGGCGTTAATTTGGGAGCAAATAGGTACTGGCATGAACATGTTGGGAATATTATTTCGAACCAAAAAACTTTACACTCCACAACAACTGTTAATTCTTTACAAAGCTCAAATTCGACCAACTATGGATTACTGCTCCCATGTTTGGGGCTCCGCTCCCAAACATACATTGCATTTGTTGTATTCTATTCAGAGAAAAGCTGTTCGTCTGATTGGAGACCCGGAGCTGACCGGCGGCCTTGATTCGCTGGAACATCGAAGAACGGTTGGCGACTTGAGCCTATTCTACAAGTATTTTCATGGAAAGTGTTCGAAGGATGTAGCCCGCTTAATTCCTCCCAGAGTGGTGCATGTTAGAAATACACGTCGCGCTAATACTTCACATCCGTATGAGGTTTAGCTTGTTACTCCTCGTACAACACTTTTCAAGCAGTCTTTTAAATGGAGAACATCATCCCTTTAGAATAATTTGCCCAGGACTGTGTTTCCCACCGAGTACAATTGACAGCGATTCAAGAACAACGTGAATCGCTTTTCCTGCTCACGTGTCGCTCCTGTAGCGCTTTAGGGACATCCCTGCAGCACGTGTGCTGGACCCATAAAAAAAAAAACTTATGTGTCCCTGTAAAAATCGATTTAGAGCCCTATAGCCAGCTGTTCACTGTTTATTACGTATGCTAAGTTTGTGTTCTTTGAGACTTCTTCTATTGGTTTGTTCAATACAGGCCTTAGTACAATTGCCACATGATATGCTGTACACGCTCTTTGATTTCTGAATGATGATCCCATTCTTGTGTATGGTGTTGTAGGTGGAAGATATATTGTGTTTCTGTAGAAGTCATCGAATTTGTTCTGATATTCCTTTGAGATACGGTAATGTAAGTGTAGGTCTCTTTTCAGGATGTTCCTGAGGTTTTTCATGCCTGGAATCTTACTGTTGAACTGCTCTTTTAATTTTTTTCTATATCTGTTTCATTTAAGTCTTTTTGTAGGATTAGTTATTTTATCTTACCTGTAAGTGTTAGCATTACGCGGAAAAATCTTGAAATTAAGATATGGGCTGCTTTTTGTAGTTGTGATGGGTAATGATGTGAATTGGCGCGCAATGTGTATTAGCTTTCTGTACATTGTGTGCTTCAGATGTTCTTCTGCTGCACTCTGCACAAGCCCGTCTAATAGTGGTAGTTTGTGATCTAAGAATTTGTGGTTTCCTTTTCCAAATATTCATACGATGGTTACATCATCGACATACTAATCCCAAAATTTCTTACTTTAGGGTAGCTTTTATTAACGTCTTTCACTGAAAGTAAGTCATGAAGAAGTTAACTATTACCTTTATATTTAGTTGTCAAAAAAGAGTACGCATTTTTGAAGCAGTGTCTAGCAAGATACATTACTGTTCTGGCAGATCGTATAGTCCGATATGAAGGAGAGCTTCATCTTCTGGGTTACTTGATATCGAAATTTGCTATTATGCAGTTTCCTTCGAGATTTAAATCATAGAGGCTCCGGGTCTCTATCAACTATATTCCAGAAAGCTTCTCAAAATCCCCATATATTATAAGGAATTAAAAAACACCATATAAAGTAATCATAAAATTATATTTAAATTTTTTTATTTACAGCATATCATCATTTTGTATCCATTCATGTCTGCTATATCATACAAGCCAGTTTGTGCCCTAAATCCTCTCGTCTCGATATAAAGCAATATATCCAGGCAGCTGCTGTTCTTTATCTCAAGCTGAGATGCTCGACGATCATCTTGACCCAAATTGCTGTATAAATGCTTGATTATGTGAGTCAGCTACCGGTATATGACCAATTCCTGCTAATACATGTCCTGATGTTTGTCCCTTCCCATATTCTTTTATAGCTTTAAGAGTAGGAAGTTGTCTGATTAAATTTTGGTTGTAATGGCGTCAATATACATGGAATAAGTCGATTTTAGTTTAGGCCTGATAATTGGAAGTTGCTGTGGCTAATATTTTGGAACATTTGGTTTAATAATAAAAATTTTATTTTATTACCTCTCTGGCTTTAAGCACTTACGGATATATTCACTAAAAAGTCAAACTTTGAAACTAGTCTAATTTGACAAATGGGAGTTTAAATTAAATAAATGGAGATAAGCAGTACAGAACCAAAAAAATGGTTTAGATATATTTTATAAAATTATGTTAATATTCTAAAACTATTAGCCCTTGAAACTGTTCGAAAGATTTATTACCCTTATAGTGTTTCGTACAGATCACTTCACTGTCCGTCTGTCTGTTTGTCTGTCTGTCCGTCCATCCATCTGTCACACTCGATTTTCTCCAAACTAATATAGGAATTGATGGCCTTATCAGAGCCGTGTAGTTTTGAAAGTTAAATATGACTTAAAGGGGTAATTTTGGAAGCTGAAATCGGAAGTGAAAAAAAAAATTAACTGGGTCATCGAGTGGGGTGTCAAATGAAATCCTGTAATTGAAATATATATATATTGTGTAATACTTGCGAACACTTTTCTTTGTATCATTTTTAAAACATTGCGAAAAGTCGCTGTCCCCCCTTATCTTGAGAAGCACTGATCAAAAAATTTTGAAAAAATTCTGATAATTCTCCACGGCGGGGTGTAGATTAAACGAAAATTATCATGAATGCATTACCCTTAATAATTTATCTGGTATATAAAAAAAATTCAAGGTCACCACTTTTCGGTAAAGATCGAAAAAAAACTTTGTTGAAAACTCATTTGGGGTGTGTTTTGTGAAGTCGTTGATCATTTTATACCTCCGTAACAAAAATTTTTATTTTAAAGGCAATCAATGTATGGATCACTAGTTGCGCAAGTCCGACTTGCTCTTGGACGTTGTTTTTTTATTTAAGATGTTCTTGTATGAACTTTGTTTTTCTGACATTTGACGTATACAGTGTCAAAATCAAAAGAAAACGGAATAGCTGGAAAGTTTAAGTTCCATGACAACTAGACCGGGTGTAAATTTTGGATCCTTTAGTCAATCTGGATGTTATTGTCTTATTAAGTACAAAGGTTTATCTTGCCTATTTTGTTAACAAGGGATCAAAATTGATGAGAGTGAGCCTATTAAAGTAACGAAATTGTATACTGTAAAGAATATATGTAAAACTACATAGAAAATTGCGGAAAAAATAATTTAATTTTCCATGTAACTTTACATGAATATTTATTTTTATGGAGTAAAATAGAAATAAAAAAACAGTACGTACGCTGTAAACTCTATCTACGTATTATTACTTAAGATTAATTAAAATTACATAAATTAATGATATTTTAATATTTTTTGTGCAGCTTTCCAAAATAGCATGTAATATTATATTTGTATAACATTATACAATGTACAAAACAGTCGATCATAAATTGTACTTCACATTCACGTTGGTGTGGTCTCATGCTTTTGACATCGTTGTTTTAGGCCATCGATGACCCTCTAGTCTTGCTGATGCTGTTAGGAGTTGAAGAAAGATGGTGTCTTACCTTAAGCAGGTGAGCTTTTCATTTCTAACCAATTATTCAGAGAAGAGCTGTTCGTCTGATTGGGGACTCGGAACTCACCGGCGGCCTTGATTCGCTGGAACATCGAAGAAAGGTTGGCGACTTGAGTCTGTTCTACAAGTATTTTCATGGAAAGTGTTCGAAAGGTGTAGCCCGCTTAATTCCTCCCAGAGCGTGCATATTAGAAATACACGTCGCGCTAATACTTCACATCTGTATCAGGTTCAGCTTGTTACTCCTCGTACAATGCTTTTCAAGCAGTCTTTTATATGGAGAACATCATCCCTATGGAATAACTTACCCAGGGCTGTGTTTCCCACCGAGTACAATTTACAGCGATTCAAGAATAACGTGAATCGCTTTTTCCGCACACGTGGTGCTCCTGGAGCGCTTTAGGAGCTTCCCTGTAGCACGTGTGCTAGACCCATAAAAAAAAAAACGTCTATAGAGGAAAGATTAAAATAAAAATCGAGAAATAGGACTGCAGAACACGTAGTTAGAAGGGATTTTGACAATGTAACGATTAAATTACAAGAAATGCTAGTGGAATTAAATAACAAGTCTCCAGAAATAGGTCGAAAAACAAACTTCACTAAAATCAAATATTTGAATAACGAAAGTGAAGATAACAGCCAGAAACTATTAATAGAAGGTAAAAGAATTGGAAAGGTACAACATTAATATATTTAGGATGAAAAATCTAAATATAAAAAAATAATTTAAAGGCTGACTTGGATAGAAGAGTATCGCTGGCTTGGTCTGCGTTCGGAAGGTTACAATCTACATTTAAATTGGACATACCAAATACAATAAAAGCCAGAGTGTTCGAGCAATATGTACTGCCGGTATTAACATAGGGCACTGAAACGAAGGCTTTAAATAGAAGTATAATAAATAAACTCCAGGTAATCCAAAGAGCAATGGAGAGAAGAATGCTAAATATTAGACTCCAAGATCGTATTTCTAGGAACGAGGTACGAAGAAAATCAAAAGTGTATATTAAAGTGGAATTGGCCGGGGCATATCACAAGGATGAATGATAACAGATGGACACGCCATACGGTTGTATAAAGGTCTAGAGAATAAAAGATGTAGAGGTAGATTAGCGGGACAGATTGGATGCAAAAAGCAAACAACAGAGTTTATTGTAGACAACTTGAGGAGGCCTACATCAGATTGTGGATGGAATAAGCTATTAAATGAAGCTAACTTTTTTGGAGTATTCCCTTTTTTTTTAAATGTTCTCCTCCTAATTCAATATATTTTTTATAACAATTTTATAGTAATGCACATAAATTTTCTAGTTCATTTGGCAGGTTTGCCTGAACAGCATGTATAGAAGGCTTTTGAATATTTTCGAAAAAGATTTTTTAAAATTTCTATTAATTTTTAGGAATAGTGAAAAGACGTAAGGTGTGAAATCAAGTAAAAATAGTAAATAACTTAACAGACAGCCAAATAAACAACATTGTTTTGATTTTTGATGGCACTTTTTACGTTTCACCCGTAACAATTGATTTCAAGGAATTGGAATTGTACTATCTTCCTGTAATATTACAATTACACTTGCACAAATCTTATATTTGCTGTTTTTTGTTATGAAAATCGTTTCCCTGTTAATGTTTAGTGTTTTTTCATGATTATTAGTGACAAATTATGATCATTAGCCAGGAACTTACGAGCCCTTTAAATCATTTCTTGTGTTCAAATTAATATTGATCTTCCCGTACGTTCGTCATCATCAAGCTGTTCTAATGCAAAGACATTTATGTTATTCAAAAACTCTATAGCAGGGGTGCTCAAACGGTCGATCGCGATCGACAAGTCGTTGGTGAGTGCTTTTTGAGTCGATCTCGAGAAAAAAATTCCGATATAGAACTATTCACAGATTTTGTTTTAGGTAACTAAAACAAAATGTAATGAATAAACTACTAAAATTTATTCGATCCACAATTAGGTCAGAAAAACCCCCTCATCACTTTCTTTTATCGTAATAATCCCCTGCTAGCGGCAAAAGGCGACTTTATCAAAGGAACGCGCGGTACTTGTCAAAGAAAAGCCACGTTTTTGATTCCCGCCGATTTTTCTAGAAACTTCGAGCGGCGTGTTTGACGGGAACATTCGAGACTTCGTTTGCGCCGATATAAATGTTGCGCCTGCAGGAATAGGAGTCAGTCTGAGTTGTAACTTGAAGGTGATACATCGATACAAAGTATATTAATAAATAGTCCAAAATGAGTGCGGCGAAGAAAAGTAAAACTTATCATTTTAATAACGATGGGGAGGAAGAATTTTTCTTTTGTATGGTAAAGGATAAGTGCATTTGTCTCATTTGCCGTACGTCAGTTGCAATACCTAAGCGTGGGAACTTAGAGAGGCATCATAAAACGGTTCATAAAAACTATGAAAAGGATTTTCCGTCACAGAGTGAATTAAGAAAATGAAAAGTACGTGATTTATAACTTGTTTGAAAAAAGAACAAACCATGTTCACAAGACCAGCCAAACAATCAAAAGCTGCAACGATCGCGTCATTTAAAACATCTCATATATTGGCGAAACACAAGAAATCATTTGATGATGGATTGGTTGTGAAGGAAGCATTTATTGAAGCGGGTGAGACTTTATTTGGAGATTTTAAAAATAAAACAGAGATTATGTCTGCTATTAGAGAACTTCAGTTATCTCGTCCGACTGTCACAAGGCGTGTTGAAGTCATGAGTCAGGACATGGCAGATAAACTAAAACATGATATCATGGAATGCACATACTTTTCTTTACAGTTCGACGAATCCACCGATATGACAGACACTGCCCAGATGTGTATTTTTATTCGAATGGTATTCAATGACATGTCGGCTAAGGAAGAGTTTTTGACAATGATTCCTCTGAAAGGAAAGACCCGTGGTGAAGATATATATGACGTTTTCTTCAATTTTGTAACAAACTACAAGCTACCAAATATATATAAACTAGTGTGCATTACAACCGATGGAGCACCAGCAATGACTGGAAACGAAAACGGTTTTGTGGCATTGTGTCGAGCTAAGGATGATTTCCCTTAATTTTTCTCCTTCCATTGCATTATACATCAACAAGTTTTGTGTTTAAAAGTTCTAAACATGGAGGAGATTATGGGCATTGTAATAAAAATTGTGAATTCTATCCGTGCACGTAGCTTGCAACGACGGCTCTTTAAATTGCAGTTGGAAGATAGTGAGGCAGCTAAACACACTGATTTAGTTCTTCACACGGACGTCAGGTGGTTGAGTCGCGGAAAATTCCTAGAAAGGTTTCAAGAATTATTGCCCGAAATAACAGCTTTTCTGGACGAAAGAGGTAATGACACTCAGATGCTGAAAAACGGAAAATGGCTGACTGATTTGGCATTTTTGACAGACATCACAATGCATTTAAACACCATTAATTTGGAGCTTCAAGGTAAAGGAAAAACTATTATTGAGATGATTAGCGCAATAAACGCATTCAAAAATAAATTGCAACTTATGATAGATCAACTGAAAAGAAAGAATCTGAAAAATTTTCCGTCTTTGAAAGCAAGGATTCCTCAGTTGAATTATGATATTTATGAGGCAGAATTATCAAATATTTTGGGCCAATTCGAAATACGTTTTTATGATTTCAGTAAATTGGCAAATATCGCATCATTTATGAGTTATCCTTTTTCGTGTAAAAACATTGAGGAATTAGCTACTGAAATAGCAAGTCAGTTTAACATGGACTCATGTTCTGTTGAAAATGAGTTAGTGCAGATTATATCAGATATACATCTCAAAGCCACAGCATCTGATACAAAATTCTGGTGTTTTATATCTGAAGATAAATATCCGAATCTAAGGCAAATCGCCCTTCAACTGACGGCAATGTTTGGGTCAACTTACTTGTGCGAGTCTGCATTTTCTGAAATGAAGATAATTAAGTCAAAATATCGCAATCGACTAACTGACGAACATATGTCATCATGCTTGCGATTAGCACTCGGTAATTACGTACCATCTTATAAAAAGTATGCTGAGGACATGCAGTGCCACGCTTCAACATCCAAAGTCACTCTTTAGTTAAGTTTAGACAATAGAACTCGTTTGTTTTGTAAGAACCAATAAACTCGCAATTTTGAATAATTATGAGTTTTTTCATTGACATTTTAGAGCAAACCTACACTTACCTTGACTAAAAAAATGCATATTGTGCAGAAAACTAATATCTATGCCACTATACACCCTACCTAGACGACAATCCTGCATCACACTTACTTGCAGCCTCTCAGAGTCGATCGATCGTAGTCTAACAATATTGAGGTAGATCGCCAGCAGTTCAAGTTTGAGCACCCCTGCTCTATAGAATATTATATAGTAGAATCTTTATCTCTCTGATAACAAGCTGTCGTTATTATAATGATTGACATATTACGACATCACTTTTACTGTCATGTATATGACACGCTGACTCGTAAGTTTTAACTCAATTTCACACCTATATAGCACACATTTAACTTTACGGTACACTAAACCGATATAATTATACAATAAATGGATTATAACAGGTATCCCATAAAAAGTTTATTTTAAAATGTTTAGAGTAAAAAGGAGATGAATGAAAAAAAACTTTATTCGATATGAAACTATATTACTTGGACAGTTATTTCCTAAAAATAATGTCACCGAAATGTTATGTTCACTCTCAATGAAATGATTGAGCACTGCTCTGCACGTCGTTTCTGATTTCAGTGCAATTTTTCGACGAATATTTTTGTTCTTGGGAACGAGCATTATTACTGTACACTTTAACTTCGAGGTATCAATGCTACATGGTGGTCAAATTATAGTATCTTTTTTGGAAATCGATTTATTTGAGAAAATTTCTCGAATTTTTTATGTAATCACGACCATAAAAGCTTCCATTCCAATAAAAAATACTCTCAATCCTTTTACCCGAACAGGAGTATAGGTGATACTATGAAGTTGCTGCCTCAAGAGTCATTCTCCAGGCATCTTGATCCTGCGCGACCTGACTTGACTCGTGCATATCCATACTAAGAAGAGATCTTACTTGGTCGAACCATCTTGTAGAGACCGTCCCCTTGATCTACTACTTTCTACCTTCCCCGTTACTACAAGCTTTTCCATGGCAGCCACATCATCATAATGTGGCCAACATATTTCAGGTACTGTCTATTAATTCTATTTGAAAGGCATTTATACTAAGCTCTTCAAGAATACATTAGTACGATGTTCGGTATATGATACTCTGAGGATTCTTCGATATGCCCACATCTCAATCGCATCGATTCGTCTTTTGTCAGCTTGTGGTCCATGTTTTCGATGCGTAAGTTACTTTTGGGAATATAATGCTGGATAGCAATCTTAATTTTGTGTTTCTTGTGACAGTTGAATCTTTCCAGACCTTAGTGAGTTTGATCGTGAGTTTCTAGCCATAGCCAAACGTCTTTTTATTTCCGCTTCACAGCCACCATTGTTACTTATGAGGGATCCCAAACAGTTGAAATGGTCTACAATAGTGGAACCAGCAATTTCACTTATGTGTGATAGATCTTTATTATGACTAACAATCATTACTTTGGTTTTCGCTCTATTAATTGTCAATCCATAGTTTTTGTTAGTGATTTCAAGGCGATCCATAATTGATTCTAGGTCTTGTATTGACGTTGCAAGTGTAACAGTATCATCAGCATATTTAAAGTTACTTAGCTTTTTTCCACCGATTGTCACACCCCCACTCCAGCCACCCAAAACAGATCTCATTATATGTTCACTATGATAGAATACAGCCCTGTCTGACGCCGACTTCTATGTTAAAGGGATCGGAAAAAGAATTATTCAGTTTAATTCTACCATTTGGGTTCTCATACAAAGACCTGATAAGGTTTACAAGATGTATAGATGTTTTTGTGCTGACTAGAATGGACTAGAGTTTGTTTTATTGTAAGCAATCGAAAGCTTTAGAATAGTCTATAAAAAAGTTGTTATTTGGAATTCCCTGATTTTTTCTGTTATCCGAAATATGTTGAGAATTTGTTCTTTAGTCCCTCATCCTGGAATGAAGCCTGTTCGTTCGGTAGATATTTGCGGCAGCAGAAAAGTTCTGAGTCTTTTATTTGTGATCCAAAGAAACACTTGAGCAGAGTGTTATACCAGAGCGATTGTTCTATAGTTAGTGTAATCCAAAGGACATACCTTCTTATGCAAGGGTATAAATGCAACTTCACACCCATCTTTCAGCCATCTTTCAGTCTGCCATACCACTTTACACAGTTGATGTAGCACAGTCACAGCGGTTTCTCCAATCGTCTTTATTATTTCCCAATATACAATTGTTATATTCAGAAATTAGGCACATTTTTAGTATTTAGAGTTGATGGTTCTTTCCCTCCTAGAGGCAGTCACCATGAGGGCTTGCTGGAGAGATTTGTGATACCATCACTGCTGCAACGCAGAAACTACTTACTTACGAGTTTTCTGGCAAAACTTATGAGGTCTGTGATTGATTGTCCTGAGTTATTGTCTCAAATCATGTTGCACGGGCCTGGTCGTACAATGAGATCCCCCGCGACTTTTACTATGTGTACCTCACAGAATAATTTTCTATTAAAATCATCACTTTACCGAGCAATGGCATTTTATAATGAGACATTCCATAACATTGATATTTTCCATTTATCACTTCCTCAATTGCTTGGACTCTTCAGAAACAGGTTATTGAGATGATCCAAAATTTTTATTTAGCATGCTTTTCTTGTTGTGCGATGGATGGGCTGAGCAGTATTTGTGGTATGTAGTGGTCTAATTTTGTAATAATTATTATTATGATTTAATTAGATATTTTTTCACCTATTGTCAAATTATCTTATAAATGGATGTAGTTCTGTTAGACGATAAATGCTTATTATTATTATTATTATTATTATTATTTCCGCAGTTATCTCGTCAGCACCTGCTGCTTTTCTGTTCTTTAATCTTTGAATAGCCTTCCTGACCTTAGATTTTAGAACACATTGCTCTTGTTCTTCTGCAACAAACTCTAAATAGATTTCTGAAATACAGATGAATAATAATTGTGACATTTTATAATTTTCTCCTTTAGGAACGTCCTAGAACTTTCTTGGGAAATAAGAATACGAGGGATTTATTTTTTAAAAAGAAAATTAGTTACTGATACCAAGGTGGCTTTACGATTCAGATAATGAGGGAACATAGCATTGTTTACTGTTATTAAAAAACTAAAAAAATCCTGGCCTTAATGATCTTCTATAAATTTTTGTGCAGAATACATTTATAAAACCGAAACGGCCCTTCTAGATTCAGCCATGTTACTATTTTATATAGAAATATACAGTTCTTTTAGTGGCACTACGTTCAGATCACACAGGAAAGAAAATGGTAAAAACTGGTTAAGAAAAAACGAGTATAAAATTGATGAAGAAAAAACTGGAGTAATTCTTATTGAATTTAATAATTCGATTTCAAGGAAACTGAGTCATTTCTCACTCTAGCTCTAATATGATAATTTCCCCAGCTAGACTTAATCTATGAATAGGACAACAAAAAGTAGGTGAACAACACACTGATTTCAGCATCGGATGGTGATGGGAAAATGAACAAAACATGGCAGAACTTTAGGGAAGTAAAAAACAAAAAAGAACTAAAGGTGTTAATAGTGACTTAATCGACGTGGTTATATGAGATATAAACATATATCCAGATACTGAATAAGCAAGAGAAGAAATGAATCAATGAGGATAACCTTAACCACACTACTTTAGAACTGTACTTGACGAAAAAAAAAATAACACACAAAAAAATCGCAAGTTTACAATAAAAATTGCAATCTGGATATCTCATTGAGCTCTACTATAGCAATAATAAAGTCTACAGTAATTATCTAACCGCGAGTTCTTAACATCGATCGGGACAAAAGTATAATTACCGATTCTATTCATAAAAATAACCGGTCAAGTACAAGTTGAACTTGCGCAATTAGTGTTCCGTACGTTGATTGCTTTTAAAATAAAAAATGTTGTAATGGAAGTATAAAATGATCAGTGACTTCACAAAACACACGCCAAATGAGTTTTCAACAAAGTTTATTTCCAATCTTTACTGAAAATTGATGACCTTGAAATTTCTGTTTTTTTTATATACCAGATAAATTATTACAGGTAATGCACTCGTGATAATTTTCGTTCAATCTACACCCCGTGGAGAATATTCCAGAATTTTTTCAAAATTTTTTGATAAGTACTTTTCGAGATAAGGCGGGTGGACAGCGATTTTTCGCGATTTTTTAAAAATAATACAAAGAAAAGTGCGCGCAAGTATTACATTATATATACATTTTTTACTCGTGTTTTCACAAGCTTTCATCTGACACCACATTCGATTACCTAGTAAAAAAATTTTTTTTTTTACTTCCGGTTTCACCCCCCAAACCTAACCCCTTAAGTCAAAATTTAACTTTCGAAACTACATGAGTCTGATGAGGCCATCAATTCCTATATTATTACCAAATTTCAACTTTCTATAACAAATAGTTTCGGAGAAAATCGGGTGTGACAGACGGACAGACGCAATAAATTATTAAAGGTAATGCACTCGTGATAATTTTCGTTCAATCTACATTCCGTGGAGAATATTCCAGAATTTTTTCAAAATTTTTGGATCAGCACCTTTCGAGATAGAGTGGGGGGCAGCGATTTTTTCAAAATACTAACTAACTATATATTTATATATATATAATTACGAGGCTGGTTTGAAAAGTCCGTGCAAAAATAAAAACTACTTATGTGTTTGGAGTAAACCTTTTTTATTTTTCGACATAGTCTCCTTTTAGGCTTATACACTTCGTCCAACGATGTTCTAGTTTGTTGATCCCTTCCGAATAATAGGATTTGTCCAAGTCGGCAAAATATCCATTAGTGTCTGCAATCACCTCCTCGTTTGAATAAAATCTTTGTCCCGCCAGCCATTTCTTCAAATTAGGGAACAAATAGTAGTCCGAGGGAGCCAAGTCTGGAGAATAGGGGGATGTAAAACGAGTTGGAATCCTAGTTCCATTAATTTTGCGACCACAACTGCTGAGGTGTGTGCTGGTGCGTTGTCGTGATGGAAAAGGACTTTCTTGTGGGCCAATCGCGGGCGTTTTTCTTGCAGCTCGGTTTTTAAACGGTCCAATAACGATGAATAATATTCACCTGTAATAGTTTTACCCTTTTCCAGATAGTCGATGAGGATTATCTCTTGCGAATCCCAAAAGACAGTCGCCATAACCTTTCCGGCCGAAGGAACGGTCTTTGCCATTTTTGGTGCAGATTCCCCCTTGGTAACCCATTGTTTAGATTGTTGTTTGGTCTCAGGAGTATAATAATGTATCCATGTTTCACCCACAGTGACGAAACGACGCTTAAAGTCCTCCGGATTCTTCTGGAACAGCTGCAAACCATCCTTGCAACACTTCACACGATTCCGTTTTTGGTCAAGCGTGAGCAATCGCGGCACCCATCTTGCGGATAGCTTTCTCATGTCCAAATGTTTATGCAAAATATTATGTACCCGTTCAGTCGAGATGCCCACAGCACTAGCAATCTCACGCACCTTAACTCTTCTGTCATCCATCACCATATCATGGATTTGATCAATGATTTCTGGAGTCGTAACCTCCACAGGCCGTCCAGAACGTTCAGCGTCACTTGTGCCCATATGGCCAGTCCGAAAATTTTGAAACCACTTATAAACTGTTCTAATCGAAGGTGTAGAGTCACCATAATGTTTATCAAGCTTCCCTTTAGTCTCCTGAGGCGTTTTGCCTTTTATAAAGTAATGTTTAATCACCACACGAAATTCTTTTTCGTCCATTTCTTGAAAATCACTCGACTTCCTTGATTCACACGAATGCCAAACACAAAGAAATAGACCAATATGGCTGAAACTTGGTGTGCATTCATTCAAGAGATGCTACTAACTAAACATGACCTCGATACGCGCCGGTGGTGCCATCTCTCGGACTTTGCAGGGACTTTTCAAACCAGCCTCGTATATATATATATATATATATATATATATATATATATATATATATATATATATATATATATATATATATATATATTGTTTTTGACCTAATGAGCCGATACTCGGTGGAAGTCCATAACCAATAATAGGTGAACGAGATAAAATAAAACTTAACTAGAAAGGGTCTAGCCGGATAAGGTACTAAAATCGGCCCTTAAAACAAATGCTGTGTAAATATATGCGTCTTGTAGGTATTGTTGAGAAAAGCCTATCCTGAAATTTTTAGACCTCCAACTCACTCCTGTCAGCCATAACCTCAAAATTAGTGTTATTTTTTTATTTGTCTCGCACTCCCATAGCTTTTGGACTTTTGACTCGAAATTTAAGGAAGCAGTAGACAGTAGTTAGTTATATAAATTTTTGAACTCGTGTTTCTACAAGCTTTCATTTGACACCCCACTCGATGACCTAGTAAAAAAATTTTTTTTCACTTCCGATTTCACACCCCAAAACTAACCCCATATGTCAAAATTTAACTTTCAAAAATACACGGTTCTGATGAGGCCATCAATTTCTATATTAGTATCAAATTTCAACTTTCTACGTTAAATAGTTTCGGAGAAAATCGGGTGTGACAGACAGACAGACACCGAAGTGATCTTATAAGTGTTCCATACGGAACACTAATAATAACCGTTCAAGTGCAAGTTGGACTTGGCAATTAGTAGGTTGATAGATTACAGAATAAAAAATTTTGTTACGGAGGTACAAAACAATCAATGACTTCACAAAACACACCCCAAATGAATTTTCAACAAAGTTTTTTTCCGATCTTTACTGAAAACTGATGACCTTGTTTTTTTTTATATATATTTATACCAGATAAATTATTAAAGGTAATGCATTCCTGATAGTTTTGTTTCAGTGTACATACTGCGGTAAATATTCCAGAAATTTTTCAAAATTTTTTTTGATCAGTACTTTTCGAGATAAGACTATTTCGCAATTTTTCAAAAATAAATCAAAGAAAAGTGTTCGCAAGTATTACATTGTATATATTTTTGAACTCGTGTTTTTGTAAGCTTTCATTTGACATTCCAGTCGATGATCTGGTAATTTTTTTTCACTTCCGATTTCACCCCCCAAAACTAACCCCTTAAGTTAAAATTTAACTTTTAAAACTACATGGCTCTAGTGAGGCCATCAATCCCTATATTAGTGCTAAATTTCAACTTTCTGTGTCATATAGTTCTGGAGAAAATTGGGTGCGACAAACGGACAAACAGACGGACAGACAGGCTGACAAACGGGCAGACCGACGGACAAACGGACAGACAGACACCGAAGTGAACTTATAAGTGTTCTGTACGGAACACTAAAAATTACAAAAAAACAGATGAGAAATTTAATATATAGCTTAGAGTTGGAAATTATTGGCTACAATTAAACAGAAAAAAATAACCGGTCAAGTTGAACTTGCGCAATTAGTGTTCCGTCCGTTGATTGCTTTTAAAATAAAAAATTTTAATACAGATGTATAAAATGATCAGTGACTTCACAAAACACACCCCAAATGAGTTTTCAACAAAGTTTGTTTCCAATCTTTACTGAAATCTGATGACCTTGAAATTTTTGTTTTTTTTTTAAATACCAGAAAAATTATTAAAGGTAATGCACTCGTGATAATTTTCGTTCAATCTACACCCCGTGGAGAATATTCCGGAATTTTTTCAAAATTTTTTGATAAGTACTTTTCGAGATAAGGCGCGGGACAGCGATTTTTCGCGATTTTTTAAAAATAATACAAATAAAAGTGCGCGCAAGTATTACATTATATATACATTTTTTTCTCGTGTTTTCACAAGCTTTCATTTGACACCACACTCGATGACCTAGTAAAATTTTTTTTTTTTTTCACTTCCGATTTCACCCCCCAAAACTAACCCCTTAAGTCAAAATTTAACTCTTAAAACTACATAGCTCTGATGAGGCCATCAATTCCTATATTATTACCAAATTTCAACTTTCTATGTCAAATATTTTCGGAGAAAATCGGATGACAGACAGACAGACAGACAGACAGACAGACACCGAAGTGATCTTATAAGTGTTCCGTACGGAACACTAAAAACATCTTTGAGGCAACATAATAAGTTTGCTTGACTCTAAAATCTTTGTTTGCATTAAGATAAATGTTCAGATAGTATATTGTTTATACAAAAACAAGGGAAAAAGATATTTCCCATAAAACCACTGGTCCATAACCAGGATTGAAGGACATAAACTCTGCTGTAACCGACATGACATGACTTCCAACATAAAGGTTGATCTACCATAAATTTTAAACTCCTTTACGTTAAGCAAGAGACTTTACACTAAGCAACAATTTAATTAAACCGTACGGTATTAAAACTACCTAAAACTAGTTTCAGAAAGTTTGAAACAACTTAATAATGCATCGTTTTATAAAATAAAACTAAAATTGTGCACCCGTAAAGCTTGCAACTAAATTAACGACTCTACATTGTGACGTAAAAGAGGGATGATAATTATATACAGGGCAACATTTTTGCTTTTAAAAGTCTTTTAATAACGTCTTTGACCTAGAAGGACTAAAATGATATCAATATAAACACAACACCATTAATTAATCGTATGTTGTACACGCTATGCTTCGCGGATGACTAAGTGGTAATGGCTCAAGATCGCCACGACCTGAACTACATAACAAGAAAACTATTTAACGAATACAAGGATGGGGGTTTAGAAGTCAATAAGAAGAAGACAGAATCTCTATATTTTGGTGGGCAACAAAAAGATCTTATACTGAACGATAGAACCAGGATAAAACACTGCGACGACTACAAGTATCTGGGTAGAAAAATGGAAAACTCGACAGGGTAATAAAAGAGAGAAATACGGCGGGAAGAAAGACCATTAAACAGCTAAACAGCATTCTATGGGATAAATCTATGCATAAAACCAACAAAAGGAGGATATATGAAACCATAGTGAAAAGTATCACATTATATACCTGTAAAGTATGGCCGGAAAGAGCGTTAACCACGCTGAGAGCAACGGAAATAGACCTCTGTAGAAGAACAGCATGAATATCCAGAAGAGAAAGAATCACCAATGAACATAATAAAGAAATCATGGGAATCAAAAGACATTCTAACCAAATAACTTATAGGGTTTGGGCACATCCAAAGAATGGACGAAAAACGAATTTCAAATACTAAAATGACAACCAGAAGGCAGCAAAAAGTGAGGTAGATCGAGAACAAGTTGGAAAGAGGTAATAGACAGGAAAATTGAGGAAAAAACCTGGAAGATCTATAGAACGACCGAAAGTGATGGAGACTGGAGGTCGGAAAATATTGAGAAAGTTGTAAACCGATATATATATATATATATATATATATATATATATATATATATATATATATATATATATATATATACATATATGTAAATATATATATATATATATATATATATATATATATATATATATATATATATATATATATATATATATATATATATATATATATATAGGCTAAAAAGTTTTTGGTCTGGCTACTTAAAACACTTTTTTTTTTTGCAAAATTAGACTTTATTCATCAATATATTCTCCTTCAAGAGCGATAAAATCAGTCCAACGTTTTTCTAACATTTCTATACCTTTCTTGTAGAAGGATTTGTCTTTGTCAGTTTCGGCGATAACTTCTTCATTGGAGCCAAATCTCTTTCCCGTGAGCATTTTTTGAGGTCTGTGAATAGATAATAATCGCTGGGGGCCAAATCTGCAGAATACGGTGGATGAGGAAGCAATTCGAACTTCAGTTCATGAAATTTTGCCATTGTAACCATTGACTTGTGACACGGTGCCTTGTCTTAATGAAAGAGCACTTTTTTCTTGTTCATATGGAACTGTTTCTTCGCGATTTCTGCCTTCAAACGCACCATTAGCTTTATATAATATTCGCTACTGATGGTTTTTTCCTTCACCGCATAGTGGAGGGAAATTATTCCGTGCGCATCCCTAAATACAGAGGCCAAAACCTCCCCAGCCGCCTGTTGTGTCTTTGGTCGCTTCGGACGGCTTTCACCGGCTGCTGTCCACTCAGTTGACTGCGGATTTGATTCCGGTGTATAGTAGTGGATCCATGTTTCATCCATTGTCACATATCGCATGAAAAAATTCTTATTATTTCGCTCAAACAGGTCCAAACAACGCTTAGAATCATCAACATGTTGTTGTTTTTGGTGTGAGCAAACGCGGTACCCATTCCGAACAGAGCTAATGCCATAATGTTCATGCAAGATACGACCAACACGTTCTTTTGATATCTTTAGGGTGTCAGCTATCTCACGTAATTTCACTTTACGGCCACCCGAAACAATTTTGTGCATTTTTTGGTATTTTCCGGTGTAACCCTCTCATTTGGGTGTCCACAGCGTTCAGCATCATTTGTATCTATACAATTGCGTTTAAATTCAGCATACCAATAAATAATAAGTAATTTTCCATGGGCAGAGTCCCTGTAATACTTATCAAGCTATTGGTTTGCTTGAACGGTATTTTTTTCCGTCAAAAAATAGTGTTTAATCAACACACGAAATTCGATTTTTTCCATTGTTTTGAAAATATAAAAAGTAGCGTCACTAAAACCACTGTAACTTGTAAACTAATCGTCGAAATGTTGATACGTATTGTCTAAAGGTTGGTACTTCCTAAAAATCATATGGATTTTTTGAAACGGGCGACATCTATGTGTGAGAGCAAAACACCAGCCTACGTGTTATAAACGTAACAAAATTGGATTGGTAAATATCGTATTCAACTTACGCTTTTAAACGAATCTCCATATAATTTTTCTTAAGGCGGTCATCACGTAGTGGCTAAAATGTTTGCCACTACGTTATGGCCGTCCGAAAATAAAAAATCATAAAAAACTTTAAAACGTGGTAGTCACTTCTTACGTACTCTAGTATCATGCCTAGTAAAATTCTCTCGCTTTGGCCATTTGGAACCGGCATTAAATTGTAAGTCCTCTTTGTCTGTAGAACACTTAAAAAGGCACCAACCACAGGCAAGGGCAAAAGGGACGCCTACGTCCTTATCGGATATGTCTCTTCAAGAAGAAGAACGTTTTTTATGAGGCATGTAGCATAAATAGCACCTAAAAATCTCTTTTATGTTTGTTTAACACAGTAAAGAAAAAAATTTTATATAATTTTTTGCTTACAATACGAAGTGATAAAGTCGTATTTCAATTTTTTATAATATTTGCGTTCCTACATATGTAATCGTTAGACAGCTTTAGTGTCATATATCTCAGGTAATAGAAGTCTCATCGGGTGATACTTAGCGTGGGTTGAGTGAGAGCATCTTGAAGATGAGTGAAATTTTTGCAAAAACTCGCTACGTTTTACAATTTTGTTTAAATAACGGCATAAATACTGCACAAGTCTACGAAGAAATGTGTGCTATTTATGGTCAAGACACGTTATCTAAACTAACAGTCAACAGATGGTTCAGTTGCTGTCATTCTGGAAATTTCGATCGAAAGACGTTCCTTGCACTGGTCGACCAATGATAGAAAATGTTGATAGTATTTTGGCAAAAGTTAAGGAAGACCGGCATCACATCAGAGCCTCATATATTTACTTGTTTGATTGCAGCGTAATAAATTCAATTGAGTGTTTTTGGCCGTAATTCCCAAGAGCAACGAGATATCCACAATATATTCGTAATCTTTTTATTTTGTTCTCTGCAGGCATTTTACAAGCCAATTTTCTCTCCATAATTATCTCTAGGTATTCCTCAGTGTTTATAAAGCAGAATATTGTTGAGAAGCGTAATTACCGGATTTCTTTTCTTCGTGCATACGACCAGGTCAGTTCCGATATCCTTTAGATCGAGTCCCTCATTTTGACTCCACCCTTTCATAATGTTTAGGAATCATTATAATACTCCCCTCAAAAGATCGATCGATGTTACCACTCGTCACTATATTACTACAAATGTTCTGTTTCTAAATTATTTCATCATAGTTTTCAATTTATATCCTCGTTACACTTGTACGAACAAAGGAAACTTTGGCCCACATTGGTTAAAAGGATTTAAACTAAGAAAAAGTTTCTAACGGAATAGAAGAGTTTCCAGAATTGTATATAGGAAAATTTTGCAATATAAA
Organism: Pachyrhynchus sulphureomaculatus; assembly: GCA_019049505.1. NCBI lineage: Eukaryota > Metazoa > Arthropoda > Insecta > Coleoptera > Curculionidae > Pachyrhynchus > Pachyrhynchus sulphureomaculatus. Next base: position 44,668,483 of record CM032453.1, on the reverse strand, counting down.
TCAAACTGGGTATTGAAATTTAAGCAATTCTATTTTTATTGAAAATTGAAAGATGTAAAGTTTGTGCGGAGTCTGTGGCTGAAGGTAAATCATAATACTATAAGGTATATTTGAGAGTTATAGAATTTAGTTCTAGTTCCTTATATATGATGTATTTTCAATTTTATATAGAAAGCAAATTTACAAGACCTTATGTAGACCGATAAAAGAATAGTTTAGTATCATAAATATAGACACAAAGTGTTTAAAAATATCAGGAACTACTCAAAATGTGGCTATTCATCACAATTCATAATGTCATTATTTAGGACTAAACGTTAAAAATAAACTTTTTTCTGTTAAAACAGTGCATACTTTACTAATATAGAAATGTTACTGAAAGAAATTATGAAGGCTACCACATCGCATGGCCAAATAGTAATGATAACGCCTCACGTCTGTTCGATTAGTGGTCATAGACCATAGGGGAAGAGTGGCATGAAAGATTTATGTTTTGAGCAAGTGGAAAAAGTTGACAAACCCGAACTGAACGAAAAATCTCAATTGATGCTAAAGTTTGTTCTAAACATTTTAAAAAAGAAGATTACGTTGTTCCAGGGAAGTAAAATTATTTATTCTTGAAGAGTCATTTGTTTTTTTTTTGTAATTTGTGTATGGTTGTTAAACAAAAATTCCTTATTAGATAACATTTTTCAGCTTTTATTTTGATAAAATACAAAACAAAATTATTTTGTATTCATTCAAAATAATAAATAGTTAATAAATATTAACCTCCGAAGTGAATTGGCATTTGATTTGAAACCAGTTAAAATTTTTCTTATATATGATTATAACCTACTATTTTACTAAAATTTGTATAAATATTCTGACGGTTGAAAAATTGTAAAAAATTAATTTCAATACAAAAATTGAAATGTAAATATGAGACATTTATAGGTTAGAATCTTACCGGTAACAATACAAAAGAGTTGCGAGGATATGTTTACATTTTTTACCTTCACTGTTCACTGTTCTACTGTTGAATGTGCTATTTTTCTCAAACACTACTGTTCGCAATTGGGGTCGTGGATATACATGCTCCTGGACTCTCGTTATGTTGAGCGCGATAGTTTTGTCATCGATTATTCCACACCCAAGGAAAAGATTTGATTTTAAAAGTTTTTCACCGAGTGTGAAATTCCTTTAGGCAGGATTTGTACTGGCCCATTTGCAAATATTGCCAATTGTTAATAATTTTTTTGAAAAATATTGTCACACTTCCTATGCTTCACACGTTACAAATTTAAATTTGCAACCATATTTCGGCCATCTTAATAATAAACATAGTAGGCTCCGCCCACAGGTAAGATCCCAATATTCAGGCCATTTTCCATTTTTTTTTTATATTTCTTGAATTAAGTGCGTGGTTATTCTCTGAATCCGAAATATCTCTTTCGGAATTTGTTCCTAGTCTGCGGACGAATTGCTGAAAGTTTTTCGAAAATTCTTTATTCTTCTGCTTTCTTTGACAGGCGTCGTTATACCTACGTAACCTTATTCCTTTGGCTTTACATTTTGACTTAAATTCTGGCAAGTTTCT